>SJYT01001414.1:495259-530939 GCA_006410635.1 Cephalophus harveyi | reverse complement strand
TTTGAGAACTAAGATTTCATGGGAAGAATACCTTAAAGTGTCTCCAAGCAAACTGCAGACTTTTATTGTATTTTCTTCTGAAGTATTGATAAGACCACATTAGTATTCCCAAAGTATGTCTTGGCAAGATATTTAAGTATTTTAAAATTATTTTAATTAACCAATTAACCTTTATTTTGTCCATTAGTATATTTGAAGACATCAAGCACTTAATCTGCACTCAGTTATTGCCAAACACTTAAGTTTAAGAATTTGCTTCTTGAACAAAAATTTAGCAGCATTAGAAGACCCACAACTGTTTGTCATAATTGAAAGTGAAAACAAATACTGATGGTTAATCAGTGAGAGCAGTGGATAATATTTGTCATAGAAATGCCAAGGGAAAAAATGCAAAGGAAAGCGGTCATTAAAGGAAACTTCACAGAGGAAAATAGAGTTTGTGTCAAGACTTGTGGCCTATATATTAGATTTCAAAATGAAGATAAGAGACAGGAACAACTGTGCAAGTCATTTCAAAATAAAATTTACTTAGAGTATATGTCCTTGATAAAACCACAAATACCTGTGTTATATGTGAAGATGGGCAGATACAGAGGACTAATCAATTCCTTTTTTTTATCTATTGAATAGCTATACAGATATATTCCCTTCTCCATATAAGAGAGTTTAATTAAAATTTATCCTTGAAAATTATTATTTACTTCAACAAAGTTAATATACTAGGGCATAAAGGTATAACAACTACAATATATTCTCAATACAGGTTTATAGAAGTAAATAAATGTGATTGGCTTAAAATAAATTGTTAAACTGTGAATGTTGTCCTTAAGACTAGAGCTATATCACACTTTATTAAAGAATATTTGTTGTGGGCCACTGAGGTTTGTATCAAGTATGACAGATGAGATCTAAGAATGCAACTATATAAATATATCAAAAAAATAATGGTTATGAGTAGTTAATAATTATACTAAATATTTCTTAGACATACTAAAAATCATTTTATTTTTCCATTACTTGAATGTAAGACTCACAAAGATATAACTTTTTCTGAGTGGTATCTTGCTATATTTTCAGGACCGTGGACAGTACCTGCCATAGCATTTCAACACAGTAGTTAAAAAGTTTTCCATTTACATGAATTTTCACATTTATAACATAATATATACTTATTTATATGTACAGATATATTTGTCATATATCTCTATCAAGTTAAAAATCTTACATGTACTCTTTATTTATAAAAAATTTGCATTTATATACTTTAATAATAAGCCACACTGAGAAGGAACATAAATCAGAAAAGGACAAATTATTTAGTCATGCACACATTTGATTAATTTAGCAATTAGTGTTTATCAACTAATATCTTCCTAAACTGATATCAAAGGAAAACAAATCTTAATTTGGCAAAATCTATCTTAAGACTCTAAAAAGTGAATGCTTATTTTAACCTTCAAATAGCAAAACACCATATTTAACACATAGGAGTTTATTCCTAAGTCACATTAAATACATTCAGAAGCGTTCTTTCCCCTGTTCCATTTAGTTACAGTCGCTCAGTGTCCCAAGTTGCCAGAAGTCCCACCAATTTCATCATGCCCCTTCCTCGGTTCCCCAAATGCTGCTGACTAGCCAGCCTCTGAGGAGAGAAAAGAGATCACACCGGGAGGTGTCTATAAGCCAGGCCTGGAACTGGAACACGTTCCTCCCACTCACTTTGCATCAGCTGGAACTCTCCACAGGGCTCCCGCATCCGCATCCGCGGGGGACTCTGGGAAAGGCCGTCCAGCTCTGCGTCCCTACGAGGAAGCCATCTTGGTGCCCACTTAGCAGTCTCTCCCATAGACGCAATCATCTGATCTCATCACTCATCTGGAGACCGGGATTCTATTTAGAGGGAAACACAAGTAAGTGAACAAAGCGAGTCAGACATGACGTAGAGACTGAACAGCAGGCAGCAGCTAAAGGACTGAGGTGAAGGACTGTGTGTTCTGATGAAGAAACAAGCGTGGAAACTGACTGAAAAATGCAGAGCTGCATGCAATCTTGGGCTCCAGGAGCAAGTTCATAAACCCTCATAAAATCTGCAACCATCAGTGTCTTTTAGACCAAGTGGTAAAAAGAGACTTTCTGAATGTGGGAAGAAAAACTACAGGCATAAAGACAACTCCTTGGATCTGGCCTCAGAACTGTGAGACTTTATTCCAATTAATATATTGATAGTATTCAGCTCTCACATAATTTGTGATTCAATATGTGAAAGGGAAAACTATTACAAAGAGGTGTTATGAATCTTAGCTTGGCACAGAAAAATGTCTAGAAATACAAGGGAGCTGACATCCACCTCAGATATAAATTATCACCCAAGTTAATGAGGATTGAAGAACAGGACATATGAACTATGATTTTTAAACAGCACCTATAAAATAACTTCAAAAGTTTAATCACTTAATATGCTTTTAGAAAGACACCATGAACTACCTGAAATGCAAAAATAATATATATTTATATATATATATGTTTTTTCAAAATATGTCTTGTAGGGGTGGCAAATGTTTCTCTCTTCTCCTCTAGGTTTTTGTAGCTGGTCAAACAATTAAATTGACATAAGACAGATCAGCAGAAAAAAAAACAAGCAAAATCATACAAAAAGACTCAAAAGGCAGCCAGGCAATTGAAGCTTATGTCATGTCCAGAGCTAAGTAAAGGAGCGAGGTTCTGAGAATACAGAGAGGAAAGCCATTCACAGGAAGGCAGAGCTGTTAAGAAAATAAACGTTGCTCTGTTTTGTAGTTATGCTTCTTAGGTTAAAAGGTAATAGCTCTCTTCCTGGTACAAGCCTCCTTTCCAATGGTAATTTTGGCAGTTAAAGAGAAGTTAAAGGGCTTTTCCTGAATCTGCTGGGTTTTGATGATTACCTTTAGCTCAAAATAATTCTTATGCCAAACTGGCATATTTGGGTGTGACAGAATTTTCTTTCAGCCTCATCACTTAGGTGAATTCTTCAAAGGTTGTAGAGTTATACAATTTTTAAATATAAAACCAAAGGGACTCCCTCACTTCTTCAGACACTTATCAACCATCTTGTCTGTAGGAGACTTAATAAAATAAGCTATGAGAAAGCAAAAATAAACACACTGAGGTTCTTTCTCTCCTATAATCTATGTTTTAAAACAAGTGCTCTAATTTCCTCATAACAGATACTCTTTCGTGACAACATGCCTTCATTCCTTTCTTCACATAATCCCAATGATAGCAAAACTGGGAGTTAAGTGCACAGATAATGAATACGGATCTAGCCGTTATTCTCCAACTTTTGTCTAATTTCTTATGATCCATAAATCTCACCTATAAAGTGGAATAATAAAATATATCCTTCATGCACAATGCTTAGGACGTTGCAAGTTCTCAAAAGTGTTGTCATTACTATACATTTTTTAAGTCAAGTTTTCTCAAATGATAATTGTCTTCACTGTTGTAAGTCTATTCTCTATTGCTAAACAATGTTGATCTATTTATGAAATTTTGCCTGTACAAATGGTCCTGTTCAAAATATAATAACTTAATTGGCAGTTGTTATTCTTATTGCTGGGGATGTTGAATTAGTATATAATGGAGCAGGAAGCTATGGGCCCTTCCCAGGACAGACCCCTCCCCCATAGCCTCTGCTTTAGCTCCTCCCTGAAGTACCTAGGTAATAGTATCTGATGCACATTTCCTGAGCTGCTTTACAGATGCTAAAATGGAAATTAACTGCTTGATGATATCAGCAAATAGCTCCTGGACCTACTGGCAGCTAACAGTTGATAATGGCGACCCAAGTGACACCACCCTGCTACTGGGCAGCCCTATAGCAAGGTCTGGCATGCTGCAGTCCACAGGGACACAAAGAGTCGGACACAACTGAGCGACTGAACAACAACATAGCAAGGGTACAAGCATGGAGCCCTGGACCAAGGTCACAGAACAAAAAGTCTCTGGAACTGAACATGCCCCATAGTTTCTATGACCCTCGGGATCTAACCTGGCCAGTTCCCTGATCCCATATTAGGTAAAAAGCCCACATTCTAACCAATCACCTAATGCCCCTCTCCCAAGAGGAGTTTTTTGTCTTAAGGCTATAAAAATTGTCTACTAGCACACAAAAGGGGTCTGCTTTCCCTTGAGCTGGCCCCCTGTTCTAACAGTCAGCTCTCCCTTGAGCAAGTCCACTGTTCTAACATCATCTCCCTCTCTAATAAACTTTATTCTCCTCTCATTCTGCCTATGTCTGGAAATTCTTTTCCAACCCATGCACAGTTCAGTTCAGTTCAGTCACTCAGTCATGTCTGACTCTTTGCGACCCCATGAATCGCAGCACGCCAGGCCTCCCTGTCCATCACCAACTCCTGGAATTCACTCAGATTCACGTCCATCGAGTCAGTGATGCCATCCAGCCATCTCATCCTCTGTCATCCGCTTCTCCTCCTGCCCCCAATCCCTCCCAGCATCAGAGTCTTTTCCAATGAGTCAACTCTTTGCATGAGGTGGCCAAAGTACTGGAGTTTCAGCCTTAGCATCATTCCTTTCAAAGAAATCCCAGGGTTGATCTCCTTCAGAATGGACTGGTTGGATCTCCTTGCAGTCCAAGGGACTCTCGAGAGTCTTCTCCAACACTACACTTCAAAAGCATCAATTCTTTGGCGCTTAGCCTTCTTCACAGTCCAACTCTCACATCCATACATGACTACTGGAAAAACCATAGCCTTGACCAGACGGACCTTAGTTGGCAAAGTAATGTCTCTGCTTTTGAATATACTATCGAGGTTGGTCATAACTTTTCTTCCAAGGAGTAAGCGTCTTTTAAATTCATGGCTGCAATCACCATCTGCAGTGATTTACCTCAACATCAAACTATCAGAGAATTATATACTAGCTGATCACAAACCCTGGGACTCTCCTCCCTCACCAGGCCTTTAAAAAATGCTTTCTTGAAACTTATTGGGGAGTTCAAGTGTTTGGGACATGAGCTGCTTTGAACTCCTTGCTTGGAGCCCTTCAATAAACACTGCACTTCTCTTCACCAAACCTGGTGTCAGTAGATTTGTTTTACTGTGAATAGGAGAGTGAGTGGAACCAAGTTTGGTTTGGTAACAAGTTTATATATATATATATATATAATCTGGGCAAGATGTTAAAAATTACTCTTGTACTTTCTTGTACTTATTCTGAGGTTCATGATATCGGTATGTGTGTTTTGGGTGCTTCAATTATGTTTAGAAGTCAGTTATCAGTTTAAAGGTGAAAAATAAAGAAGAAATTAGGTTTAGAACAGGTTTTCAATTGTTGTTGTTCTTCAGTCTCCAAGTCGGGTCCAACTCTGCAATGCCATGGACTGCAGAACAGCAAGCCTTTCTGTCCCTCACATCTCCCAGAGTTTGCCCAAGTTCATGTCCATCAAGTCGATGATGCCATCCAACCATCTCATCCTCTGTAGTCCCCTTCTCCTTCCGCCTTCAATCTTCCCAGCATCAGGGTCTTTTCCAATGAGTCAGCTCTTTGCATCAGGTGGCCAAATATTGGAGCTTCAGCTTCAGCATCAATCCTTCCAATGAATATTCAGGGTTGATTTTCTTTAGGATGGACTGGTTTTATCTCCTTGCTGTCAATGAGTGTAAAGGTACTCTCAAGAGTCTTCTCCAGTACCACAGTTCGAAGACATCAATTCTTCAGTGTTCAGCCTTCTTTATGATCCAACTCTCACTTTCATACATGACTACTGGAAAGACCATATCTTTGACTATACAGACCTTTGTCAGCAAAGTGATGGCTTTGCTTTTCAACACACTATCTAGGTTTGTCATAGCTTTCCTTCCAAGAAGCACTCATCTTCTAGATTACAGGTATACAGTCACAATCCATAGTGATTTTAAAGCTGAAGAAGAGGAAATCTGTCATTGCTTTCACCTTTTCCCCTCTATTTGCCATGAAGTGATGGGACTAGATGCCATGATCTTAGTTTTTTTAATATCAAGTTTTAAGCCAGCTTTATCAAGCTCCTCTTTCACCCTCATCATGAGACTCTTTGGTTCCTCTTCACTTTCAATACGAACTTTTATTTCAAGATTTTCAATAAACCTTATTAATTTGCCAATGGAGTTGAGTATTAGTTGTTTTAAGGCCATGTGTCTAAAATGTAACATTCTAAGATCCCTGGATGCAGGAATGATTTGGGACATTCTATCACATAGAGTATTTGTGAAAGCACTTATGCATTAATGAAAGTCTTTTTTCAATTTGCTTTATTGAATTAAAGATGAAATTTACGGATACCAAAGAGGTATACTTTCCTGGATCAGTTAGCTATTTACTTTCTAGTTGGATAACAAGATTACATAACAATGGATCTGTGTTTTAGTCAACTGAGTTACACAAGAAGGTTCAATAAGTGAGGCTTTCAAAAGCGACCTCTTTCTCCTTCAGGACTTTGCCTAGATTAGGGGTCAGCAAATTTTTTCTGTAAAAATAGTAATATTTAGTAAGTATTTAGTAAGTATTTAGTAAGTAAAAATAGTAAGTATTTTCACTTTGTGAGTCACTTGGCTGTGTTGCAGATACTAAAACTCTGCCATTGTAGCCATAGAAAATACAAAGATGAATGAAGGGCTTTATTCCAATAAAACTTTATTTACAGCAGGGTACAGGTCAGATCATTTGGGAAAAGAAATATCTGCTATGTTCAACTTGTTTCTATCTCTGCTATGTTCAACTTGTTTCTATCATTTCCATCTGCCATCATTCTTAAAATCAAATATAGTGTACTTCAAGCATTAGTAATTTATTTTGATTTACTTAAAAGAAATTTTGTAACTTAAAGTTGCACAAGTGCTTCACACTCTCAAAATGAGAACATAAGGGTGAGATTTACACAACAATGTGAATGTACTTAGTGCTGCCGGACTGTACAGTTAAATATGGTTTTATATGACTTTTACCACAATTAAAAAAAAAAAAAAACATTAAAAACAAGAACATTTGTAGAGACAAGAATTCTTTGGACTGGGCGCTTCTTGGATCTCTCGTTTCTCTTTGCATTTCATCTGTGATCTCTACCTTCAAGTTAATATTAACTACTCCCTTCCCATTCCACCCCCACACAGTAGGACTATGGTGAGCAGAACATCTCAAGCTTCCTGACAGGATAAATTAAATAGAAACGATCAGAGAGTAGATATTTCTATGGCTAACAACATACCAAATCTAGAAAGAGGATTTTTATAAGAGTGTCTCCAGCTCAGAGGAAAAATCTATTTTTGCTTTGGACATATGGCATTCTGTTACCTGGGTGGCCCACAGTGAAGCTCGCCTCCTGGATTCATATCCTTCGCATGTTTTATAGGATGGCAAGAAACACTTTAAACATAAAAAGCTATCTCCATCCTTTGGCTTCCTCTTGCCTCTCTGCTGTGAACTGGCTCTTCATTGTGCCCTGACCAATTATATATTCCCCCATCTCTCTCCCTCTCTCCAGATCTGCCTATTCCCTGAGAAAAAAACAATATTGAAATCAGATCTACAATGGTCAAGTGTTCAAGTGGAAGGAAGAAGTACATTCTCTCACTTTAAATCAAAAGCTAGTAGTGATTAACCTAAGAGGAAAAGGTGGAAAACCCAAAAAAGGTTGAAAGCCAGGCCTCTTGCACCAAACAGTAGCCTACTTGTGAATTCAAACTATAGTGAACACACAGGGTAAGTCAAACAGCCTTATTGGGGATAGGGAGAAAGTTTTAATGGTCTTTGATAAATCAAACCAGCCACAGCATTCCCTTAAGCCAAAGCATAATTTTTCAATTCTGTGAAGATGCAGAGAGGTAAGGAAGCTAGAAAAGAAATCCTGAAGCTAGCAGAAGTTGGTTCATGAGGTTTAAGAGGGAAGTTATTTCTGTAACAAAGTGCAAGATGAAGCAGCAAGCTCCAGTGGAGAAGTTTTAGCAAACTATCCAGATCTAGTTTAAGATAATTAATGAAGTAGCTACACTAAATCACGGATTTTTCAATGAGCTAGAGTTAGAACTGGAGTCTAAATATATGACTGTTGCTATTTAATTGCTGAGTCGTGTCCGACTCTTTTGCAACCCTATGGATTGTAGCCCACCAGGCTCCTCTGTCCATGGGATTTTCCAGGCAAGAATATTGGAGTGGGTTGCCATTTCCTTCTCCAGGGGGTCTTCCCAACCCAGGAATCAAACCTGCGTTTCCTACATTGGCAGGCAAATTATTCACCGCTGAGCCATCCGGGAAACCCCAAAGATGTGAACTGGTTTGCTTCAATATCATGAGAAAACTAACAGATGAGGATTCGCTTTTTGTGGATGAGCAAAGAAAGTGGTTTCTTGAGATGAAATCTATTTCTGATGAAGAGGTTGTGAACACTATAGAAACAACAGCAAAAGAAAGTTTTAGAATATTATATAAACTCAATTGATGAAACAGCAGCCAGGGTTAAGACTGACTTCAGTTTTGAAAGAATAGCATTGCATGTAACAGAGACACTAGTCATGAAAGGAAGTGTCAACCAGTGCAGCCAACTTCACAGCTATCTTATTCTAAGAAATTGCCGCAGCCACTTCAACTTTCAGCAGCCACGACCGTGATTAGTCAGCAGCCATCCACATCAAGGCAAGATCCTCACCAGCAAAACAATTATAACTCTCTGAAGGCCCAGATGATGGTTGGCATCTTTTAGTCATCCAGTATTTTTCAATTAAGGTATGTACATTTTTTAGACATAATATCATTATACACTTAATAGACTACAATATAGTGTAAACATAACTTTTATATTCACTAGGAAGCCGAAAAATTCAGGTGAGCTGCTTTTTTAAAATTGTGATATTTGTTTTCTTGTGGTGGGCTGAAATCAAACTGGCAATATCTCCAAGGTAGGCCTATACAGCAAGAAAGTTATCCTTACAAATGAAAATTTTCTTTAGACATATAAATGTCTCTTCATAAAGGGGACCCTCTACTTGGTTTTCAGAGCTCTTCCTATGTCTGTTCTTTCTTCAAAGATAACCTGCCTAAAATAATCTATATCCCGAAGACATCTTTTGGGGTGACACATTTTGTTCCCCCATAAAGCACTCCAAGGAGTGTATTAATGGAGGCTGAGAAAGCAAGAAAGAACCTAATTTGAGGTTAAAGAAGGGAGATCTAAATAATTTACTGACAGACTAATTAGACAAACTGTCACATATGGTAATTAGAATACATTCCTAATAAGCTAAATAATTTTGCTAAGGGGATTTCTAGGGAGAATTCTACAAGTGCTTACTGGCTTCTTTGCTTTTTATGAGAAATTATAGATAGAAATAAACTGAAGAAGGAGCTGTTTCCTTTTCCAGCAGAATCTACAGGAAACATTTCCAATCTGGACTTGCTGGGTTGGAAAATAAAAACTTTTAATTCATAGCATCTGCATCTAGCAAAAAGTTCTCAAAATAGAAATGGCTCCAGGGCAAAATTCCAGTTCAAGACAAAAACCAAATGTGGATTTAGAGTAAAATCAAGTCAAAGATGTGACTTGAAGACTTTTGTAAAGACTTCAAAAGGACTTAAGGCAGAGCGTCTCAGACCCTCTTAAGAAAGAAAAGGGGACTTCCAATGGTATTAAAATCATGCCTCATAGATCTCACCTAGAAAAAAATAGCTTCTGGAAATGTTAAGTATACTGTTACAAGGCACCCTGACTCTAGGTCCAAGTGGAGTTGGGCCTGTCTTAAGAGGGATTTGTGGGCATGGCTTTTGTATAATGAAGTGAATTGCAGTTAAGATTTAGTCTTGAAAGGTTCTCAAAGTTATTAAAGGAATTATAACAGTTTGGTCTAAAAGAGACAGAGACAGTACAGGGCACGGATGAGCCCCTGGATTTCAAAACTTCTAATGTGAGGAAGCAGACCTGAGAAAACTACCCAGATGCAAACATTAATCATTTCTTATGGATTGTTAATTATTAAGAGTCAAAGGTCCAGGCTGAAAAATATTCCACTGTATGTATACAGCACATTTTGCTTTTCCATTCATCCATCAATGGATATTTGAGTTGATTCTTTGTTTTAGCTATTGGAAATAATGCTATTTTGAACATGGGTGTATTTGCCAGGGGCTGAGGGGTGGGGTAAATGAAAAGTTATTATTTAATGGATACAGAGTTTCAGTTTTACAAAATGAACAGAGTTATAGGGATGAATGATGAAGGAGGTGATGATTGCACAGCAATGTTAATGCATTTAATACACTAAATCGGACACTTAAAAATGGTTAAAATGATGAATTTTAAGTTATGAGTGTTTTAACCAAAATTTTTAAGAGTCTTAATGTAAGGAGTCCAGATTTCAAAATCAAGCCAAGAAGAGAACTACATTGCGGTGAAGTGGAAGAGAAATGGGTCCCAATTAACTTGCATCCTCTAGTCCAGAACAGAGGATAGTGGAAAGTGCCATATGCCTGGCTGGATTTCAGAAGTCCTGTGAATCACTGAGAGCCTGGTCTCCAGTCTTTCCCTACCCCGTTCTCAAACAAACATTTGTGTCAGGGTGTCCATGCAAAAACTAGTGTTCCCCTATCTTCCTACCAAAGATAAAGCAAGATAAATGCAGAAGCTGAGCTCAGCTTGAATATTCAAATAATCAAAATAAATAATCAAACTATCAAAAACAAATGAAATGTTGCTTAAACCAGTAAGTTTTGGAATATGTTGTTACATGGCAGTATATAACTGAAACAAGAAGCACACTTCAGGAAAGCAGAGTAAAGTCACAATTCACTGGATTCATTAGCTGAATAAATAAATTGTTGGAGAAAAACAGACATGTATAATAAATATATTCATTTATATATGTAGTATATACATATATGATATGCTTCCCATCACTACAGTATCTCAGCACTCTTTAAAAGAATGCTGCTGCTAAGTCGCTTCAGTTGTGTCCAACTGTGCGACCCCATAGACGGCAGCCCACCAGGCTCCTATGTCCCTGGGATTCTCCAGGCAAGAACACTGGAGTGGGCTGCCATTTCCTTCTCCAATGCATGAAAGTGAAAAGTAAAAGTGAAGTCACTCAGTCGTGCCCAACTCTTAGCAACGCCATGGACTGGAGCCTACCAGGCTCCTCCGTCTATGGGATTTTCCAGGCAAGAGTACTGGAGTAGGGTGCCATTGCCTTTTATTTACTTTTAGTTGAACTGTTTGTGAAACTGCAGAAAGCAAAATTCAAGAACACTGACACCATCCCATAACTTGTCCTTCATGTCCCATTGCAGCAGTAGCTCCCCACTATGCAGAACATTAAAGGGTTGAAAATTAACATCAGATTATCTTTTTATTTGCAAGATATTTTTGTTGCAATTGATGGAGTCTTGTGTTAACCTTTTCCTTAAACTCCCTCCTTGGTGGCTCAAGTGGTAAAGAATCTGCCTGCAATGTGGGAGCCTCAGGAGACACAGGCTTGATTCCTGGGTTGGGAAGATCCCCTGGAGAAGGAAATGGCAACTCACTCCAGTATTCATGCCTGGAGAATCTCATGGACAGAGGAGCTTGGTGGGCTACAGAGCATGGGATCACAAAGAGTCAATGACTGAAGCGACTTAGAACACACTATTTTTTACTAGTAATTCAGCATATTTGCAGGGGATAAAAATAGCCTTTTTGTACTGGTAAACTCCCATCCCCAAAGGATTTAGAATTAGCCTATGATTTAGGGGAAAGGTAAGAAAACAGAATAATCTCTGCTGCTAAGTCGCTTCAGTCGTGTCCGACTCTGTGCGACCCCATAGACGGTAGCCCACCAGGCTCCCCCGTCCCTGGGATTCTCCAGGCAAGAACACTGGAGTGGGTTGCCATTTCCTTCTCCAATGCATGAAAGTGAGAAGTGAAAGTGAAGTCACACGGTCGTGTCCGACTCTTAGCAGTTTCATATATATATCCAATTTCATTTCCATCTCCCATTATCTTTTTATTTCTCTTTAGTATAATCCAACTCTCATCATCATGACATTCTTGGAGCTAATTATTACAAGACTGAGATCTGAAAGCCACGTAAGGAGCTAATATGGAGAAGTAGACATTTTATGGAGAAGTAGGCATTCTATTATAAGAATTCAATCATTAGCTTATTCATGGAACTGATGTGGTGACTTCCTATACAAGATCTAATCATTTCTTAACTTGAAAAATTAATCAATTTTAAACAATTGTTTATTAAGGGAAATTAATGGAAATCACTGTTCATATGCCACCATTAATCTTTACAACTATCTTACAAGCTAGACATTTTCTCTCATATCATTTGTGAGGAAGCTATGTTTTATCAAAGCTAAGTGCCTTGTCCATATTATACAATACACAGTTTTAAAATTGATATATGAAAAGTTTCTCCCTGACCCCAAATTTTGGGACTTTTTTTCATAATACTCATTTAAACTTACAAACAATTGTATGCCCTAAGACTTAAGCATAGCAAATCTTAGGTTTGTAACTAGTCCACACAAGTTTTTAAAGACTTGAATTAAGGTAGAAACTCAAAGTAGTTCTTTACCAAGTCAGTTCAAAGTACACTATGTCGTATCTAGTAATAGAATGTAAAGGTAAACACATATTCAAGCTGTTATATACTGTCAGCATCATTCCTTGCCTTTGTCAAGAAATTTTATAAATCTCAGCTTATCGTTTTAAATCTTTGTGGGTGTCCTGCCCTTGAAGTAAAAGAAGATATGACACGTGATTTCCTAATGTACATACCAAAGCACCTGAAAAAGTCAGATTCATAATAACAGCTACAACTAATTAGCACCAGAACACCTGCATCAAAATTTTAAAATTCAACCACTTATATCAAATAACTGTATGCTTAGAACGACCTCTATGGTTAGGGAACCTCTGGATGATTGGCCAAATGACTAGATTTTCAATAATAATTTGGGAATTGCATCAGTAAACACCATCTAAAGCTATATGCTACCAGGTTAATGGAATATGAAACACATCCTCAGAAATGCTGCCTATAATACCTGAGACCACAGAGGTCAAATGAGGGCTACTCTGCAGAGAGAAATAAAGACAGTTTCAGACACTGAGCTGCATTTACAGCCTTCCTTGATTCAGTCCAAATCATATGATATACTTTGCTCTAGATGACTAGCTCTGAAACTACGTTCCGTTAGCCTGCACAGACAATTCTATGGCACCCTATTCTTATCAGTCCACTCCTACATTTCATCAGAAGTTACCCTATCATGAAAAATGTCATTTTCTACCTCATCTTCTTGGACGTGGGGCAGCTTCTCCCGGCCGCCGCCCCGACCTCGGACGCGGGGTGTCACCTCCCGGGGCCGCCACTGAGCTCGGACGCGGGGTAGCTCCTCTCGGTCGCCGCCCGGACCTCAGCACAGGGTAGCTCCTCTCGGCAGTTCCTGCGCCGTCGCAGCCTGGCACTCTAGGCTGCTGCCCCGACCTCGGACGTGGGGCAGCCCCTCCCGGCCCGCGCGTAGTGCGCCGGCCCGGCTCTCGCATGTGAGAGTTAGACTGTGAAGAAGGCTGAGCGCTGAAGAATTGATGCTTTTGAGCTGTGGTGTTGGAGAAGACTCTTGAGAGTCCCTTGGACTGCAAGGAGATCCAACCAGTCCATTCTGAAGGAGATCAGCCCTGGGATTTCTTTGGAAGGAATGATGCTAAAGCTGAAACTCCAGTACTTTGGGCACCTCATGCGAAGAGTTGACTCATTGGAAAAGACTCTGATGCTGGGAGGGATTGGGGGCAGGAGGAGAAGGGGATCGAGGATGAGATGGCTGGATGGCATCACAGACTCGATGGACGTGAGTCTGAGTGAACTCCTGGAGTTGGTGATGGACAGGGAGGCCTGGCGTGCTGTGATTCATGGGGTCGCAAAGAGTCGGACACGACTGAGCGACTAAACTGAACTGAACTGAACTGAACCTCATCTACTAGTGTGTGTGAGTGGTGTGTGTGTGTGGTGTGTGTGTGTGGTGTGTGTGTGTGTGTGTGATGTCTGTGCATGACTAGAATTACAATAAAAACAAAATTATGCATGATCATTATTTGAACCACAACATGCGTGTGCTTTAAAATAGAGTTTTTAAAAAGTTTAAAATACTACTGCTGCAAATAAGTTTTATTAATGATAAGCATACAACAAATAAAGTTAATGATGGTTATAATACATCAACACTTATTTATAACTGAAAAGGAAAGCAGTGATTTAAAACCATTTTCAGTGTGAAACAATTCTTATATCACATCATTCTTGTTCCAAATGGTAGAAATCCTTATGGTTCCTTTGTGTGTCAGGAGTTTCACAAGGCTAACGTGGTGTGACAGACTTTAGCCTTGAACTTAAAACCCAAACCTTGCACTGCGGCATCTTGAAGTCTCACTTTTAGTAACCTTTAATAACACACTTGATGGCTTACCATTACATGCTCTTTAATGTTATTCAAAACTAAAAGTGTATAGCGCTGCAGTCATCAGCCATATTCCAGTAACAATTTTCTTTTTTTTAAGACTAGAGGTGGCAAATATGTTTGCAGTGTTTCAAGAGGCTCCATATAGCCCTTCAGTGGACCTTATATTACATTTCAAGAACCACTGTAGTAGGTGTTTTTTCTCAATCTTAAGTAAGGCTCTGTTTCAAACATTGAATTTTCTAATCATGCATGCTCATCAGAAAAGCGGGCCAGAAATAGGAACATGACAGGAAATAATGATATGAGTGACAGATCTGTTGGTCTAAACTCTTCATTCTTCCCTTATTCCATACATTTGTCAAAGCATCATCACAGGTGGAGTATGTTTCTCCATCACTTGATTCTGACGTTGACCACTTAAACTTTGTGTTGGTTCAGAAAGAATGAAGGGATGGAGCCAAAGCAAAAACAATACCCAGCTGTGGATGTGACTGGTGACCCTGGGATTTCTTTGGAAGGAATGATGCTAAAGCTGAAACTCCAGTACTTTGGCCACCTCATGCGAAGAGCTGACTCATTGGAAAAGACTTTGATGCTGGGAGGGATTGGGGGCAGGAGGAGAAGGGGACGACCGAGGATGAGATGGCTGGATGGCATCACTAACTCAATGAACGCGAGTCTGAGTGAACTCTGGGAGTTGGTGATGGACAGGGAGGCCTGGTGTGCTGCGATTCATGGGGTCGCAAAGAGTCGGACACGACTGAGCAACTGAACTGAACTGAACTGAAGGGATGACATAGAAGAGACAGTGCTAAATTTGGAAAAATTTGAGTCTAGGCCTTAAGAAGGCTTATGTGTTTCCCGTGTCCTCTTTTTACTTCTGTCAACACCATGAGGGAAAAAAGCATCAGTTATATAATCTGTCACAGTCTCCATGAGTATTAAACTACCTGCGTGGATACAAGAATTCTCAGACATTAAGTAGTATCCTTACCTTTATACCATGACATTATATTCAACATACTCACATACAAATGTCAAGTCCTTCGATAAATGAGGGCCAATATTCCGCTTCTCCCCCTTCACAGATCACAGCCTTGTTGTGGCAAAGGGACTTGCATAACTCAATGAAGCTGTGAGTCATGACATGCAGAACCACCCAAGACGAACAGGTCATAGTGGAGAGTTCTAACAAAACATGGTCCGCTAGAGAAGGGAAGAGCAAACCACTCCAATATTCTTGCCTCGAGAATCCCATGAACAGTATGAAAAGGCAAAGGTATGACACTGGAAGATGAAGACCCCCAGGTTGCAAGGTGTCTAATGTGCTACCAGAGAAGAGCAGAGGGCAATTACTAATAGCTCCAGAAAAAATGGCACCCCACTCCAGTACTCTTGCCTGGAGAATCCCATGGAGGGAGGAGCCTGGTAGGCTATGGGGGGGTGGGGGGCGTCGCAAAGAGTCGGTCACGACTGAGTGACTTCACTTCACTTCCAGAAAGAATGAAGCAGCTAGACCAAAGGGGAAATGACACTCAGCTGTGGACGTGTCTGCTGGTGACAGTCAAGTCTGGTGCTATAAAGAACAATACTGCATGCAAACCTGGAATGTTAGTTCCATGAATCAAGGTAAATTGGACGTGCTCAAGCAGGAGATGGCAAGAGTGAACATGAACATCTTAGGAAATCAGTGAACTGTAAATGGACATGAATGGGTGAATTTAACTCAGATGACAATTATATCTACTACCGGAGGCAAGTATCCTTTAGAACAAATGGAGTAGCCTTATTAGTCAGCAAGAGAGTCCACTGCAGTACTTGGGTGCAACTCAAAAATGACAGATCTCAGTTCATTTCCAAGGTAAATCATTCAGTATCACAGTAATGCAGTTCTGTGCCCCAACCACTGATGTCAAAGAAGCTGAAGTTGACCTGTTCTTTGAAGATCTACAAGACTTTCTAGAACTAATACCAAACAAAGACATCCTTTTCATCATAGGGGATTGGAATGCAAAAGTAGGAAGTCAAGAGATACCTGGAGTAACAGGCAAGTTTGCCTTGGAGTACAAAATGAAACAGGGCAAAAGCTGACAGAGTTTTGTCAAGAGAACACAGTGGTCAGAGCAAACACCCTTTTCCAACAACATAAGAGATGACTCTACACATGGACATCACCAACTGGTCAATAGCAAAATCAGATTGCTTATATTCTTTTAGCTGAAGATGAAGAAGCTCTATACAGCCAGCAAAAACAAGATTTGCAGTTGATTGTGGCTCAGATCATTAGCTCCTTATTGCAACATTCAGGTTTAAATTGAAAAGAGTAGGGAAAACTACTAGGCCATTCAGAAATGACCTAAATTAAATCCCTCGGGATTATACAGTAGAGGTGATGAACAGAATCTACAGTAGCGTAGATTCAACAGATTGGATCTGGTAGACACAGTGCCTGAAGAATTATGGACAGAGGTTCATAACACTCTACAGGAGGTGATGACCAAAACCATTTCAAAGAAAGCCAAATGCGAGAAGGCAAAGCGGTTGTCTGAGGAGGTTTTATGTATAGCTGAGGAAAGAAGAAAAGAGAAAACTAAGAGAGAAAAGAAAGATAAACTCAACTGAATGCAGAGTTCCAGAGAATAACAAAGTGAGATAAGAAAGCCTTTTCAAGTGAACAATGAAAAGAAATAGAGGAAAACAATAGATGGGAAAGACTGTGATCTCTGTAAAAAAAAAAAAAAAACTGGAAAGATCAAGGGAACATTTCATGCAAGGATGGGCATGGTAAAGAACAGAAACAGTAAGGATCTAATAGTTCACATGTGCGTAACGTTATGTTCAAAATTCTTCAAGCTAAGCTTCATTAGTATGTGAACTGAGATCTTCCAGATGTACAAGCTGGATTTAGAAAAAGCAGAGGAACCAGAAATCAAATTGCCAAAGATTATTTGCTCATAGAGGAAGCAAGGAACTTCCAGAAAAGCATCTACTTCTGCTTCATTGACTACACTAAAGCCTTTGATTGTGTGGATCACAGCAAACTGTGGAAAAGTCTTAAAGAAATGGGAATACCAGACCACCTTACTTGTCTCCTGAGAAACCTGTATGAGGGTCAAGAAGCAACAGTTAGAACCGAATGTGGAACAACCATTTTTTCCAAATTGGGAAAGGAGTACATCAAGACTGTATATTGTCACCCTGCTTATTTAACATCACATGGAATGCTGGGATGGATGAATCACAAGCTGGAATCAAGATTGCCTGGAGAAATATCAACAACCTCAGATATGCAGGATTTGATCCTTGCATTGGGAAGATACCCTCTAAAAGGAACAGGCTACCCACTCCAGTATTCTTGCCGGGAAAATTCCAAAGACAGAGGAAACTGGCTACAGTCCATGGGATCTCAAAGAGTCAGACACGACTGAGCAACTTTCACTTAGATATGCAGATAATACCACTCTAATAGCAGAAAGTGAAGAGAAACTAAAGAGCCTCTTGATGAGGTGAAAGAGAAGAGTGAAAAAAGCTAGCTTAAAACTCAACATTCAAAACACTAAGATCATGACATCTGGTATCATCACTTCATGGCAGATAGAAGTGGAAAAAGTAGAAACAGTGACTGATTTTATCTTATTTTCTTGAGCTCCAAAGTCACTGAGGATGGTGACTGCAGCCATGAAATTAAAAGACATTTGCTCCTTGGAAGGAAAGCTAAGACAAACTTAAACACCAAAGACATCACTTTGCTGACAAAAGTCTGTCTCATCAAAGCTATGGTTTTTCCAGTAATCATGTAGGTATATGAGAATTGGACCATAAAGAAGGCTAAGTGCCAAAGAACTGATGCTTTTGAAGTGTGGTGCTGGAGAACACTATTGAGAGACCCTTAACTGCAAGGAGATCAAACCAGGCAATCCTAAAGGAAATCAATCCTGAGTATTCATTGGAAGGCCTCATGCTGAACCTGAAGCTCTAATACTTTGGCCATTTGAAGCAAAGAAAAAATTGGAAAAATCCTGATACTGGGAAAGATCGAAGGCAAAAGGAGAAGAGGGAGACAGATGATGAGGTGGTTGGATGGCCTCACAGACTCAATCAACATGAGTGTGAGTAAACTCCAGGAGATGGTGAAGGACATGGAAGCCTGGGGTGCTGCAGTCCATGGGGTCACAAAGAGTCAGACACCACTTGGCGACTGAACACCAACATTCTGCTTCTCATCTCAATCAATATCAACTAATTGAAACTTTTTAGTGAAGGATAGTTATTTTCAAGAAACTCTGACATAGACTCTAAAGCAAACAATGGCCACATCTTCACTTGTAAATTTACTGGAGACTGTGCAGGCATGTGTGCCTTGGTGTGTGTGGGTGTGTGTGTGCCCATATTTATAGCATTTAATACTTTCATATGGATTTTACGGAAACCTCATTCGGATACCTTATGCATTAAAGAATGTTCCTTCATTTGATTTTATATAATCAACTATGAGACAAATGATATGGTTTCTAATATTATACGCAAGAAAACTTTGAATTCATTCATAAGTGTACTCCCAGCCGAAGGATGACAGTAAATCCAGAGATGAAATGAGCAGTTAATTTGTGGCGGTGGCAGTGGACAGACATATATTACTGTCATATTGTCAGTCTCGTGGCACAGTGTGTTGCATTTTTTTTTTGTTCACACCACATATATTTGCTTTGGTTTTCAAACAGGAAAAAGTTGTTTTGTTTTGTTTTTTCCCAACTGCCTGGTATTAGGTGGTGCCATCTCATAGTGGATGTTGTTATGAGTCAATTAGCAAACACCTCTCTTGATCAAGAGATTGTTCATAGATGACCATGAGCAGTGATGCTAATGTAGCAGGCGTGCAGGCTGAGCCTAAGGAATATACTTCAGGTATCAGTTTGCATGAAGTGATTTACTGGAGGGAGGAAAGCTGCTGGATTCAGCAGTGATTATGATTTTTCAGGTATAGCCAAGAAATGGAAGCAAAACGTATGGTGCAAGTCTCCAGGCTCTGCCTCAAGGATTAAGCGCGTGAAGATAGTAGATAAAAGGTGCAGAGCTGTTTCACTTGATCTACAGAGACGCAAGGACCAGCTACAGTGAGATCACCATCACTGCTCAAGGAGCAGAGGGTAATCTGAGAGCAGGATGCCTATGGTTTGGGCAGTGTTAAGAGACAGCCTCCTTGGGGCTGGTGTGTCACTGGCCTGCGAGTACCAGCCCTGGAGGAAGGATGCTGCGGAGCTGTGCAGTAGTGGGCAGAGGGCTGACGGAGCGTGGGGGTGTAGGGGATAATCTGAGGGCAAGTGAATTTTTATATTAAAAAAATCTCTAAGAACATTCGGAAACCATTTAAGAATTATAGTTATGGACATCAAGTTCTCTACCCCTGCACAGGTTATGGTGGTTTAGTCACCAAGTCGTGTCCAACACTTTTGACCTATGGACTTTATAGCCCGCCAGGCTCCTCTGTCTATAGGATTCTCCAGGCAAGAATCCTGGAGTGGGTTGCCCTTTCCTTCTGCAGGGGATCTTCCCAACCCAGGCAGTCTCCTGCACCACAAGCTTCCCAGGTGACTCAGATGATAACAAATCTGTACACAATGGGGGAGGCCCAGGTTCCATCCCTGGATGGGGAAGATCCCCTGGAGAAGGGAATGGCTACCCGTTCCAGTATTCTTGCCTGGAGAATTCCATGGACAGAGAAGCTTGGCAGGTGACGGTCTATGGGGTCACAAAGAATCAGACACGACTAATACTTTCTTTTTTTTTTTTTCCCCACATCACAAGAGGATTACTTTCTGCTGAGCCACAAGGGGAAGCCCTAAAAGTGAACGTGTCAGTCACTCAGTCATGTCCGACTCTTTGGGACCCCATGGACTGTAGTCCACCAGGATCCTTTGTCCATGAGATTTTTCACATAATAACAGTGGGTCAGAAACATCACCTGGAGAAGAGAATGGCTACCCACTGCAGTACTGAAGAAGTCCATGGACGGAGGTGCCTGGCGGGCTACAGTCCATGGGGTCGCAACAGGCAGGACACGCGGGCGGAGCGCTGCGTGTGAGCGGAGCGCTGTTAGCGTGACTCCATTAGTACTCATAGCCAGTGAGGCCGGAAAAGGCAACCAGGCTTCTGGCTTCAAAGGGCTCACCATGCAACAAGGATGCCAGAGTAACACACACGAAAAGACAACACAATGCAAACGCTGCATGAAGCTATAGACAACAGCCGCTCTGGGGTCAGACAGGAGAGGTCACTCTAAAGCTGTGAGGATGGTTCTCATTTCACTCACGTGCATGTGAGGAACAGCAGAATATCAGAGCCTTGGGAAGGCCCCTCATCCCTCTCCCCGCTCTGCCCGGGGTGCCTACGCTCTCTGCGTGCTCTCACGGCAACCTTTATCACCATTTTTACTGAACTCTGCATCTTGCCTTGCCTATCTAAACCCAGACTGCAAACTTTGGTCTATGAAGCACAGTTTATTTTCAGTATCTGATTTTTTTAAATACATTACATATTCAATATATTAACTATCACTAACTTGATGACTAAAAAATGATACATGTATCTTCATAAAAGGAACCAAATAGCTAAACATTTGTTTTGACAAGCACAAATTGAAATCATAGCCATAGCTGGCCTACCCCAGTGAGATTGCCAGTAGCTAATCATGAGACTTCAGATAATATTTCACAATTTTTTATTTCACAATTGAATTTTATAGCTTGAAAAAGAAGACCTCTTGATCCTAGCAATTACACACACCCGCATATCTATAGTCCAGTAAATCTAGCTGGATAAATTGTTGTGAGAGCAAGCGTGGGTGATAGAAGGCCCAACCTTCTTTGGTATCTTTGCAGACTCTAAAGTTCCCACAAGGGACAGCGCTCTGTAAATCTCCCTTCACTCTTAAGATGCCCAATCATTCTATTTTCTTCTATTTCAATGTCCTTAATTCCTGGTGTTGACATGGATATTTTCCTACAGCCTTATCAGAAATACTATTTAGGGCAAAGAGGGAAAGAAAACAACAATGCGGGCAAAAAGAAATCTCTGTAGAGCTATTCACTCTCTTCTGTTATGGGTCCACTCGCCTCATGTTGCCCTTCCCCAGAAGCTATTTCCCACTCAGGCCTGCCACAGCCCAACAGCATCTGCCTGCATTTATGGCAGAAAGAATGAAGTGAAACAGATGCTATTAACTCCAGTCTTAACTTGAGAACTTAGAGAAAGCAGGGTTGAAAAAGTAGAGTGATGAATTATAATCTCTTTTAATTTTCCTCTATTAGCTGGTTACATAAGCAGTAGGTAAAAGAGTCTCCCAAAAAGATGCTTTAATGTTCCAGGAGTTAAAAAACAAACAAACAAACATTTAGTCTTGTTTGTATCATTATTATTATTCATCATATGGACTTCCTTGCTTTTGTCCAGGTCGTTTGGCTGATGCTTTATAAAAAGTGGTCCGGGTTTCTTGCTTCTCCACTGAAGCATTTTAGAAAAATGGCCATAAGTTGCCCACCTTCTGTTTACTAAACTATCAACCTAGCTTACATAATTTTAGTTAAATCGGTCAATTTTTCCTCCATTTGTGCACAATGGCAATGATTTGCTCACCTATCCACTGATGTCTGTGTGGTTCATTATCTTTCTGTAAAACTTCTTGATCCTTCATTACGATATACTAAATTGTGATGATGCTTAACCTGTTCAACCAGAAGACATGTACGATGTAGTTAATGGTCACAAATGGCGATGATCTCTCTCTTTTCCTATTTTTTAAGTATGGCACAAAAAGCATGTCATCTTCATGGATGCCAGAGAACTGCCTTAGTGCCCACTTAGCAGCAGGGGAGTTGCCTTTACACCAGCTTTTCTATTCCAAACAGTGATGCTCATTGTTCCTGAGCAAGTTAAACCCAGGTGTTCACCAGGTAGAAATAAATGTCCTCTATCTTTGACAAGCTCTTAGATTTACTACAAATTGTGTTCGTTTCTTTAATTTGTCAGTATTAATGCCTAAAAGCATCTGGAGAATTTATAGAAATGACCTCCTTGAGCTTATCAAAGATAAAACACTAAAAAGTGTCAAATTGTGTTTTAGGTAGTTGCTCCCTGAATCCTGGTCTTGGGAGGGAGGCTTGAAGAGGGAAGGGGGTAGGAATGATTAAGTAGCCTAAAGACAGAAACTTTCTGAAGTAAGTGAAAACAGATGGGACTTATGCTTTAGCACTGTTCATTTTAAGTGTCACTGCTGGTCAATGACTTGTTTCTGTATTATATAATATTTATTATTGATAACCAGTTAGAGATTTAAGTAACTCAAAGATTCCCAGAAGGGGAGAAAAAAAAAAAAAAAAAAGAGTGCATGGAAAACCTAGTGAAATCTGAATAAGGCCTCTATTTGAGTTAATATAATTCTACCAATGTCAATTTCCTGGTTTTGACATTGTACTATATTTATGTAAGATATTATCATTGGAGAAAACTGGTTAACAGTCCATGGGAATTTTGGGTAGCATTTCTGCAACTTCTTGTGAGTCTTAACCTATTTGAAAATAACAAGCATGAAAAAAAGAACACTTAGATTATCACTTAAAAAAAAAAAAGATTCCCAGAGGAAGGTTAAGAGTGACCAGGCATTTAATCTTTGAAAACAATGAACAACAGAAATCAATGAAGAATAGCTGAAGTGGCATCCTTATTTTATGTTTTTTAGAAGTCTTTCAAATGTTTTAGATCAACAAAATGCCTCTTGCATTTCATTAGCTATTGCTATCCCAGTAAGTGGTACCAGATTTGAAAACACAGCTAATAAGGAGTAGGTATTTTTAATCTAAAACGTATCTTAATGTTTCTGATCTTTGCATCATTTTTTATTGTGACTGGGGGCATGATTTGACAGCTCTTTCTGAATTCAGCATTCTTACCTAATGCTGGCAGAGCAGGCCTTCATATATGCCTAGGTCTTTCTGAAGGAAAATTTGCTTTGCATTCCTAAAGGGTTTGACAAAGGTGGCAGGCCTGAAGATTAAAATACTTTTGAATAAAGTTACATTCTTACCTAATGCTAGCAGAGCAGGCCTTCATATATGCCTAGGTCTTTCTGAAGGAAAATTTGCTTTGCATTCCTAAAGGATTTGACAAAGGTGGCAGGCCTGAAGATTAAAATACTTTTGAATAAAGTTTGACAAGTGTCAATCTTTGTAAAAACAAAATATTTTGTCATAAGATGTGCAGCCCAGTGTGTTTCAGAAAGTTAGAATTTTCCTTTTTTCTGAAATCACTACAATTTGATACAGACCAGCACTTTCTCATATTGCCCTGAGTTGTGAACTCTTCCCATCTCCAACACACACACAATTCCTTACAGGACACACACACACAGACATATACACAGACATACACAGACACACACACAGACATACACAGACACACACAAAGACACACAGACACACACAAAGACACACAGACACACACACCAGTTTAAGCTTCGTTTAAAGTCCAAAGAAATTCTTAGGAGATATATAATAAATGAGAAACACTTTTCTGTTCCTTTACACATGGGATATTGGAAATAACATTTTGAGCTTTTTCTTAGATCCTTGCTCATTTTCCTGTAAGATATAATGTGATGTTCAGATACTCACAGGGAAAGTTTTGCTCTTCTATGTACCTTTCTTGAGTATTTTGTAGTATTCTTAGAGTTTTTGCTTGTTTTTATTTTGCTATGAAGTCTTCTCATTTGCATTCACAAATACTTCTTGAGCACACAGCACGCATTCTCTGTGACTTTTAAGATGAATAGATTGCAAGCCTACAAAAAATTCAGATTTTCTATTATACTGCTAAGGAGTTAATAGCTAAAATCATAACATAACATTTATTTTGCTCACCTGAGAATTATAATACTTTGCTCCAGAAAAGATTACTATCAACATTACTTTACATCTGTTTAGCCTGTGCCTTTAATGGGGGGAATTTATTTCTTTGATTTAAATTTATTTAATTTTCACAATTTTACTAGGAATTGGGATAGCCACTTGAAAGATAACATGGCTGAGTTCCAGGGAGAGTACGATTTGCCTTTTTTAAAATATAACTGGGCAGCACTGGAATCCAAAGAATGATTCCGATGTCTTCCAGCCCTGTGCTTCTACCACTATGCTATGGGCTTTGGTTGTAGGCTGATGATGGATGTCTGTGCATTAGAACAATGGACGGCTCTCTGGCAACTCATGCCACAGACCAAACATTCCTAATTAAGATGTTGTCATTTTACCAAGGGGAAAAGCTCTGGCCAGATTCCAGCATGCCCATAAATAAGAGCGACTACTAGAAATATGAGAAAGAATAGTTTCAAGCGAAAGTATCCTTCCCTGATTAAGAACATAACTCAACCTACTATCCAAACTGATTTATAGACCCGTGTACCAGGCTAGTTTGTAATTCAGCCCTTTGCGCAGCCTACCTTCTCCTGGCCAAATATGAAACTGCATTTTTTATAGCAAAATTTAATCACTTTTTCCAATGAAGAAGACTAACTAAAATTTTATGCCTATATACACTCTTTTATTGGGTTGGCCATAAAGCTTATAATATCTTACAGAAAAACCTGACTGACCTCTTTGGCCAACCCGATATTTCTCAATGCCAGCCTCTAACACACAAGTGTTATGCACAGTCCCACCATTCAATACATTGTTTTATTTTTGCTGGAAAATATGTTCTACTGCACTCCCCTTGGAAAAGATAAGAGAAAATATTTTCTATATGAAATCCAAATTACTCCCATGGGTTTCATCACAGATAAGACATTCCACTTCTTCCCTCTTCAGACGTATTTCCTGTCATTAGCTTCTTTCAGCTGTCTACGTTTCCCTTTTATCCCTACTGAACTCTAAGTCAGCAGCAATATGCATGTACGTGGTGGCTCAGAGGTTAAAGCATCTGCTTCCAGTGCAGGAGACCCAGGTTCGATCCCTGGGTCAGGAAGATCCACTGGAGAAGGAAATGGTAACCCACTCCAGTATTCTTGCCTGGAGAATTCCATGGACGGAAAAGCCTGGTAGGCTACAGTCAACGGGATCACAAAGAGTCGGACACGACTGAGTGACTTCACTTCACTTCATTTCACTATTTAATCAGAGAATTCTCCCATGAAAATCATTAATATTCAATGAACTACTATGGAGGATTTTTTTTCCCTCAAAAAAAAATATATCATGTTTTTAGATATGCAGAATATGATGAACTGACCAGTCAACTCTGTATTCAGGGCATCAGGGCAAATATCTGTCTTTTTCTTTTAGGAGCACAGTCCTGTAGATCCCAAACGTTAAAGAGGAATCTGAGGGAAACTAGCCATTGAAAACAAGCAGTGCTGAATGACTTCAAACTGGAAGTCTTGACCCTGTTCTCTTCAAATCGTCATAAGAATCCCAGTTCATGCTCCTCAATCAGACGGTTTTGACTGTTTGCTTCATTTCATAGGGAGGGCTTCCCAAGTGGCGCTGGTGGTAAAGAACCTGCCTGCCAATGCAGGAGACATAAGAGATTCGGGTTCGATCCCTGGGTCGGGAAGATCCCCTGGAGGAGTGCATGGCAGCCCACTCTAGTATTCTTGCCTGGAGAATCCCACGGCCAGAGAGACTGGCCGCTACGGCCATAGGGTCACAAAGAGTTGCGGACATGACTGAAGTGACTTAGCAAGCACGCATAGGGAGGACAGAAAATCTCCCGACTGTCATAATGGTAAGGCAACTGGACATTCCCTCCAGAAGGAAGCCCATGCCTTCTCTGCAGCCACTGTCAGTTAACCATGCATACCTAATTACCCCCTTGTTGACCAGCAGCTAGAAGGGCAATCCCTGTCTGGATCGTGGAAGTGTTTCACAGACACTGGCTGCATTGGTAAAGTGAGTTGGGAGATGACCAGGCTGGGGACAGGCTCTGCCAGCAAAAGCAACAGATCTTTCATGCTGAAGATACCTGGCTCCAAGGACCTCTCTTTCTCATCTCCTCTAAGTTGACATAGTCCTCCAGACTATGTTAGCTGCCCCACACAGGCATGTGTGATCTTAGATCTTGATCTTGGAAGGGAAAGGTGAAAAGCAGTACCTAGACAACTGTGCATGACCCCTGGCTCAGGGCACCAAGCCTCAGCTTCAATGCTTTCCTTTTCTTTCTCTGCAGGGGACTGAGTGAACTAGGAAAGCCTGCATTTTTATGAGCACCTCTCTATTTGGCTTTTTAAAAATATGGTTGTTTTTATGATGCTTGGTACTTACTCACTTTAGTTTGCCTCCCATAAAGTGACAAAGTCCATTAAGTCACTTTATTCCTTTGTTGTTTGAGCAATAACATTCCTTAGATTTCATGTGACAGTTTCTAGACATTTATGATAGAGAAGAAAAGTATTAAGGATAATGAATGGAAGTATAAATCATGGGCACTACAGCATCTTGGCATTTGTTTTCCTTAAGCTTAAGTCCACAAGTTTTCTGGAAACTGAAAGCTTGCAGCTCTGGAGCCAGGAGTCAGTTTTGCTCCCAATGGGTTGCAGAAGTAAGAATTAAAGATGTAAGTGAGAGAGAGCCTGGGGTTTTTTTCAGAGTTTCGGTCTCTATAGAAGAGCTGAAATTTATTTACATCTGTTTCTAAACTTTCAAGCATCCACTGTTTTTGCCCTGAGATAAGATGCCCAAAGACTTTTGGATGTTTCCATGGTAATTCAGAAGTAAACATCCCCCTCTATCTTCCAAGATTTGAGTGCAGAAATATCATGGAATTATAATCTGGGTTAGGGAATGAGTAAAAATAAGACTTTAGCCAAAGAATCCACAGAGTTAAATTCTTCCCCTCTCTTTTGGTTTCCTGGTGATATGACACATAGAAGGAAAACAAAGATTATGTATTTACTGTTGTCGTTTTTTAGTTGCTAAGTCATGTCGAACTCTTTGAGACCCTATGGACGGTACCCCACCAGGCTCCTCTGCCCATGGGATTTGCCAGGCAAGAATACTGGAGTGGGCTACCATTTCCTTCTGCAGGGGATCTTCCTGACCCAGGAATGGAAATCGCCTTTCCTGCTTGGCAGGCATATTCTTTACCACTGAGCCACTGGAAGGGTGTTAAATCAATAGAAGGTTAAAAAAGGAGATGCCCTTTCAGAGTGAAGACGGGATGCAAGGATGCTGTCTCTGAGTTTTTAAAGGTAAATTTGGTCCTACTACAATAGATCTCCTCAGAGAGATGTTCATTAGTCCATGTATTTGAATATCATTATCCCAGCATTTTGGGGTTGGTAAGTGGGGTATCTCAATGGGGATCTTTTTTTTTTTTTTTGGAGTTGTGAGAAAAGTAGCTATTCCAAAACTTGGGTGAGCACTAATCAATCCCAGAGAAACACGCTAATCTTTGCCAAAAAGGGAGGTCATCTCCCAGGAGGCATTTTCGGAGTTTTCATAGCTCTGAAATTCCTGTAGGGGTTGAAGGGATCTTTGTTTTATTGCAGACAGATGGACTAGGAATGACCAACAAAATCCATTAAAATCAATAGTTAGCAGAGGGTGGGATGCCCTTGGCAGTGTAAATACTCTGCCAACAAAGAAAGCTAGAATAAACCTTTTTCTCCAATCCTTTGCTCTAAACAGATTTGCTAGCTAAGCTCTAAGGGATAGTGGGGAGAAAGTCAGCTAAGAAGATTTTAATGGAAAAGGATTAAAAAAAAAAAGTACAAACGTTCTACTTTTAACACACAGGCTAAATGTATCTTTAAGCATAGATTAAAAGTAGCTGTTTCCACTCTGGTGGTGGATGGTGATTATGGGGGAGGTCATGTAGGTGGCTCAGTGGTAAAGAATCCGCCTGACAAACAAGAGACTTGGTTCCATCCCTGGGTTGGGAAGATCCCTAGAAGAAGGGAATGGCAACCCGCTCCAGTATTCTTGCCTGGGAAATCCCATGGACAGAGGAGCCACGGGGTTGCAAAAAATCAGACATGATTTAGTGACTAAAGAACAACAATAAATTTGTGTGTAGGGGTGGGGAGTAAGTAGAAAATCTCTGTATCTTCTGTGCAATTTTGCTGTGAAGTTAAAAAGATACTCTAAAAATAAATTCTACTTAAAAACAACAACAAAGAAAATAGCTTTTTCTAACTGGCACATAAAGAGGTAAATGGGTTAATAAGGAGGGCAGGAATATGTTTGATTTGTTTTTCCAAATTTACTACTGAATTCTTACTTCAACATTTCTAATGGGCAAATTCAGGGTTTATTTACTTTGTTTTGAGGGTTTCATAAGTAAAATCTGGACTTGAGAATGAAAATGTAAATATTTAACTTAGAAAAACAATGTAATTGATACTCGATAAATGGCTGCATGCTATTTGTATATGCATGTTCAATAAATGATAACATAATATATTGCCTGTGTATATATATTTGGCAGAACATTGAGCTACTGGCCACCCAGAGTATTTGGAGGCAGGATTATCCTAGGCCCTTTAATAATAACGAGAGAATTGATGAAAAAGTAACTCACAAGATGCAAGTAATTAGGATTTCTTTTATCGTAACTGCTGTTTATTTGGTTAATATCCCTGATTGCTATTAGTATGGTGTCTATACATAGAAAATGCTATAAATTATAATACAAACTAACCAAAAAAAAATCTTGAAGTTAAAAAAGGAGGCCAAAAATAATAATTTTTGGTTTTATTGTATTTATTATTTTATATTATTTACTAATGTCAATTACATTGTGTTTATAGTCCTATTGAAATGTATTTTCTAAGCTAAAATTATTTCTAAAATAGGAGTAATCTTTGTATTATTGAATTTCAATATTAAATATTGTGCAGTATAAGTGCTTTTAATTTGTTAGCTATTCACTTGCTTTTTAGGTATACTTGTCAATGACTTCCTGTTTATACATACTTCTTTTTCAATAACTGCAATTTTTTAAAACCTTGAAAATCTGAAGTTTTTGTACTATATTAGTTGATTATTTTAATTAAAGATTTAAACTTACCTTGAACAATACACCACTGGTAATTGAGAAAACTCATTTCAAAAGTTATACAGTACTTTTAAGAGATATACTGGTTGACTTGTACAAGTAGTATTTCAATAGCTCAGACATTTCTAAATTCTTTGATGATGGGCAGTAACGAAAGTGTGGGCCACCAGAAAAGTCCCAGAATGATTTTTAAATGCAGTCGGACAGGACTGAGCGACTTCCCTTTCACTTTTCACCTTCATGCATTGGAGAAGGAAATGGCAACTGACTCCAGTGTTCTTGCCTGGAGAATCCTAGGGACGGGGGAGCCTGGTGGGCTGCCATCTATGGGGTCACACAGAGTCGGACACGACTGAAGTGACTTAGCGGCAGCAGCAGCAGCAATAACAGAAGTTAAATCTGACCACTTTTTTCATGTGGCTGCTGCTGCAAGTTTTTATGTGGTCAGTGATTTCGCTACATCCTCCAGGGTGGATGATAAATGCCAACAAGTATTTTGTTCAGTTCATACATTTACAAAACTTTCTTGAGAAATGAAATACTATACATGCATTTTTACTAAATAGGCATTTCAAAAGGTCAGCTCTGTTGAAAGGATCTCTGGAAAAAATCTTAAAATAAGTTACTGAGCAAAAATATAAATATTTATAGATTTGCATCTTAAAATAAATGACAAAACCAGCTACCAAGTACATTCATTTATTCTCCATTTATGTCTCATACATGTTCAACCTCTATTTCCAAAACATTTCATGTAAAGTCATTCTTTAACTTCCTGATTTTCATTAAACATGCTCATTGGAGACTTCCTGGTGGTCCAGTGGCTAAGACTCCACACTCCCAATGCAGATGGCCTGGGTTCTATCGCTGGTCAAGGAACTAGATCCCACATGCCACAACTATAGCATCCCACGTGCTGCAACAAAGATAAAAAGATAAGTCTCAGTACTGCAGCTAAATACATACATATATATATTATGTGCTCTTTGGGAGAACGATGTCCAGCTCAAGGCTAAAGGTTAAGGTGCACAGGTTACGGTCCATGCAAAACTGGACTGGAAAATGGGACTAGGTGGGCACAGCAGCACTCACCTTTCTGGCCCCTTGTTTGTTTCAAGGGCACGTACACAAATGAATGTATTTGGTCCCTGGAACGAAAGTGGAGGATATACATGTGAGTGTACACATATGTGACTAGAAAGGATCAGGAGAAAGAGATCTGAGTCATCTCTGCTCATTTCTGCTTATTTTACCAAGAGTTCAAGTAGGAACTTTGTTTCCCATATATGCAGTTTACACACTGCTAGATGGAAAAATGGAGGTCGACCCAACTCATAACGGCTTATCCAAGTGTAATTAGGACCAACAACACAATTCTGCTCACCACCTAGGATTGCAACACCAATTCCACTACGCCAAGTGTATTTCGTCCCGGTCGACTGCATCCTGCCTGCCTGTTGGGAACCAGGGAACTAGCCGTGATGAGCGGGGCAAGTCGTGATGTGTGGGGCAAGCCACAGTGGGCGGGGCAAGCCACAGTGGGCGGGGCAAGCCGTGGTGGGCTGGGGAAGTTGCAATGGGCGGGGAAAGTCCAAGCGGCTTGAGGTCACATGGGAGCGATGCAACTCGTTACCTCGAGGGAGGCCTCTGTATGAATGGAGACCTGGAGAACCAGCCAGGAGGGTGATTCAGGAATAGCATGAAAGAAAAAGAAGAAAGTGAAGTCGATCAGTCGTGTCCAACTCTTTGCAACCCCGTGGACTGTAGCCCACCAGGCTCCTCCGTCCATGGGATTCTCCAGGCAAGAATACTGGAATGAGTTGCCATTTTCTTCTCCAGTGGATCTTCCCGACCCAGGGATCAAACCCAGGTCTGCCGCATTGCAGGCAGACGCTTTAACCTCTGAGCCACCAGGGAAGCCCTGGCAGCCACCAACGGGGAGTTAAAGCAACCTCGAGGAGGGAAGGCGCAACATGTTGGAGACCTCCCTAGCATTACCCACCCCTAGTTCTCCATAATTTTCCAAAAGAAAGTAATTTCAATCACATTTTAAAATGAAGAAAAGTGAAAGCTGCTCAGTTGTGTCCGACACTTTGCGAACCCCTGGACTATACAGTCCATGGAATTCTCCAGGCCAGAATACTGGAGTGGGTAGCCTTTCCCTTCTCCAGGGAATCGTCGCAACCCAGGGATTGAACCAGGTCTCCCGCGTTACAAGTGGATTGTTTGCCAGCTGAGCCACCAGGAAAGCCAAAGAATACTGGAGTGGGTAGCCTATCCCTCTCCAGTGGTTCTTCACGACCTAGGAATCGACCCGGGATCTCCTGCTTGGTAGGCAGATTCCTTACCAGCTGAGCTACTAGGGAAGCCCTCAAAATGAAGAAAGTCAGGAGCAAATGCAAAACTGGACTTTAAAATGGGGCAGCAGATGTAAACAGGGTCTATCTCAGGCAAACTGGGGAGTAGCTTCGGTTTATTTCTAGTTCTGACAACAGAGGATTTGTCCATGGGAAATTCACTCTTGTAAAGGATGTCCTTCTTAACTCATAACTAATTCATTCTCTCTTGCTACTTAGATTGAGTATGCATGTAGATGCAAACATAGATGTAGTGTTTTATATTAAAGAAACAAAATACCCTCCAAATATATGTATATAGCTTAAGAGAGAAGCTGCGGAAAGTAACCATCAGTGGAGAAAACTGACCAAGAAGGCAGAGGATGACCTGTACTAAAAGTAGCTTTCAATTCCAGAATCTATCTCTGCCTACTGAATAGTTTCAAACTACCTATAGATGTTAATTTGCTTAACACATTTATTTAGATTCATATGACTCCACCTTGTGCTGAGCAGTGCTTAGTCACTCAGTAAGTAGTGTCCGACTCTTTGCGACCCCATGGACTACAGCCCACCAGGCTCCTCTGTCCATGGGGATTCTCCAGGCAAGAATACTGGAGTGGGTTGCCATGCCCTCCTCCACTGGATCTTCCCAGCCCAGGGATTGAACCCAGGTATCCCGCATTGCAGGCAGATTCTATATTGTCTGAGCTACCAGGGAAGCCCATGAATCCACCTTAAATGTTACTTTATTTCTTGCATAGGTAAAGCATCATCAGCCGTTAATGTTCAGTTCAGTTCTTCACTCAGTCATATCCCAACACTGCAACCTCATGGACTGCAGCACACCAGGCTTCCCCGTCCATCACCAACTCCCAGAGCTTGCCTAAACTCATGTCCCTCAAGTCAGTGATGCCATCCAGCCATCTTATCTTCTGTCCTCCCCTTCTTCTCCTGCCTTCAATCTTTCCCAGCATCAGGGTCTTTTCCAGTGAATCAGTTCTTCACATCAGTGGCCAAAGTATTGGAACTTCAGCTTCAGCATCTGTCCTTCCAATGAATATTGAGTACTGATCTCCTTTAGGATGGACTGGTTTGATCTCTTGACAGTCCAAGGGACTCTCAAGAGTCTTCTCCAACACCACAGTTCAAAAGCATCAATTCTTTTGCACTCAGCTTTCTTTAAGGCCCAATGTGAATGTAAATTAGTTTAATTGTGTTACTCAAAACCTACCTCTCATCACCTACTGGGTGACAACCTGAAATAAGGTGTTTGGATTAGGTAGGAAGCAATTAAACAGTATTAAAAATTGTGGTTTGTACTTACATACTCTGAATCCTTTGTACTACACCAGAACAGCATGTATTTAAAAAAATAAATTAACTAATAGCTATGTTAAATTCTGCTCCTGATTAGCAGTAAAACAGTAGGAAAATTTATATCTGTACTGAAAATTTTAGAATTCAGCAGTGTAAGTAATCCAGTTGGTGGCCTGAATCTTTTAAAAGTCCTACATGGTGAATAATCATACAAATCATTATATTCACGTGTTTCTGGTACACTAGTAAAAATTATTACATGTTCCTATCCAGTAAGTCAACAGCTGGTCTCTCCCACTTGCTCATGGATTTATTTAACATTTAATACTGCACCCATATATACACACACACTTCACACATAATGCATATATAATATTGTTATAAATTAGTGTTGCATAGTATATTTTTAAGGAAATTCCACCCCCCCCCAAAAAAAAAAGTGCAGCTTTAGGTGGTAATTTTGAAGATTTTAATTCCCTGACAAAGTAACTAACTGGGATAACGTAGAAGTATTTTGGGCTTCCCTGGTTGCTCAGCTGGTAAAGAATCTGCCTGCAATGCAGGAGACCCCGGTTCGATTCCTGGATCAGGAAGATCCCTCGGAGAAGGGATAGGCTACCCACTTCAGCATTCTTGCCTGGAGAATCTCATGAACAGAGGAGTCTGGCGGGCTACAGTCAATGGGGTCATAAAAAGTCAGACGGGAATGAGCCCTAAGCGCAGCACAGCACAGCACAGAAGTAGTTTAAATGACACATCAGGGTTGAACTAGAGATACAGTTGTTTGTTTGTTTGTTTTCTTGCAATCTGAGGGGGTAGAATTCACTCTATATTTGGATTTCCTTGTTCTTTGGGGAACAATCAGTATCAGATGTGCTTATTTGTGTCTTTCCTCAAAGTCTAAAAGATTGCTCTCAAAAGGAGAAAAGTGTTTCTCACTACCCTGCTGCCTATTTCCCAGCAGGGGGATTTTTCATCCCCTTCCTCCCCCCAAAGTCAAAATTCACATGTGGAAATATGCAATTAAGTAGACTTCTCCATCCTTAATAATTTCTGCTTCTCTTTAATAGCTTTTGATCATTATGCTCATCCCAAGCTAACATAGCAATTTTTCCCTAAACAAGGAGAAGTTTCTCTTATGACATCCTCTCCGTGCCCTGCATAAATATTCCTACAAAAAAAGTGACCTGTTAATTATGAGTGATTGCTTTCCTCATCCCAGGGTGACTGAGGAATAATTTCAACTAAGTATTCATAGTCAGGGATCATCAAGTGATTGCTCTCCAGATTAATCTCCATGGGCCCAGCTATTGCCTTGTTGTAGCCTGAACATGGCACCGCATTCTCTCTGTCCTATTCATCCTAAATTAAGAAGGCCTTATTTGCTAAACCACTTAAATTCTTTCTGCACAATTTAATTATGCTTCAATGCAAAACCACCTGTGACCTTAGGTTTAGTAATGAAATCCACTCCCCAGTCACTGCTGCAGAGTGGTCTGTATGATAAAGGTGGTGGGAAATAAGAATCTTAAATATCGTTCCTAACTAGAAGAGCCGTACTCTTGTTGGCTTGTTCTCTTTCTGTTTTCTTGCAGGCAGTTGGTTGTTTTTTGGAGGAGATATTGTATAAGTACCGTCACTTGGATGATTTAAATGAAAATTCAGAGTAAATCATAGCTATTTGGATGAGAAAACAGACATGTCCTTCCCCCCCCCCCCCCTCTTCACTATGTGAACCAGAGGATATTTAAAAAATAAAATCCTTTACTTCTCTGAGAACTAAAACAAAAACATATAAGATGCAATGTTACTTTTGGATTAACTTGGATTTATGGCCTGGTAGCTCAGGCCATAAAGAGTCTGCCTGCAATGCAAGAGACCCAGGTTTGATCCCTGGGTTGGGAAGATCCCTTGAAGAAGGGAAGTGAAGTGAAGTGAAGTGAAGTCGCTCAGTCGTGTCCGACTCTCTGCGACCCCATGGACTGTAGCCTACCAAGCTCCTCTGTCCATGGGATTTTCCAGGCAATAGTACTGGAGTGGATTGCCATTTCCTTCTCCATGAAGAAGGGAATGTCTACCTAATCTAGTATTCTTGCCTAGAGAATTCCATGGACAGAAGAGCCTGGTGGGCTACGGTCCTTGGGGTCACAAAGAGTCAGATACAACTGAACAAGTAACACTTTCACTTTCACTTGGTATAAACCTGGGCCATTTGATATTCAGTTATCAAGTGGAGGTATTATTTAGTTTACAATGAGTCTTTCAGAGTCCAGTTTCACATCTGTCAAGTTCTCTGGCTAGATAATTTTCAAAGATAAAGTACAGCCTTGTAAACTAGTCACTATGGTGGTACTGTACATTATATCTCTAGCACTTACTTATTTTATAACTGAAAGTTTGTACCTTTTGATCCCCTTCATCCATTTTGTCCACTTTATCTTTTGGAGCTTTATCTAGCTCCATCCATATTGTCTCAAATGGCAAATGTCTATGGCTGAAAAGTATATACATGCATATGTGTG
>SJYT01001414.1:430099-492915 GCA_006410635.1 Cephalophus harveyi | reverse complement strand
CTGCTGAGTTTTCCAAATTTGCTGGCAGATTGAGTGCAGCACTTTCGCAGCATCATCTTTCAGGATTTGAAACAGCTCAGTTGGAATTCCATCACCTCCACTAGCTTTGTTTGTAGTGATGCTTTCTAAGGCCCGCTTGACTTCACATTCCAAGATGTCTGGTTCTAGATTAGTGATCTCATCATGATTATCTGGGTCATGAAGATGATGCACAAAATGTGTCTTATAATCAGTGACATCATACATTTGATGAAATACGCTGATTCCGCTGTTTCCTGTATGTTAGGCCTTCTACCTTCTGCCTAACTTCAAGACTAGTCAGTTTCTGTCCTCTGTCAGGACTTTCCAATCATTCTTTCCCCCATGAAAGATCTGTTTTGCATTTGATTTGGCACTCTGGGGCTTAGCAGAATTGCTGAATCACTTAGTAGCTCTATTTTTAATTTTTCGGGACTGTGTGACCATCTATTAAAAGCCAAATGTGACCCCCAGATTAGACAAGATTCCTGACCTTACCAGAGATTACAGATCAAAGATCTGATAGCGAGTTCCCAATTTTGTTGAAGAGTGTTCTCGCAAATATGCACCTTTTCCTGCAGTTAAAACAAGTTTCATGTGTCAGATACTGTGCCTCTCCTAGAGTCTAAGTGATTATGAAAGCCACACCAAAGAAAGTTAAAATGTCCTTAAAAATTGCAAGCATGAAGTTTGCAATACCTCAAAATCAAAACAGCTTCATTTCAGTTCTGTCAATCTTCCCAGCTCTGTATACTTTTTTCCTCCCTTTAAAACTGAATGGCAGAGAACCAGAAAGCATAGCAAACGAGTGCCTCAGTCCAAGTCTGAATGAAAACACCAAGGCTCTCTGTGGATGTTCATAGACATAAGATTCTGTTAATAAGAAAACTGCAACATTGTAAGCTATTCAAGCATTACAATCCAATCAATGTCCTTCTTGTTTTGAGGGAAAAAAATAGATAATAAAGTTTTTGAAGGATGCAGAATAGCATCAGAGGGGACTAATTATAATAAGATTAAAAAGAATGGCAAAAAGTGGTGATGATGAAAAAAAAAAAAAACACTATGAGGAAAAACACTGGTATCCCTTATGATGTGCTTAACTGTATTCTGTCAAGAAGGAATTTTTGAACAGAAATATGATTTTCAAACTAAGATACCAAAAAGGAAAAAAAGAAAAGAGGCTTCCCTACACGCCTACCCAGTCCCAACTGAAGGTTAATTCTGTTAAGATTTAAGTAATGGTTTGAATTCAGCTCACCGACAAGTAGAATCAACTGTATCATATTCAGTGATACGTGGCAGTAAGGAAAGATCTTGCAGCAAGACTAATCTGCCTCATAGGAGTTGGTGGAGAGTTATGATTTTAGAAGGACTCTCCTACTAACCAGAGGAATGTATAAGGAAGGCTTATGAATTTGCTCAGATGGCATAAAGAAAGTAAAAATGCACATATACCAGGCTGTCATTACATGTTAAGCAGTTAATGTCTCAGAGGGATTTCATTCACCGTGTGTAGTTCTAAGGGAATAGCTAAGGATACACACAGTAGATAAAACACTTCATGAAAGAAATGGAGCAACTGATGTATCGAAGAAAGTGATGTGAATGAGTGAGAGTAGTTTTAGGGCATCAGGAGGATACTGGGCTGGCCGAGTAAGTAACAAAAGACAGAGGCTACGAACTTCTTTCCTCTACATTCAGTTTTCAAAATTTGAACTAAATAAGCAAAATGGGTATGTGTGATCTTGGTGGGTGGGTCATAGAGTTGTAGAGATCTGGGATGACACAAGAAAAAGAGTCAAGTTAGAGGGATAGGAGGCCAAGAGTTAGAACTTGATTTTATCTTTATGACCCTCTGAGTCTGTGACCTTACCTAGTGACTTTATTGAATTACTGTAGTTAATTGGAAAGCCATTTTACTATCTCTTGCATAACCCTTTCTAATATGCAGTCAACTAAAAAATCCATCTTTAAAAAATATTAAAGTGTTTCTGTAGTTTAGCTGTTTCAAAGTCATGATCTAAAACGTAGGCTTTTGTCTACAAAATTGTATCAGTGCCTTTTCTCTCTCTTTGTCTCTCCCTGCACCGTTCCTATTATTGCTGTTCAGTCACTCAGTCGTGTCCAGCTCTTTGTGACCCCATGGACTGCAGCACGCCAGGCTTCCCTGTCCTTTACCATCTCCCAGAGCTTGCTCAAACCGTGTCCACTGTGTTGGTGACGCCATCCAACCATCTCATCCTCTGTTGTCCCCTTCTCCTCCTGCCTTCAATCTTTCCCAGCATCAGGGTCTTTTCTAAGGAGTCAGCTCTTTGCATCAGGTGGTCAAAGTGTTGGAACTTCAGCATCAGTCCTTTCAATGAGTATTCAGGATTGATTTCCTTTAGGATTGACTGGTTTGATCTCCTTGCAATCCAAGGGACTCTAGAGAGTCTTCTCCAACACCACAGCTTAAAAGCATCAATTCTTTGGCATTCAGCCTTTATGGTCCAACTTTCACATCCATACTTGACTACTGGAAAAACCATAGCTTTGACTAGATGGACCTTTGTTGGCAAAGTAATGTCTCTGAACCCCTCCATACACAGACATACACACACACACACACACACACACACACATACACACACACGTATATATGTCCAGACATATTCATATGCATTCCCTCTACAAATATACACACATGTATTACATATTATGTCTTCTTTCTCCCTCTATTACAACTGTGTATGTATATATGTATATATATAGGCCTCCCTGATGGCCCAGTGTTAAAAAATTTGCTTGCAATACAGGAGATGTGGCTTTAACCCCTGGCTAAGGAGGTTTCCCTGGAAAAGGAAATGGACACCCACTTCAGTATTCTTGCCTGGGAAATCCCATGGACAGCACAGACCTGGCGTACAGCAGTCCATGGGATTGCAAAGAGTCAGGCATGACTGAGCAACTGAACTAACTGAACTGAACTGAGTATGCACAGTTCATACAATACAGACCTTGCAGAAACACATTTAATGCTCTCTTTTTGTTGGTTTGCTCTGTACTAGACACATTTCATTATTTTAAGCACAATACAAACATTATCTCATATGTTCTTCACAATAATCCTGTAAGAAATTTATTTTCGTTTTATGGTTGAGGAGACCAAGGAACAGAGAGGCTAAATCACTCGTCCAGTGAGGTGCAGATAATAAACTGTGGGGTCAGGATTTGAATTCAAGGAATCAGAGACCAAAGCCATGTTCTTAACCGCTGGTCTCTCCTGCCTCATGGGCAGGACTTGCCGTTCTCTACCACCCACTGGGACGGAGTGTCTCATGACTCTTTACATAGACTTGATCTTTTAGGATTCAGAGAATTTTCCTTCTGCTTGGATTTTTTTTTTTTCCTTCCTTGTGATGGTTATTTTTATGTGTCACTGTAACTGGCCGAAGAGACATCAAGAATAGCTGGGAGAACATTTCTGGATACATCTCTGAGAGTGTTTCTGGGAGAGATTAGTGTTTGATTTGTGGACTGAGCAGAGATCCACCCTTAGCAATGTGAGTAGATCGCGGTTCTTCTTAGCCTTCATAACCATCTGAGTCAATTCCTGCAGTTAACAAATACATAAATAAAGAAAATATCCTGCTGGTTCTGTTTCTCTGGAGAACCCCAATGAATACATTCCTCTTCATTAGCTGGTAAAACTCTGACCAGTCTTCAAGTCATGACAAATGCCCTTTTCTCTCTGCAGCCTTTCCTGATTCATACTGTGTCCCAAGATATGCAGGACTTCTCTCCCCTACCAACTCCCCCCAATTACTAATAGCTGCTTATACAGCTATTAGTATAAGTAGCTTGTCTTCTACACTAGAGTCCACCATCTTGGGCATGAAAAAGTTATCTTATCTAACTTTATATCCCTTTTATCTAGTACCCTGCTTCACACAGGAGGAGGTGTGGAGAATGTCTGCCACAATTCTGTAGTCAGCAAATCAAATCAATCACCTGGTTTGATGTCACCTATTTTACAACATAAAGGCTTATGTTTTCCATCATTAGACTTTGCCTTCACATTATGTATGTGCTTTGAAATATATATCATCCATCATAAAAAGTTCTGACAACTTTTCAAGACCATAAAAGCTTGTAACCTATGGAATAATATGTAGAGGAGAGGTTTTTAATATTTTAAGCTCAAATCAGCAAGCCCTTTAATCTCTCTGTTTGAAGTATTACTTATTATGCACAACGTGTGTGTGTGTGTGTGTGTTAGTTGCTTAGTCGTGTCCGACTCTTTGCAACCACATAGACTGTAGCCCACCAGGCCCCTCTGTCCATGGGATTCTCCAAGAAAGAACACTGGAGTGGGTTGCCATTTCCTTCTCCAGAAGGAACTATAGAAAGAAGGAAAGTGAAGTTACTCAGTCGTGTCCCATTCTTTGTGATCCCATGGACTGTAGGCTACCAGCCTCCTCCCTCCATGGAATTTTCCAGGCAAGAGTACTGGAGTGGGTTGCCATTTCCTTCTCCAATTATGCACAATAAATTAATTCAATTCTAATATTCAGTAAAGAGTTTAACTCTGGGAGATAGCGGAGGACAGAAGAGCGTGGTGTGCTGCAGTCCAATGGGTCACAAAGTGCGTGCTGCGATTCATGGGGTCGCAAAGAGTTGGACACGACTGAGCGACTGAACTGAACTGAACTGAACTGTCTATGTTACATTAGGCAAGCTAGTGGGAGTGGGAAGTAAGTGAGGAAGGTAATTAATTTCCCACTTAGTTATTAATATTGTCTTCTATGTGTCTGTAGCTAATTTTACATGGTGCCCAATAGAGAGAAAAGTGAACAGTCAGATTTGTGTACCAGTCCTCATTACATGCAACATATAGCTATTGCTGTTATAAAGAGGTTAAAAATCAGGAGAGAAAAAGTGCATCTATTCAGAAATGCTCAGAAAGAACTGGCAGAAGAGTAACTGCTTAGAAAGCCTTTTTTTAAATTTAAATTTATTTATTTTAATTGTAGGCTAATTACTTTAAAATGTTGTATTGGTTTTGCCATACATCAACATGAATCCCCATGGGTGTACATGTGTTCCCAATCCTGAACCCCCCTCCCACCTCCCTCCCCATATACACAATGGAGTATTACTCAGCCATTAAAAAGAATACATTTGAATCAGTTCTAATGAGGTGGATAAAAATGGACCCGATTATACAGAGTGAAGTAAGCCAGAAAGAAAAACATCAATATAGTATACTAATGCATATATATGGAATTTAGAAAGATGGTAATGATAACCCTGTATGTGAGAAAGCAAAAGAGACACAGACGTTAGTGTGTCTCCAAAAGAACAGTCTTTTGGACTCTGTGGGAGAGGGCGAGGGTGGGATGATTTGGGAGAATGGCATTGAAATATGTATAATATCATATATGAAATGAATTGCCAGTCTAGGTTCAATGCAGGATGCAGGATGCTTGGGGCTGGTGCACTGGGATGACCCTTAGAAAGCCTTTTAATGTTTGTGTATAATGGAAGAAGAAAAGAAGACTTTCCAAGTGGTGAAAGTGATAACAGAAGCAAGGCTGTTGGTGGGGAAGGTTGTGAGGAATATTTTTGGAATACATACACGCTCAGCCATGTCCAACTCTTTGCAACCCCATGGACCATAACCCACCAGGCTCCTCTGTCCATGGGATTCTCCAGGCAAGAGTACTGGAGTGGGTTGCCATTTCCTCCTCCAGGGGATCTTCCCAACCCAGGGATCCAACCCATGACTCTTATATTTCCTGCATTGGCAAATGGGTTCTTTACCACTGGGAAGCCCATCAAAATACCATAGACTGGCTTTACACAATAGACATTTATCTCATTCAGTTCTGGAGGCTGGGAAGTCCAAGATCAAGGTGTCAGCTAATTCCATGTCTAGTGATAGCCTTCTCCCTGGCTTGCAGACAGTCAGTGATCTTACTCTCCTCTTACATGATGGAGAAAGAGATCATCTCTCTGGTATATCTGCTAACAAGGACATTAATCCTATCATGAGAGTTGGCCCATAAGGAAAGCTGAGCTGACGCTTTTAAACTGTGGTGTTGGAGAAGACTCTTGAGAGTCCCTTGGACTGCAAGGGGATCAAACCAGTCGATCCTAAAGGAAATCAGTCCTGAATAGTCATTGGAAGGACTGATAATAAAGCTGAATCTCTAATATTTTGGCCGCCTGATGCAAAGAACTGACTCATTGGAAAAGACCCTGAAGTTGGGAAAGATTGAAATCAGAAGTTGTCAACAGAGGACTAGATGGTTGGATGGCATCACCAATTTGGTGAACATGAATCTGAGTAAGCTCTGGGAGTTGGTGACAGACAGTGCTGCAGTCCATGGGGTCACAAAGAATCAGACATGACTGAGTGACTGAACTGAACTGAACTGAATCCTATCATGAGGATTCCATCACCATTATCTAAGTGAAGTGTTAGTTGCTCAGTCCTGTTGACTCTTTGCAACCCCATGGACTTTAGCCCTCCAGGCTCCTTTGTCCATAGGATTTTCCAGGCAAGAATACTGAAGTGGAATGCCATTGCCTTCTCCAGGGGATCTTCCTGACCCAGGGATTGAAACTGGATCTCCTGCATTGCAGGCAGATTTTTTTTACTGTGTGAACCACTCTGCCTCCCAAAGCCACTAGCTTCGAATATGATCAGGTTGGGGATTTGGCCTTCAGCGTGTACTTTGGGAAGACACCACCTTTAGTGCAAAACAGACAATGATTTTACCAAGTCAAGCTTTAGAAGAATTAACCTGACAGAACTGACTAAAATGAACCGAAGTAAGAGAAGACATTAGAGATAAGAATATCGGAATATTAAACAGGAAATGAAGATTGTGTTCTATCTTAAGTGACCTCAATTAGAATGACAGGAGGAGAAAACACATCTCAACGTTACTAGATAATAACTGAAACAACGTAACTATCATGTAGCATTTGTTATTTGTCGGGAATTAAGCTAAATATTTTATATATTTTAGCATGTTTAAATTTCATATGTTACCAGGAAATGACATTTTTGTTAGGAAATAATATTTAGGAATGACAATAATGATGTTGAAAACTGGAAACCATATAGTGCTTAATATGAACCACACATTATTCTAAGCACTTTAAACAGGTCCTGAAAACAACCTTATGAAAGAGGAAATATTAATATCCCCAATTTAAAGTTTAGAAAACTGAGGCACGGGAAGGTTAAATAGGTAGATTTTTATTTCATAGATGAAGAATCAGGTTTCAAATAGATGAAACGATTCTTCTAAGATCATTTGGCAAGTGATAGTTCAATAGTTTAAATCTCAGCTTAATTTCAAAGTTTCCTTCCTTCTTTTAATAAGTAAAAAGATATTATGCAGAGTTAAGCAAATAATAATTATTAATATATTTCAAATATAACTTCCGATATATCTCTATGTCATAATTGGATACATTACTTAACATGAACGTTCTGGCTTCAGTAACAAAAGCTCAGAATATATAAGTGGTTTAAACAAGGTAGAATTCATTTGATTTTCACACAAGCCTGGCATAAACCACTCATGACTGATAGGGAACTGCTTCACTGTCAGGAACCCAGTTGGCTTAATTTGGTGGCTATACTAGCCTGAATATGGACTATTACTAGATCCAAGATGACTACTCTGTTTCCATCCATAACCCCTGCATGTCAACCAGTAGACAAGAGGAAAGATTAATGTATGTATTCTTTAATGGCACCTTAGAAAATATACATATACTTCCATTTTTACCCCATGACCAGAATTTAAGTAGCACTGTGCCATCTAGTTGCAACGGAGACCAGAAGATGTCTTTTGAGAGATGTTTTTTCAAGGAAAAGTGTGTAGAGGCATTGATAGAAAACCGAGAGATTTTGATACATTTTCTGTTATTAATCTAATGTTTAGCTTATCTATCCTCGCTGCTTCTAATTTAATTATTAGCTCTGTAATAATCTTGTTTTGTCTTTGATTTGCTTCTTTAGCTTTGCAATCTCACTTTTCATCTCTATTTTCATTTCCTAGGTCTGCTGTAACAAATTATTACAAACTCAGTGGCTTAAAATAACACAAGTGTATTCTCTCCCAGTTTCAGAGGTCAGAAGTCTGAAATCAAGTTGACAACAAGGTTGGGTCTTTCTTAAGGCCCTGAGAGAGAATCTATTCCATGCCTCTCTCTTAGCTTCTGTTGGTTACTGGCAACACTTGGCATTTTTTGGCTTGCAGTTGCAATACCTCCAACATTTGCCTACATCTTCACGTGGCCTTATCTCCTGTTTCTCTACATCTGCTTCTCTTGCATGTTTCTATGTCTTTTGCTGCTTTATAAAGATACCTTTATTTGAATTAGGGTTCAACCAATCCACAGAAATTGCATCTGAGATCCTAGATTGTGTCTGCAAAGATTCTTATTTAAAAAAATTCATTTGAATCTGTTCTAATGAGATGGATGAAACTGGAGCCGATTATACAGAGTTAAGTAAGCCAGAAAGAAAAACACCAATACAGTATACTGACACATATATATGGAATTTAGAAAGATGGTAATGATGACCCTGTATGCGAGACAGCAAAAGAGACACAGATGTATAGAACGGACTTTTGGACTCTGTGGGAGAGGGAGAGGGTGGGATGATTTGGGAGAATGGCATTGAAACATGTATACTATCATGTAAGAATGAAGCACCAGCCTATGTTCGATACAGGATACAGGATGCTCGGGGCTGGTACACGGGGATGATCCAGAGAGAGGAAATGGGGTGGGATGTGGGAGGGGGATTCAGGATTGGGATCTCATATACACCCATGGTGGATTCATGTCAATGTATGGCAAAACCAATACGGTATTGTAAAGTAAAATAAAGTAAAAATTAAAAAAATAAAAAAATAAAATAAAGTCACAAGCTAAATTTCTGGGTGAACATATCTTTAGGGGCCATAATTCAGCACATTGCAAGCTCATTTTGCTATTTTTTCATCTTTTTAAATTATATATTTATTAAATGTATGCTTTTATTAAGTTTTTCTACAACCCAAATCATATCTTAGAAATTTTCACCTTAATTCTTGCATTATATTTTATTACAGATTGTTTTGTCCATGTAAATTATCATGCTATTTTTCTTTTCTTCCTTTTGTTGTCTTTGGGAATATTTTTCTTTCAATTTTTTTTTTTTGATGATTATGATGAAGAGAGTGAAGAGGACATATATATCTTGGTTGCCATGATTCTTTTTTTCATCTTACTTCATCTTGTATGTCTTTGTTCAGATCTGTTTATTTTCATATAATGTGTATGATTTATTTTTTCTTCCTAAATATAAGAATAAGAGCTCATTTCTTCTCTCTGAGTATTTCACATTTTGACATCATTTAAGTAATCTGAAGATATGGAAAAGAAAGATGTGTGACATAAAGTTGTATAAGATATTTGACTATTTGCCCACTTCTCTCCCTTGTGAAGTATCACAAAAGTCTGTGCCAGTGTTCTCATCAATGGTTGTGGAAGGGTGAATTCTGATTATCCAATACTAAAGTAAAAGACGCTTACTCCTTGGAAGAAAAGTTAAGACCAACCTAGATAGCATATTCAAAAGCAGAGACATTATTTTGCCAATGAAGGTCCATCTAGTCAAGGCTATGGTTTTTCCAGTAGTCATGTATAGATGTGAGAGTTGGACTGTTAAGAAGGCTGAGCGCCGAAGAATTGATGCTTTTTAACTGTGATGTTGGAGAAGACTCTTGAGAGTCCTTTGGACTGCAAGGAGATCCAACCAGTCCATTCTGAAGGAGATCAGCCCTGGAATTTCTTTAGAAGGAATGGTGCTAAAGCTGAAACTCCAGTACTTTGGCCACCTCATGCGGAGAGTTGACTCACTGGAAAAAACTCTGTTGCTGGGAAGGATTGGGGGCAGGAGGAAAGAGGGATGACAGAGGATGAGATGGCTGGATGGCATCATGGACTCAATGGACGTGGGTTTGAGTGAACTCTGGGAGTTGGTGATGGACAGGGAGGCCTGGCGTGCTGTGATTCATGGGGTCGCAAAGAGTCGGACACGACTGAGAGACTGAACTGAACTGAGCTGAAGGCTTCAGAACATTTTTTCTGATTCAGATTCTGGAGTCTTCTCTCCCATCATAGCATTAGCATCTTTATAGTGTCTCCCACTTACAGGTTCCACTAGAAATTCACAGAACATTTCCCACTTTGCCCAGAAAGTGCTCACCAGGACTGCCTTGTCCACAGGTGGTTGAAGCATCCCATAGGTGAAGGGTTTTCCCACTTGATGCCTCCAATGTCAGCACCTTGAAGTGAGTGAGTGTGCACCCACTATGGTTCTTGCCAAATACCTTTTACTTCACATAGGCCTTCCCATCAAGCTCCATCATGCAGGCAGACCCAGGCACAGGTGCCTTTTCAGAGCTCTCAAGGGATCTGGTCTGACACAAACCAATGTGTCTGGAGAAAGACATACAAGATGAAGTAACATGGAAAAAGAATATCATGGTAACCAAGGAAATATATTTCCTCTTCCCTTGAATCATCATCGTCATCCAAAAAAGAATTGAAAGAAAAATATTCTCATAGACAACAAAAGGATGAAAGAAAAAGAAGGCTGCCGTCTTCAGGAAGCCTTCATGAAGGCTTCAGAACATTTTTTCTGATTCAGATTCTGGAGTCTTCTCTCCCATCATAGCATTAGCATCTTTATAGTGTCTCCCACTTACAGGTTCCACTAGAAATTCACAGAACATTTCCCACTTTGCCCAGAAAGTGCTCACCAGGACTGCCTTGTCCACAGGTGGTTGAAGCATCCCATAGGTGAAGGGTTTTCCCACTTGATGCCTCCAATGTCAGCACCTTGAAGTGAGTGAGTGTGCACCCACTATGGTTCTTGCCAAATACCTTTTACTTCACATAGGCCTTCCCATCAAGCTCCATCATGCAGGCAGACCCAGGCACAGGTGCCTTTTCAGAGCTCTCAAGGGATCTGGTCTGACACAAACCAATGTGTCTGGAGAAAGACATACAAGATGAAGTAACATGGAAAAAGAATATCATGGTAACCAAGGAAATATATTTCCTCTTCCCTTGAATCATCATCGTCATCCAAAAAAGAATTGAAAGAAAAATATTCTCATAGACAACAAAAGGATGAAAGAAAAAGAAGGCTGCCGTCTTCAGGAAGCCTTCTCTGAAATGGTCTTCAACTTGTGTCAGCCTATGGAACCACCCCCTCAAGGCTTCTATGCCTTGCTTAGTTTTCCTAGGAAGCCAGAAGAATGAAAATATAGACAATAACTCAATTTGCATTCTCAGACTTGGTAACGTCTGTAAGAATGTCTAGCAGTTGCCCTCACAGCTTGGGGGCCAAGGCAACGTGTCTAAATTTCATGGAGTAATCCTAAATTCATATCCATGTCTGTCCTCTATTTCTCTCTCTGTGTATCTATCTATATGAATAGCTCTATCTTTGAAATGTAATGTTAGCCCTATGCTCTTGTTTTCATTGCCCACATGATTTGCTTTGCCATTGTTGTTCAGTCACTAAGTTGTGTCCAGCTCTGGGATCCCACGGACTGCAGCATGCCAGGCTCCCCTGTCCTTTACCACCTCCCAGAGTTTGCTCAGATGCATGTCCACTGAGTTGATGATGCCATCTAATCATCTCATCCTCTGTCACCCCTTCTCCTTTCGTCTTCAATCATCATTTTTCAAAGTTTCTGTTGACTTCATCAGGTGTAATGAAGGCTAAAGAATCCAACCAGCTTTTCAATAACATAAAGCGAAAAAACACAATGACATAAGGTACCTAGAAGATAAGAGAAGAAAAATTCTGATGCCTTACTTTCAGCCAAAGCTCAATCATTTTGAAATTGCAAAATGCAAAAAAAAAGTCTTCAACATGGTTTTAAAGAAAGGAATTTGAAAGTCAGGTCAGTCCACCCTGGGTTAAGCAAAGTGAGAACCCATGGCACCCAACGGTAGCCTTTCTAAAATGCCCAATTTTACATTTCTTTGGATCACCTTTCCCACATTATCAAAATCTATATTGATTACTTTCTATTCCTTGCCAGATTACCTTAATATAGAGGTATCTGAAAATGGAATGCATACAGCTTTTTGCTGAAGTTTTGCATTTTTCTTAAGTTCTCCCACATTACTCAGGGAATTGCAACTCATTGTTTAGTCATAGGCATTTCAATATTTTCTGATTCTCTGGTGTTGGAGAGAAAAAATAGTAATAAATTCATTCAAACTGAAAAAGTAAGGCTGTAAAAAATTAACCTTGTAAAATAGCACAAACACAAAGAAAATCTTCACCCAAAGAAGAAGCTGCTGCTGCTAAGTCACTTCAGTCGTGTCCGACCCTGTGTGACCCCATAGACGGCAGCCCACCAGGCTCCCTGGGATTCTCCAGGCAAGAATACTGGAGTGGGTTGCCATTTCCTTCTCCAAAAGAAGAAGCTAGAAATTTGGAATTCAGTTAAGACAATAAGAAGGTAATTTGAGTGAGATCTTTTCAGCCTGTTAAAAACACTTGCTGTCACAAATGGTAATTAAAAGTTTATATTATATTCTACCTCCCCCCCACCACACACACACACAAATCAGAATGCACGTGGCTTCTCTATGGAGTCTTTGTTCCTGAGATCTTAGGATGAAGTTTGGGAAATAGAGCAGAATAGGAAGTGAGAACTTAGGATATGGTGTTTGATAGACTGGGGCAGGGACTTCCCTGGTGGCTCAGATGGTGAAGAATTTGCCTACAGTTGGGAGACCTGGGCTTGATCCCTGTGTTGGAAATATCTCCTGGAGGAGAGCATGGCAACCCATTCCAGTGTACCGTTCTGGAGAATCCCCTGGACAAAGGTGACTGGTGGGCTACATTCCATGGGGTCTCAAAGAGTTGACATAACTGAGCAACTAAGCACAGCACACAGACAGGGGCAAATCCGGGATGTACAGTCCTTGGTTACGCCGAGTCTCTCACAATCTGTCTATTTCCTCTGTGGCAAAATGATACCGTAGGATTATCTGCCTCTTGGGATTATTGTAAGTAAAATATTTAGTTAAAAAAATTAAGTATTTTGTATAGAGCCAGACGCAAACAAAAACAAGCTACTCTTTTCATTAAAGCTATGTAAATTATCCACTCCTACATCTTTGAAGCATAGGTGTTTGGTAGCTTTTGACTTTGTGAGGTTTTCTCCCATGCTATCATAATGATAAGATTGGCAGCCAGGGGTAGCGCTAAGAAGTTGAGAATTGCTTTAAAAACTGTGAAAGGCAAAGGTGTTAATCACTGAGTCAGATCTGGCTTCTTCTACAATAAACACTTGACAACTCAGACATTATACAGAGAAACTCAAGGAGTTAATTTGTAAATAAGGTTTAATAACATAAATTCCTCAGAGTTACTGCATCACTTTTTCTTTTGTATTATACATAATCCTTTAATTATTCTACTTTTGATATTTGCATGTATTAATTAGACTACAACTCAAGAAATAAGTATACTTTAATAAGCAAGGTTATTTGGTAGGGAAAAAAATGTGCTGAAAGATTAATTATGGAAGATTTGGATTTGGCCTAATCAGTTGGGAAATAGCAATAGGAGTCTGTGATGTCAACACATTTCAGTACTGGTCTGGAAAATGAATTCTAGGCAATAAGTTAGGGCCAGCAGCTTTAGATGGACTTTGCTGGTGGCTCGGATGGTAAAGAATCTGCCTGTAATGGGGGAGACCCAGGTTCTATCCCTGGGTCGGGAAGATCCCCTGGAGAAGGGAATGGCTACCCACTCCAGTATTCTTGCCTGGAAAACCCCATGGACAGAGAGGAGCCTGGCAGGCTACAGTCCATGGGGTCACAAAGAGTTGGATACGACAGAGTTGACTAACAACAGCTTTAGATATAAGTAGATTCTGAGAGTTAGATTGAAAGGAGAAACAATGATTCTACAGAATAGCACTTTGTACTCTGAAGGGGTTTCACTTCGTTTTACTGAAGGGGGCTTTCCGGCTTCCCTCCGGCCACCTGCTTGCAGCGAGTGTCTCAGCAGGGCCACTCTTCGTCAGACTCGAGTGTGCCATCGCTCCCGCTGTCTCTCCACTCCCCACTTTCCGTTCAACCTTCCCGAGTTCTCTGACTCACCAGGCTTTCCAGTCAGAAAGGATGGCAGCTTAGAAACCCATTCACATCAAGTTAAGGACTCAATGAGCTATAATGCCTAGGAGGTGTTGAGTTTTTTAAAAAGGAAAAAAAGATAAAGTGAACACAGGTTGAAGGAAAACATTAATAAAAAATAATTTTGAGGGTGACTATGAGCTTCCAGATGCGTAAAAAAGAACACAAGAAAGGAAATAAAATGTTAGTTTGATATTCAGTTCAGTCATTCAGTCATATCTGACTCCTTGCAGACTGCAGCACGCCAGGCCTCCCTGTCCATCACCATCTCCTGGAGTTTACCCAGACTCATGTCCATTGAGTTGGTGATGGCATCCAACCCTCTCATCCTCTAGCATCCCCTTCTCCTCCTGCCCTCAATCTTTCCAGCATCAGGGTCTTTTCAAATGAGTCAGCAAAAAGTTGGACATGACTGAAGCAATTGAGCACACACACAACAATAGCAAGCATCTGCCTGTCTCATCAACAGTGTTCATTATAGATTTATTATCTTGGGTTACATGTTGCTTATCCATGCTAAGATTTAGGAATGAAGACAAAAGTGGGGAGCGGGGAAGTGGGATAAATCAAGAGCACCCCTTTCCTTAAGATTTTCCTGGAGAGCCAATGGTTGCTTATTTGTAAAACACCCAGGTTTCACAGTTGGAAGAAAAGAAAAGTGTGGTAGTTGGCATCTGACTGATTGGGCTCTGATCCACAAAGGTTATCTTCTTTTGGGAGCATGTCACACAAGAAAGTACCAACCTCTGCATGTGAATTATGTGGAAAAATATTACAAATTTGTTCTACATTTGTCTGATTATAAACGAGATTCTGTGCCAGATAGATAGATGAAAGGGGTCAGAAAGAAAGGTATGATATTGTCATCCAGACATTTCTCAGGTGCCATGTCAACATCTTAGACCATCTACTCTGACATAGATGGGCCTGGAGATGATCATGCTAAGTGGAGTAAGCCAGGCAGAGAAAGGCAAATATCATATGACATCACATATATGTAGAATTGAAAAAAATTAGACATATGAACTTATTTATAAAACATAGATTCACAGACGTAGAGGACTCACTTATGGTTACAAAAGGGGCAGGGAGAGGGAAAAACTGGAAGGTGAGAATTAACATGCTCACCACTATATAGAAAGCAAGTAATCAGAAAAGACATACTGCATAGCACAGGGAACTATACTCAGTTTTCCATAATAACCTGTAAGTGGAATAATCTGAAACAGGATGCATATGTTTATATTATCTATATGCATAACTGAATCACTTTGCTGTACACCTGAAATTAACACAATGTTGTAAATTAAAGGAAAAAGAAAAAGAAAAAAAAGTAAGTGATTTAAGGCAGATAATGGTCCAGGCTACTCAGGCAAAACCGAGGTGAGTAGCTCAACCTTTCCTGGCTTTAAGCAGTTTCTAGCCTAACAGGAAGAAGAAAAGACAAGTAAGTAAATATTACAACATGGCAGAAGAATATCAGAAAGCAATTAAGAAAAGTTTGGAAGCATGTAGCTCTGTGAGGAAAAAGGAAATCACCAACAATGGTTGCATACTTAATTTGTTCCTAGAACCCTTAAATTTTACCTGCATTCAGACACATTTCTTCCTCTTAATGTTTATCATCTTGGCTCCCATATGTTCCTTTAAAGCTGGTACTGGGCCCTAAAAAAATCCCATACTACCTTCTAGAACTGACGTCTTGTACAGACAAGAGTGAGAGAAGTCAAGTTTAAAGAATGCGTGTGCTGTTCTGTTGGCACCAAAACAGGACTGGACGGTTATGAGGGCCATTTAAATTTTCCTCTCAGTCGACTGAGAGCGTGCAACCAGCTGCACTCACATTGCACTGAAAATAGATACTTTGCAAATTCTCATCTAAATGAAAGTTTAAATTACCAAAAGCAGTCTGACCGGTTATCTTGGACTAAAGTGGTTTACAATTTGCATATAAACTTCATTTCTTTTTCTAATTATGCTGAATAAAATGCATTCATTTTCTCTGTGATTATAGGCTAGCTATGCCAAACACCTGTGACTGCCACAAATCCTAATTTGATATTTATTTACTTCAAAGCAATCTTATTATCTAAATGATTCCAGGCATCAAAGGCCTTAATTATTGATAGTCCATTTGATAGGGTTAGCTTCCGTGTCCTTGGGGGGAGTTTCTGATTTGCTCTTTCTTTTTTAAGCAATACTTGGCTGTAAGGCCATACGATTCTGCCATTAAGGGTACTGGAAATCTCATTCTTATTTAATTGGAATTAAATTTAGACAATATCAAAGAGCCAAGATGGACAGCTGCAATTTTCAGGCTTCCAGGTTAAAAAAATCATAATAATCATAATAATAATCTTTGTTTATGCTTAGTCTTCAAAATAAACATTGTATCCTTTATTTATTTCCAAACCTTTGGAGAAAAGGAATAATTTTTCATTTCTCTGATATTTTAGAATCAGCCAAGGATTTGCTAGAGAGACAAGATGCTGTAAATGTGTGGGCAAAAAGAGGTCCCGATGGGAAAGTTGTTGGATGATGGAGCTGAGGATGGCTAGATCTTGCTTTGTGACAAAATCATTTTCAAGCATGGAATTTACAGAAATTGAGGAAGTGAGTTAAATGTAAAGACCTACTTTTGCAAAATTGTACAGCCTTACCAATAGGACCCTCAGGTTCAACATCATAGAACTAGCTCATCTTTTTCTGTGCAACACTTCATTGGAAATTAGTGATCACCGAAAATGAATAGAAGTTTAAAAACACTTATTAGAATTTCTCAAAATGTCATCCAAGGACACCTCAGGGTCTTTGAGATCCTTTCAGGGCTTCAATAGTATGAACACTATTTTCATAATAATAGTAAAAAGGCATTTGCCTTTATCATTGTCATTGTCTTGAAAATGTTCAGTGGTGTATTCTACAGGTTACACATTATGTGTGGCTTTTCAACGGAGTGATTGCAGAAACCATTATGAGAATTCAGTTGTCTGATTAAGCAAAATATTAGAGATGCACAAAAATTTAAAAGATAAAATGCCACTCTTCCCATAAATTCATTATATTATAGACATTATGATATTTTTTATAAAATATAGTATTTATCTTGTCATGCTGCTGCTGCTGCTAAGTTGCTTCAGTCGTGTCCAACTCTGTGTGATCTCATAGACGGCAGCCCACCAGGCTCCCCCATCCCTGGGATTCTCCAGGCAAGAACACTGGAGTGGGTTGCCATGTCCTTCTCCAATGCATGAAAGTGAAAAGNAAATCCATTATATTATAGACATTATGATATTTTTTATAAAATATAGTATTTATCTTGTCATGCTGCTGCTGCTGCTAAGTCGCTTCAGTCGTGTCCAACTCTGTGTGATCTCATAGACGGCAGCCCACCAGGCTCCCCCGTCCCTGGGATTCTCCAGGCAAGAACACTGGAGTGGGTTGCCATGTCCTTCTCCAATGCATGAAAGTGAAAAGGGAAAGTGAAGTCGCTCAGTCGTATCTGACTCTTAGCGACCCCATGGACTGCAGCCCACCAGGCTCCTCCGTCCATGGGATTTTCCAGGCGAGAGTGCTGGAGTGGGGTGCCATTGCCTTCTCCGTTATCTTGTCATATGATGGGTTTATTTCTTCTTTTATAGTGAATCAATACGTAAATATTCCCAAACTATCTTAACGCCCCTGGGCCTTCTGCGCTGCAAGTGCACTGTTTACCATCTGAGCCGCCAGGGAAGCCACAGCTATCTTAGACTTTGAAACATGGCATATACTTTTAAACATCATCCACATCAACAAAAGAGCTTTAGGGGCTGATACTTTAAGGGTGTAAGGAGGTCCTGAGGCTGAAATGTTTTATGTGAATTAGTCAATTATTGATTGCTCTTAACATTGACTTTTTTCATCACTCACATACTCTTGAAATGCAGAGGGACGCTATAGGCCTTCCACATCATGTCCTCCAACTGCCTTCTATCTATGAAAAATCTTTAGCCAAAGGACAAGTTTAATCAGAAAGATGAGAAAATACAGACGCAAAGGAAAACTCCAAGGAAACCAAATAATGACAGCTTAGTCATTAAGCCAAGTCAGGGACCTTTAGCTCTTTCTCAGGGCTATAGCTAATATTCTGAGCCATACCCTGTGAGCTGTCGTATAGATGCTGAAACCCCAGCAGGTGGAAGGAGTTAACTACATGGTGTCCAGACTGTAGCCATGACATGAGCGGCCACACTTCCAAGAACTGGCCTCCAGGTAATGGGGCAAAACAGACCCTGGAACTGAAGATTAATTGTACTTAAAACACTCAAGATGACCCTGGCCACCCCACCACGTAACTAATTTCAAGATGACCATCAGCTGTTTCTGCACATAGCCCCCTCCCTCCTTCTATAAAAGCCCTTGCCCACTGATTGTCCGCAGGGTGGTGGGGGCTGACGGGAGTTAGTCTTCAGACAGAAGCCTGCCCTCTTGGTTCCCACCATCCAAAATAAAGGAAACCTCCCCTCCCACCAGCCTGGCTTCTTTATTGGCTTTGGAGCAGTGAGCAGGCAGATTCCCACTGTTGATTACACTCTTTGGCCAAACTCTTAGTTAAAGCCTTCTCTTTGCTCTGCTTTGTATAGCTCCTAAGCAATGAGAATATAGCTTTCCGAAAGCACACACTTTGTTGTGTGTTCAAAGTCTACTTGCAAAAAGATGATTATGCAGTAAAATGGATCTGCTCAGTTGCCATGGTAACACAGATGATTAATGTGACAAGCTGTGCTTGATGGGGGTCGGGCAGGGCTTGATGGACAACGTGTGGCTTAGAGTGTTTAGCCAACACTGCATTAACCCTCTGCTCCTTCCTTTCTCCCTACCATCTCCTCCCCATGGCCCCACCCACTTGCCGTCAGAACCCCTTCAGGAGTATCCATTCCTCCTGTGTGACTGCATCCAGCAGCCTTGTGGCAGTACTTCTAGCATTTCTTCCTGGAAAACAAACTTTTCCTGATGCAAAGACTCAGGCAGGGGGCAGGGGTGTGGGTTGGGAGGGTGGAGGCTCCCAATCCTGTTGTAGACAAAGCAGCAGCATCTTGATGGCCAGTAAATCAATCTAAATGGCCGTGTGCTTAAATCATACTGGGAAAGGAAGGGAGAGAGAAAAAGAAAAAGGAGAAACAATGATTCTACAGAATAGCACTTTGTACTCTGAAGGGGTTTCACTTCGTTTTACTGAAGGGGGCTTTCCGGCTTCCCTCCGGCCACCTGCTTGCAGCGAGTGTCTCAGCAGGGCCACTCTTCGTCAGACTCGAGTGTGCCATCGCTCCCGCTGTCTCTCCACTCCCCACTTTCCGTTCAACCTTCCCGAGTTCTCTGACTCACCAGGCTTTCCAGTCAGAAAGGATGGCAGCTTAGAAACCCATTCACATCAAGTTAAGGACTCAATGAGCTATAATGCCTAGGAGGTGTTGAGTTTTTTAAAAAGGAAAAAAAGACAAAGTGAACACAGGTTGAAGGAAAACATTAATAAAAAATAATTTTGAGGGTGACTATGAGCTTCCAGATGCGTAAAAAAGAACACAAGAAAGGAAATAAAATGTTAGTTTGATATTCAGTTCAGTCATTCAGTCATATCTGACTCCTTGCAGACTGCAGCACGCCAGGCCTCCCTGTCCATCACCATCTCCTGGAGTTTACCCAGACTCATGTCCATTGAGTTGGTGATGGCATCCAACCCTCTCATCCTCTAGCATCCCCTTCTCCTCCTGCCCTCAATCTTTCCAGCATCAGGGTCTTTTCAAATGAGTCAGCAAAAAGTTGGACATGACTGAAGCAATTGAGCACACACACAACAATAGCAAGCATCTGCCTGTCTCATCAACAGTGTTCATTATAGATTTATTATCTTGGGTTACATGTTGCTTATCCATGCTAAGATTTAGGAATGAAGACAAAAGTGGGGAGCGGGGAAGTGGGATAAATCAAGAGCACCCCTTTCCTTAAGATTTTCCTGGAGAGCCAATGGTTGCTTATTTGTAAAACACCCAGGTTTCACAGTTGGAAGAAAAGAAAAGTGTGGTAGTTGGCATCTGACTGATTGGGCTCTGATCCACAAAGGTTATCTTCTTTTGGGAGCATGTCACACAAGAAAGTACCAACCTCTGCATGTGAATTATGTGGAAAAATATTACAAATTTGTTCTACATTTGTCTGATTATAAACGAGATTCTGTGCCAGATAGATAGATGAAAGGGGTCAGAAAGAAAGGTATGATATTGTCATCCAGACATTTCTCAGGTGCCATGTCAACATCTTAGACCATCTACTCTGACATAGATGGGCCTGGAGATGATCATGCTAAGTGGAGTAAGCCAGGCAGAGAAAGGCAAATATCATATGACATCACATATATGTAGAATTGAAAAAAATTAGACATATGAACTTATTTATAAAACATAGATTCACAGACGTAGAGGACTCACTTATGGTTACAAAAGGGGCAGGGAGAGGGAAAAACTGGAAGGTGAGAATTAACATGCTCACCACTATATAGAAAGCAAGTAATCAGAAAAGACATACTGCATAGCACAGGGAACTATACTCAGTTTTCCATAATAACCTGTAAGTGGAATAATCTGAAACAGGATGCATATGTTTATATTATCTATATGCATAACTGAATCACTTTGCTGTACACCTGAAATTAACACAATGTTGTAAATTAAAGGAAAAAGAAAAAGAAAAAAAAGTAAGTGATTTAAGGCAGATAATGGTCCAGGCTACTCAGGCAAAACCGAGGTGAGTAGCTCAACCTTTCCTGGCTTTAAGCAGTTTCTAGCCTAACAGGAAGAAGAAAAGACAAGTAAGTAAATATTACAACATGGCAGAAGAATATCAGAAAGCAATTAAGAAAAGTTTGGAAGCATGTAGCTCTGTGAGGAAAAAGGAAATCACCAACAATGGTTGCATACTTAATTTGTTCCTAGAACCCTTAAATTTTACCTGCATTCAGACACATTTCTTCCTCTTAATGTTTATCATCTTGGCTCCCATATGTTCCTTTAAAGCTGGTACTGGGCCCTAAAAAAATCCCATACTACCTTCTAGAACTGACGTCTTGTACAGACAAGAGTGAGAGAAGTCAAGTTTAAAGAATGCGTGTGCTGTTCTGTTGGCACCAAAACAGGACTGGACGGTTATGAGGGCCATTTAAATTTTCCTCTCAGTCGACTGAGAGCGTGCAACCAGCTGCACTCACATTGCACTGAAAATAGATACTTTGCAAATTCTCATCTAAATGAAAGTTTAAATTACCAAAAGCAGTCTGACCGGTTATCTTGGACTAAAGTGGTTTACAATTTGCATATAAACTTCATTTCTTTTTCTAATTATGCTGAATAAAATGCATTCATTTTCTCTGTGATTATAGGCTAGCTATGCCAAACACCTGTGACTGCCACAAATCCTAATTTGATATTTATTTACTTCAAAGCAATCTTATTATCTAAATGATTCCAGGCATCAAAGGCCTTAATTATTGATAGTCCATTTGATAGGGTTAGCTTCCGTGTCCTTGGGGGGAGTTTCTGATTTGCTCTTTCTTTTTTAAGCAATACTTGGCTGTAAGGCCATACGATTCTGCCATTAAGGGTACTGGAAATCTCATTCTTATTTAATTGGAATTAAATTTAGACAGTATCAAAGAGCCAAGATGGACAGCTGCAAATTTCAGGCTTCCAGGTTAAAAAAATCATAATAATCATAATAATAATCTTTGTTTATGCTTAGTCTTCAAAATAAACATTGTATCCTTTATTTATTTCCAAACCTTTGGAGAAAAGGAATAATTTTTCATTTCTCTGATATTTTAGAATCAGCCAAGGATTTGCTAGAGAGACAAGATGCTGTAAATGTGTGGGCAAAAAGAGGTCCCGATGGGAAAGTTGTTGGATGATGGAGCTGAGGATGGCTAGATCTTGCTTTGTGACAAAATCATTTTCAAGCATGGAATTTACAGAAATTGAGGAAGTGAGTTAAATGTAAAGACCTACTTTTGCAAAATTGTACAGCCTTACCAATAGGACCCTCAGGTTCAACATCATAGAACTAGCTCATCTTTTTCTGTGCAACACTTCATTGGAAATTAGTGATCACCGAAAATGAATAGAAGTTTAAAAACACTTATTAGAATTTCTCAAAATGTCATCCAAGGACACCTCAGGGTCTTTGAGATCCTTTCAGGGCTTCAATAGTATGAACACTATTTTCATAATAATAGTAAAAAGGCATTTGCCTTTATCATTGTCATTGTCTTAAAAATGTTCAGTGGTGTATTCTACAGGTTACACATTATGTGTGGCTTTTCAACGGAGTGATTGCAGAAACCATTATGAGAATTCAGTTGTCTGATTAAGCAAAATATTAGAGATGCACAAAAATTTAAAAGATAAAATGCCACTCTTCCCATAAATCCATTATATTATAGACATTATGATATTTTTTATAAAATATAGTATTTATCTTGTCATGCTGCTGCTGCTGCTAAGTCGCTTCAGTCGTGTCCAACTCTGTGTGATCTCATAGACGGCAGCCCACCAGGCTCCCCCGTCCCTGGGATTCTCCAGGCAAGAACACTGGAGTGGGTTGCCATGTCCTTCTCCAATGCATGAAAGTGAAAAGGGAAAGTGAAGTCGCTCAGTCGTATCTGACTCTTAGCGACCCCATGGACTGCAGCCCACCAGGCTCCTCCGTCCATGGGATTTTCCAGGCGAGAGTGCTGGAGTGGGGTGCCATTGCCTTCTCCGTTATCTTGTCATATGATGGGTTTATTTCTTCTTTTATAGTGAATCAATACGTAAATATTCCCAAACTATCTTAACGCCCCTGGGCCTTCTGCGCTGCAAGTGCACTGTTTACCATCTGAGCCGCCAGGGAAGCCACAGCTATCTTAGACTTTGAAACATGGCATATACTTTTAAACATCATCCACATCAACAAAAGAGCTTTAGGGGCTGATACTTTAAGGGTGTAAGGAGGTCCTGAGGCTGAAATGTTTTATGTGAATTAGTCAATTATTGATTGCTCTTAACATTGACTTTTTTCATCACTCACATACTCTTGAAATGCAGAGGGACGCTATAGGCCTTCCACATCATGTCCTCCAACTGCCTTCTATCTATGAAAAATCTTTAGCCAAAGGACAAGTTTAATCAGAAAGATGAGAAAATACAGACGCAAAGGAAAACTCCAAGGAAACCAAATAATGACAGCTTAGTCATTAAGCCAAGTCAGGGACCTTTAGCTCTTTCTCAGGGCTATAGCTAATATTCTGAGCCATACCCTGTGAGCTGTCGTATAGATGCTGAAACCCCAGCAGGTGGAAGGAGTTAACCACGTGATGTCCAGACTGTAGCCATGACATGAGCTGCCACGCTTCCAAGAACTGGCCTCCAGGTAATGGGGCAAAACAGACCCTGGAACTGAAGATTAATTGTACTTAAAACACTCAAGATGACCCTGGTCACCCCACCACGTAACTAATTTCAAGATGACCATCAGCTGTTTCTGCACATAGCCCCCTCCCTCCTTCTATAAAAGCCCTTGCCCACTGATTGTCCGCAGGGTGGTGGGGGCTGACGGGAGTTAGTCTTCAGACAGAAGCCTGCCCTCTTGGTTCCCACCATCCAAAATAAAGGAAACCTCCCCTCCCACCAGCCTGGCTTCTTTATTGGCTTTGGAGCAGTGAGCAGGCAGATTCCCACTGTTGATTACACTCTTTGGCCAAACTCTTAGTTAAGGCCTTCTCTTTGCTCTGCTTTGTATAGCTCCTAAGCAATGAGAATATAGCTTTCCGAAAGCACACACTTTGTTGTGTGTTCAAAGTCTACTTGCAAAAAGATGATTATGCAGTAAAATGGATCTGCTCAGTTGCCATGGTAACACAGATGATTAATGTGACAAGCTGTGCTTGATGGGGGTCGGGCAGGGCTTGATGGACAACGTGTGGCTTAGAGTGTTTAGCCAACACTGCATTAACCCTCTGCTCCTTCCTTTCTCCCTACCATCTCCTCCCCATGGCCCCACCCACTTGCCGTCAGAACCCCTTCAGGAGTATCCATTCCTCCTGTGTGACTGCATCCAGCAGCCTTGTGGCAGTACTTCTAGCATTTCTTCCTGGAAAACAAACTTTTCCTGATGCAAAGACTCAGGCAGGGGGCAGGGGTGTGGGTTGGGAGGGTGGAGGCTCCCAATCCTGTTGTAGACAAAGCAGCAGCATCTTGATGGCCAGTAAATCAATCTAAATGGCCGTGTGCTTAAATCATACTGGGAAAGGAAGGGAGAGAGAAAAAGATTACACTGCTCAAGATTTGCAAGGGTTGTCAAAGAGATGGGCCCTGGGGTCTATCTACGGCCCTTGCTCGATCCATGAAATGCTTTATTTATGCTCCCGCTCTGAGCTATCACATGTCAGGAGTGATCTCTTGTTGTGTGCTTCAAAAAGGTGGAAGCAGGAACACAATGTGACACTCACTTAACCACATGTGTCAATCAGGAGAAACCCATTAGGTTCTACAGTGTCAGCAGCCCGGCGCGTGTGTGTGGGTGGGCGACGAAGCCTTTCATGACCCCACTTATGGAAGCCTCCTGTTTGCAGGCATCCGGATCAATTCTGGACCTCAACCAACCTTCCGGCTCCGAAACCTGGAAGGTGAACCACAGGATTGCATTTATCATCTCCGCTTGTTACATTGTTCAGGCCACGATTCAGTGCTCGTAGGGGTTCACAAAATCATGTCTTCTTTTCTCTTCTGCCTTAAGCTCAGATTTCTCACCCTCTTAATTTTTGTGTAATCATGATATTGATTAGGGGAAAGCAGAGCTCTCTGCTGAGCTTAGTTGAGTTCTCAGCCTGCTGCTCTAACTCTCTCCACCAAGAGTGGAACTGTACTGAGTTAGGTAGACTCAGTTCGGGGAATGGAGATATTTTTAAATCTTGTTTTTGAACATCTCTTTAAACCCTTAGTTCCAGGGAACTGGAAGTTAATTCCTGATGTCATCCCTGACATTGGTTCCAAATAAATGGGTGACAGATTTTTGTTTTCATTTGTTTTACAAAAACACAAATAAGAAAAGAGAGAATGTTAATTTCCAGGAGCAAGACTTTTATTACACTTAGGAAAAAAAATTACCAGGTACTGTGGTATTGTAAAGATATATATTATGTACCTGTTTTATATTTTTCTTGATTTGAATATGTATTCACTTGTCTAAACGGATGACTTCCTCTTTGGTCTCCTATTTCATGATTTAGTTCCTGAAATAAGATGAAAGGAGTTGATCTGTCTTTACACTAATTCAAGGAAATTATAGCTTAAAATTATAAGCATTAACATGCATTCATAAAACTTTTAATGACAAGAAGACAGTGCTTTTCTAGTTAAGGATTAGGAATACTGAAGATACCACAGTATCTAGCAGATTTTGAGTGAGGGCTACACCAACCTGCAGTGGTAAAACCAAGAACAGTGGAGCTAAGACTACTTGGGTTTGAATGCCGCTTACTAGGTGTGTGGACTTGGGCAGGTTATTTAGACTTTCTGTGCCTCAATTTTATCTTTGTACAATGGAAATAATAATAGTAGGTACCTTGTAGAGTTGTGATTATTGTATGAGTAAATGCATGTAAAACACTTATGAAAAGTGGGAGAACCATTCTGAGTGATCTTATGTCTTCATTCTTATTCTTTTATTCTTTCTGAAATAATTCTGCCATCCAAGTGCTGCTAGTCTCAGGTAGCTTAGGAAATTCTAATTTTATTGTTCAACAGCTTGTGTTGAAGCGCTTCTCCTTTTGTATTCCATGCATCGGCTTCTGTTTGGTCTCCCTGGATTACCCAGTACAAATAAACAGTTTCTTCTCCATGATGGGCTTTCATCCAATTGACTTTAATGCTCTGATGACCACTTGGACTTCACTTGGACATTTGACTTTCAGCTCACGATCTGGAACCAGGGTGCCCAAGTTCATGTTGGAGACCAACCAACTTTGGATATGCAGTTGGGGGCACTTTTTCTTTATTGAAACCCATTCTTATCTATAAAATGGATAACATCATCTACCTCATAGTATTTATCTTGAAAATTCAATATGATAATCCATTAAAGATGCGTTCAATACCCCTCAAGGAGGTGGAGCATAACTCTCCACCATTTAAGTGCAAGCTGCATGTGGTACATTCCTTCCAAAGAGTGCTGTCTAAGAATGGGAAAATAAGAACCATGCAAGGGGAAACGCTAACAAACTCTACTGCAGCCATGTGATCAAGGTTAATATCAAAAGTGATAAGGAATGTTGACAGTGCATATCCTTGATATGATGTGATAAGTGTCAGTTGCTCAGTCGAGCCCAACTCTTTGTGACCCCATGGACCATAGCCTGCCAGGCTCCTCTGTCCATGGAATTCTCCAGGCAAGAATATGGGAGTGGGTAGCCATTCCCTTCTTCAGGGGATCTTTGCAACCGAGGAATTGCAATTTCTCCATTCCACGCAGATTTGTTTACAATCTGAGCTACTAGGGAAGACCCACAATGTTATGAGAATGCCATTTTATCTCTCTGGTCTTCCCCAGCCCAAACTCATTCAGCTTCAGTTCAGTTGCTCAGTCAGGTCTGACTCTTTGCATCTTCAGCACACCAGTCTTGCCTGTCCATAACCAACTCCCAGAGCTTGCACAAACTCATGTCCATCAAGTTAGTGATGTCATCCAACCATCTCATCCTCTGCTGCTCCCTTCTCCTCTTGCCTTCAATCTTCCCCTCTTGCCTTCAATCTTCCCCTGCATCACGGTCTTTTACAATGAGTCAGTTCTTCGCATCGGGTGGCCAAAGTATTGGAGTTTCAGCTTCAGCATCAGTCCTTCCAATGAATATTCAGGACCGATGTCCTTTAGGATGGACTGGTTGGATCTCCTTGCAGTCCAAGGGACTCTCTAGAGTCTTCTCCAACACCACAATACAAAAGCATCAGTTCTTCGGTGCTCAGCTTCCTTTATAGTCCAACTCTCACATCCATACGTGACTACTGGAAAAACCGTAGCTTTGACTAGATGGAATTTTGTCAACAAAGTAATGTCTCTGTGTTTTAATATGCTGTCTAGGTCGATCATGAATTTTTTTCCAAGGAGCCAGTTTCTTTTAATTTCATGGCTGCAGCCGTCATCTGCGTTGATTTTGGAGACCAAGAAAATAAAGTCTGTCACTGTTTCCACTGTTTCTCCATCTATTTGCCATGGATTGATGGGACCAGATGCCATGGATTGATGTGACCAGATGCCATGATCTTCATTTTCTGAATGTTGCGCTTTAAGCCAACTTTTTCACTCTCCTCTTTCACTTTCATCCAGAGGCTCTTTAGTTCTTCACTTTCTGCCATAAGGGTGGTGTCATCTGCATATCTGAGGTTATTGATATTTCTCCCAGCAATCTTGATTCCACCTTGTTCTTCATCCAGCCTGAACCCATAACCCCAGTTTAATTGTGAGAAAAACATCCAACAAATTCCAGTTGAAGGAAATCTACAACATACCTGACTAGTACCCTCAAAACTATCAATATTATCAGAATAAAGGTAAGCCTGAGAAATGGTTACACAGGAACCTAATGAGGTATGATGATGGTACCCATAGTACCCAGATGGGATCTTGGGGCAAAACAAGTTTATTAGGTAAAAGTAAAAGGGGTTTAGTTGCTAAGTCATGTCTGACTCTTGTGACCCCATGGGCTGTAGCTCACCAGGCTCCTCTGTCGATAGAGATCTCCAGGCAAGAATACTGCAGTGTGTTGCCTTTTCATTCAACAGGGGATCTTCCTGACCCAGGGATTGAACCTGGGTCTCCTGCACTGCAGACAGTTTCTTTACCGACTGGAGCAACCAGGGAAGCCAAAACAAAAGAAATACAAATAAATTACGGATTTTAGTAAATCATAATGTATCAGAATTGGTTCACTAATTCTGACAAATGTATCATGTTAATATATGATCTAAACAGTAGAAGAAATTGGATGCAGGATATAAGGAACTTCTTGGTGCTATCTTTGCAACTTTTCTGTAAATTTAGCACTATTATAAAATTAAAAGTTAGGGCAAATGTATACAAAAGCACCTGAACTTAGTGAAAGCTCAGTATGTGCTGACTGTCAGTTCAGTTCAGTCGCTCAGTCGTGTCCGACTCTTTGCGACCCCATGAATCGCAGCACGCCAGGCCTCCCTGTTCATCACCATCTCCCGGAGTTCACTCAGACTCATGTCCATCGAGTCCGTGATGCCATCCAGCCATCTCATCCTCGGTCGTCTCCTTCTCCTCCTGCCCCCAATCCTTCCCAGCATCACAGTCTTTTTTGTAATTATTACATTTCTATGAGGCCTGTCAAGGCTTGAGAAGCCTGTGTGTGGGGGCTGGGGGTGCAGGGGGAAGAGAGAGATTTGTGGGAGACTGGCTAATTTACAATCATTGACCTGGATTTCAGGACTTTGCATTGATAGGGATCCAAAAGATCATTTATAATTTGGTTCTGAACTCCCAGGGCAAATGCTACTGTTAAACATTTTTCTGGGAAGTCACTTGACTGTCCTCTAAATGAATAAAAATTTGAAACTCAGAAGTATAATTATGAAACTTTACATTAATGTATTGGTGTGACTTTTGGCTCACTGCAGTGTCTAAAGGAGCAAAATTGACCTTAGAAGCATAATTTGAAATGATTGGCATTTGCTTGGCTGTATGCAGCTTGCTGCCATTGAATACTTAACTGCACTTAATAAGCACCAGGATTATATGCACTTAGCTTCATAGAACGGAGGTCTCCAGGGTTCTTCCACTAAAGCAACTTGTGCTAATAGGACACGTTTGCCATCTGATGCTTATTGCCCTTACATCTTCTGAAGCTCTCTGACATAATTATTTTAACTCCTAGGATCTGACAAGTCAGATCTAGGTCTTCGAAGTCCACAGGACACACAAAAATGCCCAGGTTTTTTCCTCTGCCATTTGAATACTGATCTCTAGCTTGGAATGATATGTAGTGCATCCTTGCGCCTTCATTTTTGAACTATTTTATTTTCAACCCATAAAGGGGATTATCATAAAGGCAAAATTATTTCTCAAAAATATGGACTAGTTTATGAGGCACGTGCTTCACAGTTACCAGTGACAATTTCTGTCTGTGTAATCAAGAATTAGACCATCAATGAAGAAACACCTGACAGATTTTCCCCAGGGGTTTTTAATAGAAAATAAGCACTAAATATTACAAATACTAGTATTTATTTTTTTCAAGATTATTTCAGATTATGATGGCTCCTGTAAGAAAGTAAAATGGTGAATAAGTGTGTGATAAGTAAGAGTATGTTTTCTTTTTAACTTTTTCCAGATTTGTGATTGGAAATAGAAAGTGTTAAACATTTCTAGAGAATTTTATCTACACCTGACCCTTGAGGTCATTGTTTTTATTTTTGCTTTTTTTCACTTTTAAGTTTTAATGAATGAACAGTAGTATGCTGCTGCTGCTAAGTCACTTCAGTCGTGTCTAACTCTGTGCGACCCCATACATGGCAGCCCACCAGGCTCTGCCGTCCCTGAGAATCTCCAGGAAAGAACACTGGAGTGGGTTGCCATTTCCTTCTCCAATGCATGAAAGTGAAAAGTGAAAGTGAAGTCACTCAGTCATGTCCCACTCTTTGCAACCCCATGGACTGCAGCCTACCAGGCTCCTCCATCCATGGGATTTCCCAGGCAAGAGTACTGGAGTGGGGTGCCATCACCTTCTCCAGAACAGTAGTATATTCCCTATTAAAGAATAAAGTCCCCTGATAGTCTGCCATTTTCCTTGTCTTCTGCACAGTATCTTTCATTGATTCATTCTACACATATTTTCTATGTGTTGGGAATACAAAAGTGGGCATGCCGTCATAGCTGTTGTCAAGGAATATCTACATTTTTGAAGGCAATAGATTTTGAATACATTGCTGAAGTGCAAAATTACCTTATTGATTCTTGAAAACTCCTTTGCAGACAATGGCACCTTGTCTGTGACTGAAAGGACTAGAAGGCATTAGCCAGGCTATGAGAAGTAGGAAGCGAAGAAAGATTTCAGGGACATGAAATAGCATTCACTCATTCCCTTTGTGAAGATGCTCAATATATGTTTGAGGAATCATTTTGAATGAATAACAAGAACAATAGAGAGAGTTTCTGTCTTCTGTTAAAAGATTCACCCATAACAAAGGGCTGGAAAATGCTGGGTTGGCAATATTTAATGGCAAGTCATGATATTATAGGACTGCATCAACCAAATGTGAAAAGATGTCCACCAAAACTCAAGGCTATCTTTAAAAAGAATCATGACTGTCCTCACCCAAAATACAATACTTTTATTGGCAACAAGAGGAAACTTTTGCTCAAAAACATTTCTTTTGAAATTCCAATGTTAGAGATTTATGCATATATCTTAAGCAGTTCAATTTTTAAAATGTCAGTACTACCTGAGGTTAAGCAGAGCTATAACTCATCCATGATTTGGTGTGGAGTCCTGTAGTAGATGCTTTTTCTCTCTTTATGGCTCAATCATACTAATTATGGCTAGAAAATGGGGACTTCCATGGAAAGGTCACTCTTTCTTTGAATTATCAGAGAAAGGACCTGTACAAAGAGCAAGCCACTCAGAGGGGCTGTAGAAGGTCACCTGGTGCAGAGCTGAATGGCATAGCACAGATGAGCTCCACATTTTCCCCTAGATCCCTCAGCAAAGTACAACTAATGCCATTCTGTTTTATCTTCACATTTTATTATATTTTCAATGTTTTTAGAGAAATGACCCTTTTAATTGGGAAATATATTGTGTTTAGTATAGCTCTTCCTTTTTCTATAAAAGTGACCTACCTGCCTGCAGTAAAAACACCAGCTGCTACTAATTAGACTATTCATAGCATATTATCGGCAGCTTATTATACAGTGCAGACAAGGGAACAAGAAAAACACACTTTACTACCAGTTTTGCTCATTCACAAAGAGTGACCAGTAAATTTTTATTTCATAACCAAAAATACATGAGGATTGACGCCCAAGAGAGTGAAAATGTGATAAATTAGTAACCCTAATGAAAGAAATAATAATTTGAAATTGACATAAACCTGAATTTGAATGTCAGCTCTAGAAAGTAATATTGATTAAACACTCTGAATCTCATTTCTCCCATTAGTTAAACTTGGATAGTAGCCATATTATAGGACTTTAATGAGGAATACATAAAGTAAAATAAAGTTTTTATCACAGTATTATATGTTAGTCTTTCAGTCATGTCTGACTTTTTGTTTCCCCATGGACTATAGCCCTGTAACCTACCAGGCTCCTCTGTCCCTAGAATGCTCCAAGCAAGAATACTGGAGTGGATAGCCCTTCTTTTCTCCAGGGTATCTTCCCAACCCAGGGATTGAACCCAGGTCTCCTGCATTGCAGGCAGCTTTTATCACAGTTCAGTTCAGTTCAGTCGCTCAGTCCTGTCTGACTCTGTGAACCCATGAATCGCAGCACGCCAGGCCTCCCTGTCCATCACCAACTCCCGGAGTTCACTCAAACTCACGTCCATCCAGTCAGTGATGCCATCCAGCTATCTCATCCTCGATCGTCCCCTTCTCCTCCTGCCCCCAATCCTTCCCAGCATCAGAGTCTTTTCCAATCAGTCAACTCTTCACATGAGGTGGCCAAAGTACTGGACTTTCAGCTTTAACATCATTCCTTCCAAAGAACACCCAGGACTGATCTCCTTTAGAATGGACTGGTTGGATTGCCTTGCAGTCCAAAGGACTCTCAAGAGTCTTCTCCAACACCACAGTTCAAAAGCATCAATTCTTCAGCGCTCAGCTTTCTTCACAGTCCAACTCTCACATCCATACATGACCACTGGAAAAACCATAGCCTTGACTAGATGGACCTTAGTCGGCAAAGTAATGTCTCTGCTTTCGAATATACTATCTAGGTTGGACATAACTTTTCTTCCAAGGAGTGAGCGTCTTTTAGTTTCATGGCNTCAAAAGCATCAATTCTTCAGCGCTCAGCTTTGTTCACAGTCCAACTCTCACATCCATACATGACCACTGGAAAAACCATAGCCTTGACTAGATGGACCTTAGTCAGCAAAGTAATGTCTCTGCTTTTGAATATGCTATCTAGGTTGGTCATAACTTTTCTTCCAAGGAGTAAGCGTCTTTTAATTTCAAGGCAGTATGGTACTGGAATAAGGACAGACATCCAGGTCAATAGAATAGAACTGAAAATCCAGAAATAGACCCTCATATTAATAAAAGTCAACTGACTTTCAACAAGAGTGTGAAGACAACCCAGTGAGACAAAAAACAAATACTGTAAAGGCAACTGGATATCACATGCAAAAGAATGAAGTTAAACCTCTGTCTCATACCATGTGTTGGTATGAGAAGCAACCAACTCATACTCGGCTTGCTTCAGTTGCGTCTAACTCTGTGCAACCCTATGGACTGTGGCTCCTCTGTCCATGGGATTCTCCAAAGCAAGAATACGAGTGGGTGGCCATGCCCTCCTCCAGGGGATCTTTCCAACCCAGGGATCAAACCCACGGTGTCTCCTGTGTCTTCTGAATTACTGGAGGATTCTTTCCGGCTGAGTCACCTGGGAAGCCCATCTCACATCATAAACAAAAATTAACTCAAAATGAGTCAAAGACTAAAATTAAGTGATTGGCACTTCCCATGGTGGCCCAGGGGGTAAGAGACATCAAACCCAATGCAGGGAGCCTGGGTTCAATCCCTGGTCTGGAAACTAGATCCCACATGCATGCTGCAACTAAGAAGTCCACACACTGCAACCATGAGACCCTGCATGTTGCAATGAAGACTGAAGATCCTGTTTGCCACAGCTTAGACCCAGCACAGCCAAATAATTAAGTGAAGTGACAAAACTATTATATTCTTGAAGAAAATATTGATGTAAGTCTTTGTAAAGTTGACACCAAAAGCACAAGCAGAAGAAAAAAATAGATAATTGGCATCATCAGATTTAAAAACTGTTGTGCTTTGAAAGTCACTATCAGAAAGTGAAAAGACAACCTATAGAATGGGAAATAATTTTTGCAAATCATATTTCCAATAAGAAATTTGTGCTAATATATTTAAAAGGCTTTTTTAAAAAATATAAATTTATTTATTTTAATTGGAGGCTAATTACTTTACAATATTGTATTGGTTTTGCCATACATCAACATGAATCTGCTTCCATGTCCAGTTCTAACTGTTGCTTCCTGACCTGCATACAGATTTCTCAAGAGGCAGGTCAGGTGGTCTGGTATTCTCCTCTCTTTCAGAATTTTCCACAGTTTATTGTGATCCACACAGTCAAAGGCTTTGGCATAGTCAATAAAGCAGAAATAGATGTTTTCTAGAACTCTCTTGCTTTTTCCATGATCCAGTGGATGTTGGTAATTTGATCTCTGGTTCCTCTGCCTTTTCTAAAACCAGCTTGAACATCAGGGAGTTCATGGTTCATGTATTGCTGAAGCCTGGCTTGGAGAATTTTGAGCATTACTTTGAGATGAGTGTAATTGTGCGGTAGTTTGAGCATTCTTTGGCATTGCCTTTCTTTGGAATTGAAATGAAAACTGACCTTTTCCAGTCCTGTGGCCATTGCTGAGTTTTCCAAATTTGCTGGCATATTGAGTGAGCGAAGCACTTTAACAGCATCATCTTTCAGGATTTGAAATAGCTCAGCTGGAATTCCATCACCTCCACTAGCTTTGTTCGTAGTGATGCTTTCTAAGGCCCACTTGACTTCACATTCCAGGATGTCTGGCTCTAGATGAGTGATCACACCATTGTTATTATCTGGGTCGTGAAGATCTTTTTTGTACAGTTCTTCCGTGTATTCTTGCCACCTCTTCTTAATATCTTCTGCTTCTGTTAGGTCCATACCATTTCTGTCCTTTATCGAGCCCATCTTTGCATGAAATGTTCCCTTGGTATCTCTAATTTTCTTGAAGAGATCTCTAGTCTTTCCCATTCTGTTCCTTTCCTCTATTTCTTTGCATTGATCACTTAGGAAGGCTTTCTTATCTCTTCTTGCTATTCTCTGGAACTCTGCATTCAGGTGCTAATATCTTTCCTTTTCTCCTTTGCTTTTTGCTTCTCTTCTTTTCACAGCTAATTGTAAGGCCTCCCCAGACAATGTTAATATGATTATAATAATGTAATAGCGATGTGATTCAATCCAATGTTCAAGACTGGGCCAATTAAAGAGAGTATCTCACAACAGATCCGTGGAAGAAGATGTAAAAATACAGGTGACTCTTTATAGAGAATTTCTCATAGGTCATGAAGTAACTTTTCCTTATAATAGTTAAAACTTTCAATATATCAGTTCATTTAATTCTCACCATAAATCAATGAAATAGGTATAATCTGATCACTCACACTTTATAAATGAGGAAACTAAGGCATAGATAAATTAATTTTATCACGGTTAAAGAAAAAAGCAAAAAGAAACTAAGTAGTACAGCTCATATTTGAACCAAAGCAATTTGGTTCAAGTCAGAGCTCTTAAGACATTACACAATAATGCCTCTGGAATACTTTAAATTCTCTGCTCACACTAGAAAATTATCTTTTTCTGCATTATATTAAGATTAAAAACTACTGCTATCATATTGTAATTAAATCACTTTGTAGATAGTCTTATGGAAAGTATCAAAAGTTAATTTAATTAATTAGTGAAGATACTTGGATTTAAGGCATACTTGTTCATCAGAATATGCATGACTCAAAGCATAGGGATAAATGATGACTGTTTGATCACCTAATATGCATTGCAAGCATATTGAGGAGGCCTTTAATATATATCATATGTTTATTTTACATGGGCAATCTTCCTTGTGACAATTAGTTGTTATTAATTCAGCATATGTAACAAGAACAATGAACTGTCTTTGTCTGCAGGCAGATGAGAAACTCCACATCTAAATAAGTATTTCGCCTTCAGAATAGCACTTTTAGAAGCCAGATGTTTATTTCCATGAGTGTAACTTTGTTATTTCTTGTTTTATTTCTTCAGAAGTTTTCAGAGTATGAGATATATTTGATTATTAATTTTTGTATTCACAATGGTGTCAACATTTCCTTTAATGTTTAATGATGATAGAACACAGATAGATGCAGATAGATAGAAGATAGATAGCATTGGAGGGGATCATGGAGAGAATGTGAGTTTCAGTTGACCTGCAAGCTGGACCTGGGCAATCCTAGGCTCCCCAGTCCTTCCCCTGTCCTTGGAATGTACATTCTGTCCACAGTTGCCAGAGTAGGAGCGTTTTTAAGGACACCATTTTGAGAAAGCAATGGATTGTGAGACCATCTGGGCTGGATATATGGCTGAACCCAGGTTAAGTCCTGTGTATAAACTTGTAAGATCCCGGTGGGTATAGGGATCTGCTACTAGTCTTGCTGCCCAGACAAACCTGGTATAGAAGTTCCCTTGCTTCTTAAACCTGCCACCTAACGATATGAAGTGATCTGTCTCTTTCTTCACTCACTTCTTGCTCTTTGTGTATGGGAACCAGTTTGTGAAACAACAGATAAGCTATATGCACATATATAATGATTTAATATGATTAATGTTGATTATTTATATAATATATAACTATTTATATATCCAGGTATCTATATACCTATATCTCTCCATCTATTCCTCTATCTATCTTATTCATCCTATAACATTTAGGGATTTAAAACTGCTCAGGTCTTTTCTGTCAGCAAAATGATCATGTGAGACACTACAAAACTTCCTGGAGTCCTTGAAAACCTTGTTTCAAATCTTAGGGGTAAAATGTTTAGTCTTTCACCATAAACTATGATATTAGCTGCAAGTTGTTTATAGATGCCTTTTATCAGATTAGAACAGTTTTTCTGTATTTCTACTATGTTGATTTTTTTTAATTATAAACAGATTTTGAGTATTTAAAGTAACTTTCCTTTATCTACTGAGATGATCATATAATTTGTCTCCATTACTCAATAATATGTGCACACGCTACACTAATAATTAGTGATATTCTGAGAAAATTCCACTTGGTTTTTGTGTATTATATTTTTCTTTATTGTTGACTTCAATCTACTAAATCATATTAATGAATTTTATATCTGTATTTATGATATGATAGAGTACTTCATGCAAAATCCTGGGCTGGATGAAGCACAAGCAGGAATCAAGACTGCTGGGAGATATATCAATAACCTCAGATATGCAGGTGACCCCACCCTTACGGTAGAAAGCCAAGAGTAACTAACAAACCTCTTAATGAAGGTCAAAGAGGAGAGAGGAAAAGCTGCCTTAAAATTCAGCATTTAAAACTCTAAGATCATGTCTTCCGGTCTCTTCACTTCATGGAAAATAGTTGGGGAAACAATAGAAACAGTGACAGACTTTATTTTATTTTGTCCAAAATCACTGCAGATGGTGATTGCAGCCACGAAACTGAAAGAAATTTGCTCCCCTTAGAAGAAAAGCCATGACAAACTTAGACAGCGTATTTAAAAGTAGAGACAAAGGCCCATATAATCAAAGCTATGGTCTTTCCAGTAGTCCTATATGGATGTGAGAGTTGGACTATAAAGAAAGCTGAGCCCTGAAGAATTGATGCTTTTGAACTGTGCTGTTGGAGAAGACTCTTGAGAGTCCCTTGGGCAGCAAGGATATCCAACCAGTCCATCCTAAAGGAGATCAGTCCTGAATATTCATTGGAAGGACCGATGCTGAAGCTGAAATTCTAATACTTTGGCCACCTGATGCGAAGAGATGACTCACTGGAAAAGACCCTGATGCTGGGAAAGATTGAAGGCAGAAGGAGAAGGGGACGACAGAGGATGAGATGGTTGGAGGGCATCACCGACTCAATGGACATGAATGTGATCAAGTTCCAGGAGATGTGAAGGACAAGGAAGCCTGGCATGCTGCAGTCCACGGGGTCACAAAGAGTCAGACATGACTGAGCAAATGAACAACAGCAAATGATATAGCTGGGTCATTCCTTGCACATGAAGAGATTATTAGATTTGGTCAAAGAATTAAGGGGACTCTGGGTAGATTGCTAGTCTCTTTTCTGTGTGACTTCCTCCTCGCTGGCATCCTACACTCCTCTTTCCATTTTCTTCTGCATCTCTGAATTTAAACTTCCGTTTCCTCTGCCAGGCAAGATGACTTCTTTCTTTCAGGACCCCATCCTCTTAGTTTAGAAAAGGAATCCCAGGGAGGACCCAGGAGAACATGCAGCTCATCTTTATGAGTTTCCCTTCTCTTAAGAATCACAACCCTGCTCTATCTGTTATCCAATGTCATCAATAGTTGATGCCTGTAATGTGTCCCCCTCTGTAACAATCTGCTGTGGGAGGTTAACACGGGTAATTATCACTGAGTCTTGGCAAAACCAATGATCTCTTTTTATTTAATTGACAGGTTTTTTTTTAATGTAGACCATTTTTAAAAGCTTTATTGATATTTTTATAATATTACTTCTCTTTTATGTTTTGTTTTTTTGGCCACAAGGCACATGGGATTCTAGCTCCCCCAGTAGTGATCAAATCCAAACTCCCTGCACTGGAAGATGAAGTCTTATCCACCGGACCACCAGGGAAGTCCCCCAATGATCATTCATAAACATTTAATAGCTGATGTGAAAATTCCTCCACTCCTGAATGTTCATTTTAAGTGTCTTTTAAAATCCCTAGATTATATCTTTGCTCATTTCTGCTGATTTTACCTATTAGAAGACATTTCTTTCAGTTTACATGTGCTTGTCATTTTATGCATGCCCACATGATATATCTTTACAAAACCCTGACGTTTTTGTTTTTCCCCTGTAGATTTTATATAGGAACTTCGTGGTAGGTCTATTTTTATGGAATTTTATTATTATCAATACACAATAAGAATAAAAAGAAAAAAGTAATGTATTTTTATGACTAAAGAGCACAGTTTTTGTAATTTTATTTGTTAACTAAAAATTCCACTGTAGAGGATAAGGGTGCTGTAAGGGACTCTGAGGAGAATCGGTTCCCGGGTGTTTTGCGCTTGCTGAGACAGTTCCTTGAGAACAGCGGAAGGTTTAAAAAAAATAAAAACAAGCAAATAAAAAGTTCTACTGCGTACTGTGACATATCAAGTCAGCTGAGAAAGTGACTTCATTTTCACACCTTCATTTTTACCAAAACAATAAGTTCATGTTAATATTAATTAATATTAATGTTAATATTGCTCCTCAAATACTTATTTTTGGACATTTCATATTGCTCAAATGCCAAAACTTGGATTGGAGTTACTAAGGCTCTCTATCTACCCTGTGTGTCATATGCTTGGTCAATTGAAATGCAGGAAGCAGAGAAGCAGGGACCTAGATGAGCTGAAACAAAAGAATCTGCACAGTCATACCAGATGAGCAAGTTATTTCATGAGTGATCATATTTACATTTTATTTTATTTTTTATATCCACTCTTCTTTTAGAGGCATACACCAGAACTGAGTCATAATTAAATTTTGTGGTGTGATTTTTCTGTTGTGGAAATTGGAGCTACCCAGACATATATATTAAAGGTGCTAGGTTATTACTATAAAGTTAGAATACAGTAACTCCATCAAAAGAGTAGTTGAGGAAAACATGAGGCAACTCTAACGTAAAGATAATGCATATTTTTGAACCCTATGGATTACCTAACCTCTGCTAATTAAGAATATACTTTATTCAGTATGTCAGTGTACTTTATAAAACTATGCTTGCAAAAACAGATGCTAATGTAAAACATTTAGGACATTAAAATTAAATGTTTCATGCCCAGACGTAGAAATAGGTACTCATATGTCAATATTTATGTTATTTGTAGTTAAATGTATGTTTTCCCATATGTTCATAAAGAAAAAATTGTATGCACCAATTTTTTTTTTCTTTCAGGGTTTAAATACAGCAGGTTGCCACTGAGATAAAACATGATGAAATTGTCATTTTAAAACACGCTGTAATTTGATTTTTGCCATTTCCTTCTCCAGGGAATCTTTGCAACTCAGGAACTGAACCTGTATCACGTGCACTGCAGCAGGCTCTTCACGCCTGAGCCATCAGGGAAGCCCCCGGGTCGATGCACGTAAATGTATATAGCTGTTATCGTTTGCTGAGGGCTCTGAGGGCTCTGATGAAGAAGGAAATGGCCATCTCTTCCAGTAGTCTTGCCTGGGAAATCCCCTGGACAGAGGAGCCTGGCCGGCGACAGTCCACAGGGTCGCAAAAGAGTTGGACACAACTTATCCGCTAAACAACGACAACTGAGGGGTCTGATGGAGCCTTATAAATGGCATTCTATTTTTTTAATCCAAATGTATACAAATTGGGAAATAAGATAAAGGAGAATTAAATGTTGGCCAAACTTCAGCGTTGGCTTTCCCTGGTGCCCCAGTGGTAAAGAATCAGCCTGCCATGCAGGAGACATGAGTTTGATCCCTGGGTCAGGAAGATCCCCTGGAGAAGGAAATGGCAGCCCACTCCAGTATGCTTGCCTGGAGAATCCCACAGTTGGAGGAGCCTGGAGAGATACAGTTCACGGGGTGGCGAAGAGTCAAGCACGGTTGAGTAACTAACATACTTCCCCTTCCCCCACTGTGTCACACATCCACTCTCTACACCCATGTCTCTATTCCTGCCCTGCGGTTGACCAATAGCTACTTTTGATGTCTGGCGAATTAGCTCTGGAGAAAGTGTTGTACGTTTCATCCTTAACTCATTATATGGATCTTGATTTAATATTTCTTACTGACAAAAAAAAGTTCCCCCTGGTGTTTTGAACTCCTGGATATACATGTTAATGAAAGCATGCAAGTAGCAAATATGTGATAAAATCTATTCAAATGTAGTTAATTATGAGAGCACTTCCGTCTTGCTCATCAGAGTGAAGTATTGCCAATCCCTATGTGTGCACATTGATATAAATATGACCCATCATAGGCTATTTGAAAATTTGAAGTTATGCATATTTATTTCATATTTTCCTGATCACCCAAGGAGATGTTAATAGGCCAAATTTTTTCCTTACTGTGTTGCTAATTAAGCAAGATTACTTTGATCTTCATTCCTTTATTCATTCATCTACTTACTGAATCAATTTGTTTTAAAAATATGTATTACATAACTGTTAAACACCAACCATACCTTATTTACTGGGAATACAGAAATGGTTATATTACTCTTCTCATCTACAAAGAACTCTTCACCTTACAGCTTTTTATAAAGAATTTTCCCTTTTTGGGAGAGAGAGGGACTCATCTGTTTATTTGATTTTCTTTCACGAATCATACCTCATATCATTTAATATTTCCTGACACACTTCCATTCAGATGATACATTTACTCTAAGGAACACAAACCTATGTTTGTATCTTTGACAGCAAAGGAGAGACTGACTAATGGAATTGATGCTTGGCTTGAATAATGTAGGATGTTGTGACAATGACAGTAGCAACGAATCTTAAATAATAGGCCCTACCTGATGCAATTTAAAAATAGGCACACTGTTGTCTTAGTTGCAAATATGTTAGATTTCATTTCTGCTTCTGCGATGCCACTGAGTGTAATTCATCTTGATGACAGTTGACAAGAGAAACTAATTTCTCTTAAAAGCACTTCCCAATTACCTTCCTTTTTTTTCCCCTAAACACTGAGCAGTTTGAGGCACTTGGGAACAAACATTTTCCTCTGTCTTTTCTCTATGTAGAGGAAAGAAATTAGGTGATATGGCATGTATTAGATGTTACTGCTCTCTCTGACTTGCAGAAATTAACTTTAAATAGTAAGTGGCCAGGGAATATGTGATTCGAACAAACTTTGGGGTAGATATGATATACATTGCTAATGGAAATGATTTAGGAGAAGCAAATGTGTATTGTATCAACTTCCTTTTTATTTAAAGCAAATATTGAGAAAGTAAGGCAGAAGGAAGGGAAGAGAGAGAGGAAAAAAGGGAAAGTGGAGCAGGGAAAATATCAGAAAATATTTCTTCTTTTCTACCCTGAATGTAAAACCTCAGAACAAAGTAGGAGAATCTTCCTTGCTCATGCATATATTCATGAAAGCTGTCCAAATTCTTAAACAATAAAACAGCATGCAGTTTTAGAAAGATTTGAAATATGAGTATATGGATCCTTTTCTTAAATAATAGTCATATAATGAGAGTTACCCAAGATGATAAAATGTGCTTCATCTAAATTGTCATAGCTTGAAATTTAAATATTGAGAGTATGAATGTTCCCAGGAAATTAGCAGGATCAAATATTACTCAACAGACTACATATATCATTTCAATATCATTTCATTTCATATATCCATCCTTATTTATATTCTTTTTTTTTGACAAAATTGTAATTAATTTTGTAACTCATCTATAGAAGTTAGATGAACTTTTCTTTAACTCACAATGATTTAACTTTAAGGATGAGATTGATGATGTTTTAATGGAGAAAAGAGAATAATGAAAGACTTTAAAAGAAAATGACTTGTTTTGGTAATGAGACATGATATTACTTTAATGAAGATTAAGAAAGTTAAAGTCCATGTAAGAAAAAAAGCATTCCCAGAACATTTTATAACACTGACAATCATAGCAAAAGATGAATGAAAGAAATTGTGCTACTGAAATAATTTATACAAATAAACTATGAAGAATACCTACAGTTGATCTGAGACAGAATACAGAAGTAAATATTAAGACAGGTGAGGTATACACCAAAGGAGAGGCTAAAACAATGAAAACATTTAGAACACCTATTGAAGTATGTTCCATAAACTTTGATCCTCTCACTCATAACAAGGATATAGCAGGTGATAAGACTTTGAGCTTGAGAGAGGATTTTAAAAATTTATCAGGAATGAGCTGTACTGTAAATCTCTTTGTCCTGCTCCATCAAAGGGTAGGGAGTTTTGTGGCTGCCTCCAAATTCCAAAACCAGTTAGAAGAACTTCTAATAAATTATTCAAAGAGACATTTTTTTGTGGACTGGGATTATCTTCTATTCAAAAAGGAGTGCAACATTGAAGTTGATTCCCCTTTAACAAAATTAAGAGGGTTCAGTGAGAACATTTAATACTTAATGTGGGGGATTTCCTTGGTGGTCCAGTGGTTAAGAATCCACCTTGCAATGCAGAGGACATGGGTTTGATCCCTGGCCAGGAAACTAAGGTTTCACGTGCATAGAGCAACTAAGCTCACATGCTCCAGAGCTTGTGAGCTGCAATTACCAAAGCCAGCATGCCACGACTAGAAAATCCGTGCACTGCAGTGAAGGAGCCCGCATGCTGCAACTAAGACACAACACAGCCAAATAGACAAATATTTTTAAAGGACGTGCATTCCTAAAGGTAGGGCAATGCAAAAACTGAGGTCTGACTGACACCTGGAAGACCTAAGGCCAAGAGATTCCTAACTAGCTGTTTTGAACATGGAATTACTCAGTAGAAAAGACCCTGATGCTGAAAGATCAAAGAAAAAGGAGACGGGGGCAGCAGAGGGTGAGATGGTTAGATCCCATCACCAACTCAATGTACATGAGTTTGAGCAAACTCCAGGAGATAGTGGAAGAGAGGAGCCTGGCATGCCACAGACCATGGTGTTGCAAAGAGTCAGACATGGCTTAGCAACTGAACAGCAAGCACAGCAAAGAGAGAGCCTGTCTGGACTGGTTAGAAGACATCCTCCAAGAGTTTGGCAGTATTCTCCTGCCAGCTGTGGGCCAAGAAGGAGCAAGAACTTCCATGGGTGATCTTAGGTCTCGTACAAAACCCAGTCTAGAAGGACAAATAGATGGCAATGAGAAAAAAAAAATAGAGGGGACAATCCTTGGTGATGAGGACAGATAAAGGGACAGCAGAAACAGAGGCACAGTTACTCCTGTCAGGAGGACTGCTCGTAAATGATTCCTCAAAATGGATTAGGAATGTTGGCCAAGAGCCGTAAAGGTGAGTCTGCCTTGAATATCTGCCACATTCAGAGAGCGCTAGTTAATCCAGTGTCCACAGAGAAGTTTTCTTTATCTGTTACTTCTGCTCTTGTTATTTTTCTAGATGCTGCTGGTAAGGAGTAGGATGGCTAAAAAGGGGAAAAAGAATGAGAAGTTAGAAAGATTGGAAGGAAGGAAGCTAGGGGATGTGTGGGAAGGAAGCTATTGCTTTCTTTGCCAAATTTTAAGATTTTTCCAGATTTAGGTGGGAAAATGAAAAAGCCTCCCTTATGACATGAGTTTGAGCAAGCTCCAGGAGCTGGTGATGGACAGGAAAGCCTGGTGTACTGCAGTCCCATGGGGTCACAAAGAGTTGGACATGACTGAGTGACTGAACTGAATTTTAAATCACATCTTGACCTTAATGATTTCACGGGGATGGATATTTTGTTATGTGATGGAGACTGTGTTTTAAGACTTATGGTAACCAACCATTAGCTTTGCTGCAATGGCTTCCCAGATTTTCATCTAAAGGAAAGAAAAGAATGTGCTCTTTGCAATCTTTTTTTTTTTTTTTAAATGTAAGACATATATATACCTTTCAAAGTCCAGCTGTGTGCATCTACTCCATTGTAAAATGATCATATAGTATTCCATTGCATAAATGCACCATACTTCATCTAATCCCTTCTGATGAGATAAAGAATCTGCCTGCAGTGCAAGAGACACAAGAGACTCAGGTTCGATCCCTGGATCGAGAAGACCCCCGGAGGAGGATATGGCTACCCACTTCAGTATTCTTGCCTGGAAAATTATATGGATAGAGGAGCCTGGCAGTTTACAGTCCATGAGATGGCAAAGAATCAGACAGACACACCTGAGCGTGAATGCACTCAAGCAAATGCACGCTGCTGATGAAGGATTATTGTTTCCATTTTTGGGGGAAAAAATAAGTGTGAGGTTAAAAAAAAAAAAACCACTTCATGATTATATTGTCTGAACTGGCTTATTCAATGCATTGCACTGCTAGTTTATATATCACTATGATAGATGGCAGTGATGCTTAGTCCTTCTAAATCTGTGCCTTGCTCATGAATCTTTCCTTCTCTTCATGTTCATGTTGTTAAGTCACAGCTAAATCTTCTGCTTTATACATTGTAGACTGGTCTTTGTTGGTTTTGATGTACTTTGCAATTAGCTATTACTTAGTTTCTGAAATAGGGAAATTCTTTCATCTTCTAAAAGCCCAACTCTAGCCATACTTGAAAACACACTGTTATTTTTTTAAGCATATTTTTATCATTATTATTATTATTTTGGACCCTTAAGAAAATCTATTATACTACTACCTCCTATCTTCTTGTATGGATGTGAGAGTTGGACAGTGAAGAAAGCTGAGCGCCAAAGAATTGATGCTTTTGAACTGTGGTGTTGGAGAAGACTCTTGAGAGTCCCTTGGACTGCAAGGAGATCCAACCAGTCCATCCTAAAGGAGACCAGTCCTGGGTGTTCATTGGAAGGACTGATGCTGAAACTGAAACTCCAATACTTTGGCCACCTCATGTGAAGAGTTGACTCATTGGAAAAGACCCTGACCTGGGAGGGATTTGGGGCAGGAGGAGAAGGGGATGACAGAGGATGAGATGCCTGGATGGCATCACCAGCTCGATGGACATGGGTTTGGGTAGACTCTGGGAGTTGGTGATGGACAGGGAGGCCTGGCGTGCTGTGATTCATGGGGTCTCAAAGAGTCAGACACGCCTGAGCGAGTGAACTGAACTGAACATATCTTCTTGGGGCTTCCCAGGTGGCTCAGTGGTTAAGAATCCATCTGCCAATGCAGGAGATACAAGTTCAATCCTCGGGTCTGGAAGATCCCCTGGAGAAGGAAATGGCAACCCACTCCAGTATTCTTGCCTGGAAAAATCTCATGGACAGTGGAAGCTGGAGGGCTACGGTCCATAGGGTCACAAAGAGTCGAACACAACTGAGCACCTGAGCCAGCCTCACACACCTATCTTCTTGACCAGTAGTGGAAATAGTGCTTTTCTTCCTATTATATATATAAAAAAATAATCTTCTCCTTAAACTATTTTTTTTTCTCTTATGATAGTCTAATGAGAAATATATGTAAATATAACAGCAAAAACCAAGTACACTATCAAATAACTGTAACTTCAAGTTTACCAAAGAGATATTTGACAAAGCTTTACATAATCCAATCAGTAAATTCAGGCAGTATGTATACTGGGTGTTATCAGTAGCTTGGGTCATCACTGCTGATGATTTCTAATTATTTTAAGAAGAAAAAGATCTGATAAGCTTTCTAGAAATCTAATTCAGAGTAAGTAGAGCAATGGACTTTTCCGAACAAGAAATGTAGTTAATAAGCTAATGTAACCAATAATGAAAGGTCAAAAAGAAATACACCACCAATTTTAGATTCCTAGTACTTGCAATTAGAGCCTATCACTAACAGAGGGACAGAATTTTTTTTTTTCTAAAGAATTAAAAAAACATATCTTTTGCAGAATACACAATTGCTGTAAACCACTGGGTGTCTTCTGGATATATTAATCTTTAGTATAAGTGCATTAAGTATCTCTAAGCTATTCTGTTCTAAATTTCTTCTAGAACAAGAATTTCTGGTAAAGATGAAATAAATATGTGGATTGCTTAGTATCTCCATGGACTTTTCAGGTAAAGGTCGAAAGGAAATTATATATTATTTGTCTGCCCTTGGAAGATGCCCTGGGTCTTCCCTGGCACCTCAGTGGTAAAGAATCTGCCTGCCAATGCAGGAGAGGCAAGAGATGCCAGTTCAATCCCTGGGTTGGAAAGATCCCTTAGAGAAGAAAATGACAATTCACTCCAGTGTTCTTGCCTGGGAAATCCTGTGGACAGAGGAACTTCAAAGGTTACAGTCCATGGGGTCACAAAAGAGTCAGACACGACTTAGCGACTAAACAACAGCAGAAGATGATACAGGAAATTGAATTATTTTAGCCCAGTTTTAAATCAAGAGAGACTATGGCAAGGGTGGCTCCCACTAGATGACATACATTTCCCTAAGTGCTTGCTAGGTCAAGGAACAGCAACCTGTTAAATGTGGCCCTGACAGCTCAGTTGGTAAAGAATCTGCCTGCAATGCAAGAGACCCTGGTTTGATTCCTGGGTCAGGAAGATCCCCTGGAGAAAGGATACACTACCCACTCCAGTATTCTTGGGCTTCCCTTTTGGCTCAGCTGGTAAAGAATCACTCTGCAGTGTGGGTGACCTGGGTTCAATCCCTGGGTTGGGAAGATCCCCTGGAGAAGTGAAAGGCTACCCACTCCAATATTCTGGCCTGGAGAATTTCATGGACTGTATGGTCCATGGGGTCACAAAGATTTGGACATGACTGAGCGACTTTCACTTCACTTCAGAAACTGATTGGAGCTTCAGAAGCTGCATAGGAAAGATTTTCTTATTTATTGATTCAATTCCTGAGGTTGTTGATTTGATTCTCAGGATGTTCTTACTTTGAATTCTGAGTTAAATTATTCTCCATTCAAAACAAAACCAGGCCAAAAAATATAGAGATATCTTTGACTTACCCATAATCCATTCAAGAACTGAAACTGAGGGATCAGCGGCTGTTTAATAATGTGGTGCCTTGAATTGTACTGGGGAAATGAGAAGCAAAGATTTCTAAACACATCTCACAGCCTCAGAGCACATATAAGACATTAACAAAGCTAAGGGCTTCCCAGGCGGCGCAGTGGTAACGCCAGTGCGGCAGAGGCAGGACATGCTCATCCGACCCCTGAGCCAGGGAGAAACCCTGGAGCAGACAATGGCAGCCCACTCCAGTGTTCCTGCCTGGAGAACCCCACGGCCAGAGGAGCCTGGTGGGCTACAGCCCGTGGGGTCACAAAGAGTCCAACATGACCGAGCATGAACACAGAGCGCAACCAAGCTAAGAAATAATTAATAGCAGTGAACAAGTCCTTACCAACAGATAAAAAGGGAGACAGTGAAGTGACTGAACGAGGACATCACTAGTCGGGCGGGGGGGTGGTCCTTCTTTAAAATTCAACTCTGCTTTTGATCGCTCTACTGTATAGCCTGGGAGTTCCTTATGTGGAAGTGGGTGGTCTCCTCATGGAGGCTGTTTGTCATATTTCCTTCTGTAAATCAATTTTGTTTCTTTTTCTTTTTTTTTGCCAGTCCTTGCAACTTTTCCCGGATTTTTTGTATTTCTTTCTGAGATCTGGGTCTTACAGTTTCATTTTTGAAGCATGCTGCAGTGAGAGCAGGTTTATGGAGTACCCGTGCCAGGGTTAGAGGTCTAGGCAGGAGAATAGGGCACAGCATCAAAAGCGTCTGGCAGCGGGAAAGGTGGAGAACGCCCTACACGGGGGCAGCCAGTGCTGCAGTGGGCTACGTCAGGGAAATAAAGATTTCACTCACTCAAGGAGGCTGGAGAGGCGGAACAGTACCTTAGTCCCTGGAAATATTGCTATTTCCATGTTAAAGAGGGAAAAAAAAAAAAAAAAAAACTGAATCCAATGAAACCAGTGTATGAGACAAAGAACAAAACAAGGCAAGGACTCAGTGATGAACCTGGGCCCGACCATGAGCCGCATACAAACTGGGCCAGCTTGTTTGTGAGGATACTAGCCAGGGTTTAAGGAAGATCTATACTCCAAAAGCACTATGGTAAAATTCAAAAGACTTTTCTAACCAAAACAGGGCAGCAGTTGAGACACAGATTAGGTAGAATGTTTTTCTTTTTTTGGTTACTTTTATCCAGTTATTTTCACCGGGGACCATTTTGACTCCTAGAGGACATTCGGCAATATCTGGAAATATTTTTGGTAACTACAACAAATTAAAAGGGGAGGTTGCTATTGGCATGGAGGTGGAAGAGGTCAGGGACGCTGCTAAACATCTTACAATACACAGGAGAACCCTCACAACGAAGAACTGTCTGATTCAAAATGTGAATACTGTCGAGATTGAGAATCTCCTCATTTTATCTAAACCTGAAGAATTCTTAAAATGCAGTTTGTTGCTCTTGTTCATTTACAGTCTCATGTTTCTCTTTCTTCTGCTAGTCACCATCTTTTCTCCTAACAGAGAAAAGCATGACTACATAGAGAAAATAAAAGCAAAGAGCACAAAGAAAATTCAAAAAGCAAGATGGATCTCAGTTTCTCTTCATTTTGCTTTACTCAAAGATCTAATTCAATTTAAACAAGAGATGGTAAAAGGATGGGAAGCCTATGCACCCACCCAAAAAATCAGTTTGAAGTAATTTTAGAAAAATATTGTTTATCAGAAAAACATTTTCTTCAGACAAGAATCTGAAAAAAATGACCGAGTTTATACATTTTACCTTTTAGAGAATCAGTAAGATGTGCATTGAAGACATAACTGGCTTCAACTCCTAGGTCTACCAACTGATAATCATGAGATCTTTCTATGAACCTAAATTAATGAAGACATTGAAAGGAATTGAAAATAGTCCCTTTTAGGGTTTTGGTGGGGGTGAACTCAATATTGCATGCCATGTTCCAACAAATTCTATACCTGACTCAGAGGAGGCCCTAAGGACTGCAAAACAGCACAAAATGATTTTATCTGAACTCCTACATTCAAAGACTTGATCAAACTCTAATATGCCTTCTAGAAACTTAAGGCCATATTCCTAACACGACCCCAGGTGCCCTTAAATGCCTGCTTGACTGCCAGGGGAATTTACTGTTTGCTCCAGCCAAAACTTTGCCATAGGTGAATAGTTCCTCTAAACTTTGCTTAGAGCAGTTCCTTTAGAAAGTTTGGGATTATATATATTTTTCTCTGCTTGTTTGAAACATAAATCTTCTACCACTCAGAACTGTCTTCTCAAGGATTTAGGAGCAGTTTCTCTGAAATGCAAACATTCAAAGAGACAGCGCTCACCTGCAGCTCCTTTGGAAGCGTAAGGGCCTAACTTCACTGGGCACCCTGCTGTAACTTGCACAACTATCTTTTGTCATAAGATATGAGCAGTCTTTTTTCCCCCTGGATAAGCAGTAATTATGTGGGCCTCGTGGTAAAGAACCTCCTTGCCGAAGCAGAAGATATAAGAAATGCAGGTTTGATCCCTGGGTCCAGGAAGATTCCTTGGAGAAGGAAATGGCAACCCACTCCTGTATTCTTGCCTGGAGAATCACATGGACAGAGGAGCTTGGCAGACTACAGTCCCAGGGTCACAAAGAGTTGGACGTGACTGAAGTGACTTAGCATGCAGGCAAATAGTAATTAGCAAAGCCAGATGACTGACTGACATGGACCCACTTTCCCTTAATGTCCTTCCATGTCTTTCTTTTATCACACTCAGCATTTTAAAAGTCTCCTCCCTTTTCTTTTGGTGATGTTGAGCCCAGTTTACCCTGGACTTTCTTCACTACTACAGAAGTTATCATTGAATAAAATCTGCCTTTATCACTTTTTACTAATTTCTGGCTTGGTCTCCCTTGGACAGCCCTCAAAAGCAACAACAGCAGCAATAATAGTAGTTGTCACAAAATGCGGTAATTTTTTAAAAGTCTCATCTGCAGTATAAGGAAAAGGACAATGGTTATCTGTCTATGAATGGGAATTTTTTTGCAAAATATTTTTATGACTGTTCTTAGAAAAAAGAGTTAGAAAATCACATTACTTAGGTTGAGGCTAGATATTGTGTATATTTATTTTCAAATTCATTGTCATCAAAGATCTCTGCACTGGTTACCATTATCTCATCAAAAAAGCATACTGTGTTTGAAGATTATTCAAACACTTTTGTGGCAAATATGAAAAATTAGTTGAGTCAAAGATGATTTATAGATACTTATCTCTTCAGTTGGATCTTAGGAACAAATTAGCCAATGATCAATGACCCTTAGATTCAGTAAAAGTCTTTAGGGATCAGCAAGATACAAACAGGAACAAGTACGGTTGAGACTCAATAAGAAGTGAATTTTCTAACTGGGAAATTGAAACTGACTTAGCTGTAATTTTTCAAATGACCACAAGGAAAGCAATCAAATACGGGGACCTGGGGCAATCAAGTTACAATCTGAAGAGACTACACTCTCACGCTCAACCCCAGCAGCATCTATTATAAAGAAGAAAATAGATAAGCTTGAGAATGTTCTACTGGATGTGAGCGAAGAAAGCATAGGTGATCTCTCCCTCAACTCCTGTCATTTTATTGCAAAATATCCAAATTTATAGACTTGGATTTCTTAGAAACTATTTGGTAAAAGGGATTCTCACAATGATTAAAGCACTGCAGTTACATAAGGAGGGGCTTGAGTTTAGGCAGAATCTACTATGAAAAATTATTCTTATTTAAATATGCTACCACAGTGACTTATCATACCCCAAACTTTCTGAAGTCTGGCACTTAGGAAGGCAGATTAGGAAGGCAGATTAGACAGCAAAACAAAGGAAAGACAGGTTCAAGGAACAATATCCATGAATCACAGTAGTTCCCACTCTCTAAAATTTGCTATGAGGCTTTAAGTCTCTATCTACAAATTAAGATTGTAAAACACTCTTCCTTGAGTGTCCTTCCAACTGGAGCATTCTGTCTTATTTTTTTAAGTGTAGAAATTGGAAGATTAATATTGAGGCCATTGAAGTAGGACCAGAGGCCTAACAGTAAAATTACAACTATGAACTTTACACAGATTATTCTGAGAGCTAGATCATGTCTCTTTACATGCTTATATTCTATTATTTTCATTTTAGGACAGCTTTCCAAAATGAGAGTGAGACTAAGACACAATTATAAATGGTGTAAAACTAAAGCTTTAAAAAAAAATAAAATAAAATCTCAAGCCACAGATTCAAGATTAAAAAGACTAAGGGATGGCATATGGTCACCTGTATTTCCTCAGCTCTGCTAGTTTTAAAGATAATTTAGTGAGCTGGGTTTTGTATAATATTCTCAACAAATTAATTTGCATATAATGGCCAATTATTTTACGAAATGCTTTCACATTTGCTGCATGATTTGATCCCCAATCCTGCAACAGCTAGTATTATATGTGTGAGCAGTACCACTTTTTAAAATTTCTGTATCTTTCATTTGATTATTTAAAATTTTTTTTATATTGGAACAGAGTTGATTTACAAGGATATGTAAGTTTCAGGCGTACACCAAAATGATTCAGTTAAACATGTACATATATCCATTCTTTTGCAGATTCTTTTCCCATATAGGTTATTACAGAATATTGAACACAATTCCCTGTGCGATGCAGTAGGTCCTTGTTGATTATCTACTTTATATATATGGTAGTATGTATATTATTAGTGTTCCTCATTATGGATTAGAGATTGTTCAACTTTAACTGTGTGGAGAGTTTTAGTAAGAAAAGAACTGAGAAGTAAACAGATTGTATAATGTAGAGGTCATGTATAGCTTTCAGTTTTAGGGGTGGGGGGATTAAAAACTCAGATTGGATTAAGGAATGATAGGAGAGACAATAGAAGCAGCTGGTATAGGCAAGCAGCTCCTGGAGTTCTACTAGACAGGGAGGCAGAATAATAGCAGAGACCGGTGTGAGGCCACAGAAACTAAGGAAGGAAACATTACCGCATATTTGAGTGCTGATGGGAATAAACAAGTGGGAGGGAAAATTGGATCAATAATGCAGAAGATGTAAGAGAGAGCTGGAAAGCTCCTGGGGAAGATAGTTTTTCACTAAATTATAAATTATGAATGCTCATTGCATGCGTAGACATGGCATTTGTGCCGAGAAAAGGAGCTCAAGATCTAATAGAGTATGAGCAAATCAGAAGATGAGAAGACGACTCTAGGATTGGTAAGAGCTGGTGGGGGCTGAGTGATCAGACTCATTAGATTAAATGCTTTCTTACCAAGCTTCGTTTTTTTCTAGAGTGTGACCTTCCCATGCAGTGAAAATGAAGTTCTTCAGCCTAGTGGAAGGTGACATGGTAGAGTACACTTAACGGGAAAGGGAGGAGGGTGTTTGGTGTTACATTTTGACAGTGGTGTAACCCACCCTAGTTCTGTCCTTTCTCGGGTTTGAAGAACCATGCATTTTGAGAAGAGAAAGATGTACAAGAGCAGGTCAGGGAAGACAGCTCCAAATCTTCACCACTTTTAGTGAGAAGAATTTGGTTAAGCACTATGTCATGTACTGGCAACATCTTCGAGGTATTTATTTAAAGTTGAAAAAACTGCCAGGATTATTGTCTTTACAGCATTGTTATTCATAAGAGTTAGCAGAGGACCTAAATCCTAGAGTACAGTCTTGGAAATGGGCCTACAGAGAGTGATGTTTCTTCAAATGAGAAATATCCCGCCTTACACATCTTCCAGTGTTCAAGGTATTATCCATTCATTTTGCAGCTATCACCCAGAAGTCAGCCAGTGTGTGTCGAGATCTCGGAAATCTGTGTATAATTAGTAAGGAATTACTTCTGCTGTGTGTAAAAGCCTATCTCTTCTCAAATACCTTTTTGTCCCCTTTCTAAGACTTAGGATTTGATGGTGACGAGTGAAGACCTATGCTACATTTGCCCCTATCGTGAAGGCATCACCCCTTATCATTTTATGCAAAAGTACACACACCTCAAAACCCCAATGGATTCAGGGCCATGAGTGAGTCTTTGCAGGAGGGCAGGGAAGGGTAATCCATATGTTGTATATCCCTTCTTGTGCTCACCTGAACCTCCTCATTTCCACCTTTCCTATTCTATTTCCTCTTGATACCCTTCTTCCCAGCACATCCCACCTACTACACATCGTTGTCCCTTCTGTAGAGTAATACTTCCCCAATCAGAAATCTTAGCTCAACCTGACTTACCCCAGGGCTCGCCAGTTATTTTCCCAATAAAAAAGAAATTCTGATACCCAACTCCCAGACCATAGAACTTTCCACCTGGTTACTCACCTATTACCAAGATATCATTCTTAATGCCTTCAGTTGCTGTGGCTCCTGCAGGCAGGCATGGAGCTCTTCTAAGGTCAAACTTAGTGCAAAATTCAGGGAGAAAAGTGATTGCTGTGTTTCTGTCTCTTTCTTCCTCTGAAGCTTTGTGCTTCTGACAGTCTCTCCACAAGTTAGAGGAGATAGTGGCCATTCAAGTCACTGGGCCATCTCAGGATTTTCTGGGGAAAACTGAGGAGTCTGGAGTCTGTCTGGAGCACAGCTACACTCTGGATGTCACGATGGGGAGAGCACTCCAGCGGGTGAATTATAGTGGCTGCCGTTCCTGGCTCATGTGCCCATCCATATGGCCACGGGATGCTGGGCACCATGATTGATGACTTCATGAGAGCATAAGAAATGAAGGAAAATCAAGTGGAAAACAGGACCATCACTGTTTCAGAGGAAAACTAAAAAAAAGAAAGATTAAAAGTATAGCTACCAGTATTAACACAGTAAGGCAAATAGACCTTTGTTTAAAAAACTCAAGAGGCAAGAACTTGCTAAAGTACTAAATATATTTTTATGTGTAAATACAAATAAGAATATACATGTCCATGGATAATAGTTACTATATATGTATATAACATGTATGTCTCTATCTTCTAACATATAATCATGTATTTCTCTATCTAAACATTATAACTCTAATTAAAGACTGCAAGTCATTTCCAAAGAGAAGCACAACAAACCTTGAGCAGATACTTTCCATTTCTAACTTTCTTCAGTCTTCTGAAACAGGTTACCACCTCTATATCTTTCAGCATTCCTAGAGAATCCCATTAAAAAGCATTTTTCCTTCTTATAGCCCTGTGGCTGAGAATAAATGGCAATAGGGAGGGTGACCTATATATGCATTTCTTACTTAGGATGGTATGTGTGAAAGCCAGAAGGGCCAGGCTACATCCCCCGTGTTCAAATCTTTGCCTTCATTGTCCTTATTATTGTCTTCAGCAAAGAGACGCTTTTGCAAGAGTCATATCTTGGCCTTTAGCCAAGGGTGAGTAGAGACTTTGAGACTAGCAGCTGACAAAATACACAATTGTTTCTCCTCCACTTGAGTGGGTTTTTGTGAGACTGACCACTGAAGTCTGTTGCTGAATCAGGTGCTTTGGAACAAAGCCAAGTTCATTCTTAAGGTCATGCATGCTATTGGACAAATCCCGGCAAACTCTTTGTCCACCTGATTACCCTGTATTTGAATGTGTGTGTATGAGTGTGTGTGTGTGTGTATGTGTGTGTGTGCATATGTGTTTGGCTTTGACTGCTTAAATGAACTGCAAGTTTCTTTCAGAAAGGAAACAAAGGGAAAAAATAATTATAGAAGGGGAGGATTCAGTCTGAGAGTGAAATGTTGACCTAGGGATCTAATTGCTCTCTATTTTCTTTAGTCATTTATTCATTTAACCATTGTTTTATTGCCTTTACTTTATTATATATCACTTAGTGAAGTTTTACTCAGTACCAGGTCAAGTACAGAGGGATGGGAAGCATTGCTGAGTAGATAACCTTGGCTGTTCCAGCTACTGCTCTGCTCTTTGGTGCTCAGACACCATTTAGGTCTTTTGTGTTACTAGCGGGCGAAGGTGCTTTGTCATTCTGCGTAGCTCCTCTCTAGGCCGCTCTGCAGTTTCAGCCACCAAAACCAAAACCAAAGTTGGACACCCTAAACCCTAGCTGCAGTGCTTCTTTCAGGCATATGGTCTGGTATGGTCAAGTACAGGGATGTATCAAAAAAGGTTTGCACTCAGCACATATGGCCCCTAGAGACATAAGATAGTGTATTTCATAGAAATAGCTCTGACTATTGGGATTGAGTTTTGGGTCTTCTCTCTGCTTCCTAGTGGTAGGAAGGGATAAATTGATTGCCTAAAAAGAAATAAAATTAAGTACTATGAACTTAGTTTTTAAGGGAAATAAAAAAACCCATTTTCCTTTAAAATAAAAAAGGGGGCATCTGTCTTTGATTTTTCACTGCTGACTTAATGTTAATACCCACATCACACTCAGAGTGACCCTGGCAGATGTTTGATAATGAATCTGCTTTGAAATTCATCCCAGAAAATAAAGTCTGCAGAGGGATTCCGAGACTCTTAACACATAGGGGATAGCTTGAGATCAGCCCCAAGACTGATAGCATACTTGCACTTACACCAAGGTTTCCGTAGGCTAATTACTAAAAATATGAGTGATGGAGAGCCAGAAACTTCTCTGGGGCCAGTTTCTCCTCAGTCTTTCCACAGGGAGCCGTATAAACCGTGCTCTTTACTGAGTGTGTGACACTATTAAAAATGGTATTGAATGTAGAAAAACAGCGCCTTAGCAAATTTCTCTTTGTAAATCAGTCTGCAAATCTTCCACTTTCTGCTAAATATAAATTGAATGGCAACTTTTAAATGCAACAGCAAACCCTTGGAGAGACAGGGAAATGGACAGACTGGTTGTCTGCAGCAACATATGGGTATATGCAACCATATAAAAGACTGCTACTAATAATTGTACACTGAGCCTGTGGCAGGCATTTCTACAGAATTTTCAAATTTCAGCTTTGGTGTTTCATGACATAGGAGAGAGTTGGAAAGTTATCTTTCTCCCAATTTCCAGATGAAAAAGTGAGACCCAAGTATATTAACATTTTTTTCTAAGGTCATGTATTTGCTGTATCTAAGGCTCTCTCTGGCTGTCTTTGCACGAAACACCTTCCTGTACCAAAGTCAGAACAAAAATGGCAAGTTTAAACTCAGTTGCCTTTGACACACGAGGCTAGGCCAAGTTCGTTATGAATGGGCAGAGAGTCCTCTGTCTGGCCCAGTGACTCTCACGTGGTTCAGGTTAACATGACACACAGGTAGCAGTTCGGTGCCAGCAATGAGAGCTCCCGAGTTACCATCCGGGTTTCATCCCCAACGTAACCACTGCCACCTTTAGTCAATTACTCCCCTTCTGCAAATCTCAATTTCCTCAAAGGGAAGATGGAAAATATAATACTGTTTCCCTCCAAAGCTTTTTGCAAGGACTTACTAATTGGGGCAAAAAAAGGGTTTGGCACAGGGCCTGGCATCCTGTGAGCTCTCTGCAAGTGTTAGTGGTTGCAGTTATTGAAGATGCATATATTACATTCTTGTAAATGAAAGGGATCTTTCCACATTCCATGTTGTCTCCGGGGTTTGCTTCTGTGACAGGGTATGAATCAGAAGTGTGAATCAGAGTATGACTTAAAAGAAGAGGTAGGTGGTGTTTTGAAACTCAAGAGAGATGACCTTACGGCTTTACACAGTGCTTTTGATGTTGTTGTTCAGTTGCTGAGTTGTGTTCAACCCTTTGCAACAGCATGGGCAGTAGAGGGCCAGGCTCCCCTGTCCTTCAGTGTCTCCCAAATTTGCCAGAATTCATGTTCATTGACTCGGTGATGCCACCAATTCCAGCTGAGCTATTTCAAATCCTGAAAAGTGATGCTGTTGAAGTGCTGCACTCAAATGCCAGCAAATTTGGAAAACTCAGCAGTGGCCACAGAATTGGAAAAGGTCAGTTTTCATTTTAGTTGCAAAGAAGGACCATGCCAAAGAATCTTCCAGCTACCATACAATTGTGCTCACTGTACCCGCATGGCCCATGGCTTCATTGAGTTACCCAAGCCCCTTCTCATGACAAGGCTGTGATTTACTAAGGGGATATAGTACTTGAGCAACTTTTAAAATATACACATGTAGTTTCTGGAACCTGGTAGAAGAAATGAGCTGGAATGAAGATTATTAAGTAAGAAGAACTTCAATTCTTCCTTAAAAGGGAGGTGGAGACCAGAGTTGTGGTGGTGGAGAAAGTAAGAGAAGAAGAACGTTAAGAAAAGGATCCAATTAAATGTTTGGAGATAATTTTCAATAACTTATTTGTTTGGCAGGTAAGAGGCTAAACAGACCAACCATATTAGAAAAGACTCAGGTACTTTAGGCCAGCTATTTTTGAGACTGATACCTTTTTTTTTTTTTTTTTTAACTGCTTATAAGTCTCAGTAGAAGTGTGTTTTTTGAATCACTAATGAAGTGTTAGCAATGAATTATGCAAAATCACAGAGGAAAATGGATATGGATAGTGGGGTAAGCAGCTGTGTGGGGAGGCTAGAAAACAGAAGCCACCAGGGGCTGTTCATCAGTTAAAAACAATCTCTGGGGCCAGGATTCACAAACATGCAAGCCCACCTGAGCAAATACTAAATATTCCAGGTGCTCAGAGATTATAGGACATACCTCTAGAGGTCATGAATGTGAAGACATTGTATTTATATGTATTAGGTGCACACACATTAAAGTAAGCACATCCCAGGAAAATATTTTCATGTACAAGTTTCATGCCAATTCACATTTTATATCTATTGTTTTCTATTTAGTTTGCCCAATTCATATATCCTTTTGTAAATGCCAAATTAAGGAAACAGAAACATTTGGAAGCTGAAAAATGTTTCTCAAAGTTGTTTGTTCCCTTGGATTTAAAGAAATACAATGGTTGGAGTTCCACGTTGATTTCTAGACTTTACATTACTCCCCTTTGCTACCGTATATACCCTTCACTAAAGCTGTGAGTTCTGACATTTAAAGAGCAAGGGGTACTGTGAGTGGAATAATCCAGGTGAAAGGATCAGCTTTAGCATCTGCCCTTCCCATCTTTTTCCTGGAGTGCTCAGCAATAATCATTTGCCCCTATGCATAACTGGATTCCCACCTAGATCTCTAACTGGGTTTATGTGGCAAGGGCCCAACTTGCCTGGTTTCTGGGGACTTATGATTCCTCACCAGTTAATAAACAGACCCTATGGAGGCTGCTGCAAAATGCTCAGCTCACTTATGTTAAGTAAAGCATAGCATTCTGATGGCCTTTTAGAGGTCAGAGTTACCATTTTCATTAGGTAGACAATCTGCAGGCTAGTGTCATTCAAGTATCCAAATTATTTCCATCTAGAAACCACACCATTGATGCTATTATTATTATTATTATTATTGGTGGTGGTTTAGTCGCTACGTCGTGTTGGGCTCTTGCAACCCCGTGGACTGTAGCCTATCAGACTCTGCCCATGGGATTCTCCAAGCAAGAGTACTGGAGCGGGTCGCTGTTTCCTTCTCCAGGTATTATCATTATTAAACCACAACATATTCTGCTGATTGGTAACACTAATTCAGTCTATAATCTCTGTCAACTATTTTGCTAAGAACATGGNCTATCAGACTCTGCCCATGGGAATCTCTAAGCAAGAGTACTGGAGCGGGTCGCTGTTTCCTTCTCCAGGTATTATCATTATTAAACCACAACATATTCTGCTGATTGGTAACACTAATTCAGTCTATAATCTCTGTCAACTATTTTGCTAAGAACATGGTAGGAATTAATTCTCACAATCAGCCGGTGGATGGTTTACCACTGAGCCTCCTGGGAAGCCCCGGAAGCCTCTGAGGTATGAACTGATATCGCCCCCATTTTAGGGAGGAGGAAACTGAGGCTAAGAGGTGAGGAATCGCTTTTGTCAGGCGAAGGAGCAGAATCCAGTTCAGAACCTGCGCTCTGAACCAGGACTCTGAACTGCAGAGTAAAACTGATCAGTAAGGTCACCTGTCAATTCAGTTCTGCTCTCAGCTTCTAGGTCTCGCTTCCAGCGAGAAAGTGTGGTCTTCATTCCCGGGACCCGGATGCACGGCCTTGCACCTCCCTGCTAGTCTGAGATCGGGAAGCGGGGCGGGGACCTGGGGGCTGAAGGGCCTCGAGAGCAATTCCGTCCATCTGCCGAGCCCGTCCAGCCTGTACAGGGTGTCACTCCGCATCAGGCAGAAAGCAAGACTGAATTAAACCCCGCTGTCAAGACGCCCAGATTCGCAGCAACTAGAGATGCTCTTTAATCTTTATGTGAAAGCTCTGATTGAAAAGACAAAAAGAATTTAATCAGTCATTCGGCGGCCCTGCTGCTCTGGCAGCTCCAAAGTTTTGCTTTTTTTTTTTTTCCCTTTCTTCCTGCCTTGCTTGGCCCCTTTCTTTTGAGTGCCAACGTGTACTACTTTGTTCGGGGATAAGCTCTCCTGGCTAAACTTCAATAATTGGATTATTACTAACATATTGTGTGAGGAGCTCCTGCAAGTCTTCAGTTTATGGAACTGAACGAACAGGCAGGTGCCAGACCAGAAAGGGCACACTTCTCGTGGGTTGGCTCAGGGTCCTCCCAATGCTTTCAAATGGCTGGTCTGAGGTTCAGCGGTGCCAGTCATTCAGGCAGCCGAGCACAGAAGTGGAGGGCACACACGCAGTTTGAGGAATTGCGGATTTTTGCCTGACTAGCTCTGAAAATCAAGATTATGGTCAGGAGAGTATGCAAATATCTTACTAGGGACAAGACAAGCCTCTCTTAGCAAGACTGACTCAGAAGGAAGTGCCCTGGTTTTGGCGACCTTGGTAAAATCTGAGGATGGAAAGAACTATTTGCCACAAGTTATTAATCAGCTATGTTGCTGAGCTCAAAGGAGCAGAAGTAGGGGCTACTCATCCAAGACTGAGAGTCCTCCATAGTGAAAAAGTGAGAACATGAGAAATAGTCGACTTTTCTGAACAAAAATGTCAGTGACTCAGTAGAATCACTGCCACGTAGAAACTCATATGAGCTTTAAAACTTGAAGTATAATTTATGTTCATTATATTAGTTATGTGGATACAACATTATAATTTGAGATGTGTATATTTTGCAAAAGGATCATCACACTGTATAGTTAACATACATCACCATACATACAGAATTTTTTTTAAATTATTTAATGGTATCTTTTAAGATATACTCTCTTGAAATTGAAAGTGAAGTCGCTCAGTCATGTTCGACTCTTTGCGACCCCTTGGACTGTAGCCCACCATGCTCCTCTGTCCATGGGATTTTCCAGGCAATAGTACTGGAGTGGGGTGCCATTTCCTTCTCCAGAGGATCTTCCTGACCCAGGGATCGAACCCAGGTCTCCCACATTGTAGGCAAGACGCTTTACTGTCTGAGCCACTTTCAGTTCAGTTCAAGTCACTCAGTTGTGTCTGACTCTTTGCGACACCATGAATCGCAGCACGCCAGGCCTTCCTGACCATCACCATCTCCCGGAGTTCACTCAGACTCACGTCCATCGAGTCCATGATGCCATCCAGCCATCTCATCCTCTGTCATCCCCTTCTCCTCCTGCCCCTAATCCCTCCCAGCATCAGAGTCTTTTCCAATGAGTCAACTCTTTGCATGAGGTGGCCAAAGTACTGGAGTTTCAGCTTTAGCATCATTCCTTCCAAAGAAATCACAGGGCTGATCTCCTTCAGAATGGACTGATTGGATCTCCTTGCAGTCCAAGGGACTCTCAAGAGTCTTCTCCAACACCACAGTTCAAAAGCATCAATTCTTCGGTGCTCAGCCTTCTTCACAGTCCAACTCTCACATCCATACATGACCACAGGAAAAACCATAGCCTTGACTAGACGGACCTTAGTCAGCAAAGTAATGTCTCTGCTTTTGAATGTTATCTAGGTTGGTCATAACTTTTCTTCCAAGGAGTAAGTGTCTTTTAATTTCATGGCTGCAGTCACCATCTGCAGTGATTTTGGAGCCCCAAAAAATAAAGTCTGACACTGTTTCCACTGTTTCCCCATCTATTTCCCATGAAGTGATGGGACCGGATGCCATGATCTTTGTTTTCTGAATGTTGAGTTTAAGCCAACTTTTTCACTCTCCTCTAGCAATATTCAAATATGAAATCCAGTGTTGTTAACTATTGTTCTCATGCAATATGTTACATCCCCATATCTATTTTATGACTGAAAGTCTGTACCTTTTCACCTACTTCCCCCATTTTGCTCACCCTCCAGCCTCAGCCTCTGTCAACCATCAGTTAGTTCTCTATTTCCATGAGCTTTTGAAACAAAATTTTATACTCTACATATAAGAGATCATATGGTATTTGTCTTCTCTGGCTAATTTATTTCACCTAGCATAATGCCCTCAAGGTCCATCCATATTGTTGCAAATGGCAACATTTCATTCATTTTTTTAATTGCTGAATTATATTCACACACATGCATATATATTTTCCACATTTTCTTTATTCATTTTGCCAAGGGTGTGGGTTCAATCTCTGGTTGGGGATCTGATATCCCACAAGCCATTTGGTGCAGCTAAGAAATAAATGCATAAATAAAATAAATATCATGTTAAAAATAATGCTGCAATGAACATGGGGTGCACATATCTTTTGAGTTAATGTTTTTATATACATATGATAAACACCCAGAAGTTAAATTGTTGGATCATATAATAGATGCAATTTTAGGTTTTTGGATTTTTTTTTAGGAACTTCTATACTGTTTTCTGTAGTGCACCAATTTACAGTCCCACCAACAGTGCTTCAGGCTTCTCTTTTCTTTACATCCTTGCCAACACATAGGTCTTGTATTTTTGATAAGAGATATTCTAACAAGTATGGGGTGATATGTCATCACTGTAGGTTTGAATTGCATTTGCCTGATCACTAATGATGTTTGGAATCTTTTCATGTACTTGTTGACTCTCTGTATATCTTCTTTGGAAACATGTTTACTTAGATCCACTGCCCAATTATCAATCAGATTGTTTGGCTGTGTGTTTTGCTGTTGAGTTGATTGGGTTTTTTATATATTTTGGATATCAATCCCTTTACAGATATCTGACTTGCAAATGTTTTCTCCCGTTCCATAGTTTGTCTTTTCATTTTGGTGATGATTTCCTTTGCTATGCAGAAGATTTTTAGTCTGATGTAGTCCGGCTTTTGTATTTTTTGCTTCTGTTGCCTTGCTTTTAGGGCCAAATCAAAAAATCATTGCCAAGACTGATGTCAAGGAGCTTACTATCTAGGTTTTCTTCTAGGAATTTTATGGGAAACTCCCAGAATTCTTAAAGCAGGTTCCTACTTTCATATCTAGAGATCACTGTAGTGACCAAAACAGAAGTTAAGAAGGGCTGGGTTTATGTATCTCAGATGAATTCAAGATGCCTTTCAAAGAAGTTTTGACCTTGTGCTGTGCTCTGCTTAGTCATTCAGTTGTGTCTGACTCTCTGTGACGTCATGGACTGTAGCCCGCCAGTCTCCTCTGTCCATGGGGATTCTCCAGGCAAGAATACCGCCCTCCTCCAGGGGATCTTCCCAGTCCAGGGCTTGAACCCAGGTCTTCTGCATTGCAGGTGAATTCTTTATCGTCTGAGCTACCAGGGAGGCCCATCTTTTTTGAGTGTTAGCTCTAAAAGGTCTTGTAGGTCTTCATAAAACTGTTCAGCTTCTTCAGCATTACTGGTTGGGGCATAGACTTGGATAACTGTGATATTGAATGGTTTGCCTTGGAGACGAACAGAGATCATTCTGTCATTTTTGAGATTGCATCCAAGTACTGCATTTCGGACTCTTTTGTTGACCATGATGGCTACTCCATTTCTTCTGAGGGATTCCTGCCCGCAGTAGTAGATATAATGGTCATCTGAGTTAAATTCACCCATTCCAGTCCATTTTAGTTCGCTGATTCCTAGAATGTCGACGTTCACCCTTG
>SJYT01001414.1:373634-429253 GCA_006410635.1 Cephalophus harveyi | reverse complement strand
GGCCCAAGAATTTTGGAGTGAGTAGCCTATCCCTTCTCCAAGGGGTCTTCCTGACCCAGGAATCAAACGCGTCTCCTGCATTGCAGGCGGATTCTTTACCAGCTGAGCTACCAAGGAAGCCTTTGTACTGTGAAGTAATTATATGTTGCTTTTGCTCCTCCCTAAGACTGAGCTGCACTTTCACATGGCTGTGTCTTATTCATCATATTTTCCTAATGTCTGATATTGTTTCATAGACTAAGTACTCAGTAAATTTTGTGTGTTAAATGATATAAAATGGCAACAATTATTTGGGCATCTTTTTAAAAGGGTTTTACATATGTAATTTTCAATCTTTACAGCCTACCTTCAGAATAGGAGTTTTCCACATTTTTCAAAATAAGGATATTTAACAAATTAAGCAGATTGCAGAAAGTTGTATGGCTAGTAAGATATAAATCAAGGTTTCAGATATAAATTAATGTGAGATCATAAAGCAAGTTTTACTAGTATAAGAAAGTTAGAATGATGAAGAAAAAGTAAAATAAAAGGAGGACAGAAATGCTCAGTTGGTAGAAAACCCTGCTGTGTGGCCTTCAGCAAATGTTCAACCTTTACTGCCTCAGTTGCATTTTGCAAAATTAATAATCTCTTATTGCCTAAAGATGGCAGTTAAATTAGATCATCTCAAGGTCATTTCAGCTCTAGAAAAACAAATTCTTAACCATTATCATTCTTGGATTAACATGAAGTCATTATCTAAGACAGTATTAAAGTGTTTTTCATTTTTTCAAGTAAGAATTATACTGTGATATAAACACACTTTAAAATTACCCCAGTTTGTGAGCTTTTTCTCAAATATTTTATACACATTTAACTCAAACTTAGAATTCTTTGAGAGCACCAAGCGACACAAAATATCTAAAGCAGGTAGACACAAACTTCTGGGAAGCCTGCTTTCTTTAATAAATTCCTCTTACTGGCAACTAAATATTAATGAAGATGGAAGATTGAGAATGATTACGCTGAAAGACCCAGAGGCAGGTGTTGGGTTTCTGTTTCTTGTACAGAATCATGGAATTTAGAATGAGGACAAAAATAAAAACAAAGAGAGACACTCTACTGAAAAGAGCTTGTTTTTTTAATTCTTTCACTTAAGAGTCAGGCAGAGCATAGAGTGTTTCTGTCTGGGGATGGGGGTCAGGAAAGAAGTGAAGCACACGCTTTTTAGTCACTCAGTCGTGTCCAGCTCTTTGCCACCCCATGGACTGCAGCACACCAGGCCTCCCTGTCCTTCACCATCTCCTGAAGCCTGCTTAAACTCACATCGAGTCGGTGATGCCATCCAACCATCTCGTCCGCTGTCGTCCCCTTCTCCTCCTGCCTTCCATCTTTCCCTGCATCAGGACCTTTTCTAATGAGTCGGCTCTTCCCCAGGTGGCCAAAGTGTTGGAGCCTCAGCTTCAGCATCAGTTCTTCCAATGAATATTCAGGACTCTCAAGAGTCTTCTCCAACACCACAGTTCAAAAGCATCAGTTCTTTGGTGCTCACCCTACTTTATGTTCCAACTCTCAAATCCATACATGACGACCAGTTAGGTGCAGTCTATGCCTATGCATGGGAAGGAGGTGTGATGCACACGTGTTTTGCTTGGTGCCAGGCTGTGATGCACAAAGAGCTGTATCAGTTCAGAAGACCAGAGCCCTCCTTTGTCTTGTTAACCACAGGATCTGCAGCACCAAGCAAGTAAGTGGATAATAAATAAATGTTTGGTGATTGAATAAAAAGTTAGTGAATGAATCAATGCAACTAAGTATTCTAGAACAAATAACACAAAAACATGTACACAGGTGCACACAACTTTGAGTGAGAATATCTTTTCACCATGGCTTGAACCTGAAGAGAGGCGAATAAATTTAAAAAAATTAAAATGATCTAACGTATTTAGGCCATAAAATGACCTAACATATTTAGGCCATAGTTGACTTTTTCAAGGAAGGCTTTGGTATGACCATAGGCTTAAAGGTAAAGGCCAAAGCAAGTTAGCATATGATATAGATTTTACCGGGTTAGTCTATCCTTCTCCCAAAGGAGTAGAATATATAAACTTATAGTTTTAATCAGTTTTAATTTTAGAGCTGACATCCATCAATTCTCTTAGGTTAGGAAGAGTTACTTGGTGAAAGAATAGTCTTTAAAGAACTGAAAACAGAACTAACAAACGACCCAGCAATCCCACTCCTGGGCATATACTTAGAGAAAACCATAATTTGAAAAGACACATTCACCCTACTCTTTGTTGTAACACTAGTTATTACAATAGCCAAGACATGGAAACAATCCATCAACAGAGGAATGCATAAAGATGATGTGGTACATAAAGATAATGGAATATTACTCATCCACAAAAACAGAACAAAATAATACCACCTGCAGTACAATGGATGGACCTAGAGTTTATCATACTGAATGAAGTAAGTCAGACACAGAAAGACAAATATCACATGATACTGCTTATATGTGGAATATATTTTTTTTAAAGGTACAAATAAACGTATTGCAAAGCAGAAGTAGAGTCACAGATGCAGGAAACAAACTCAGGGGATGGGGGAGGGTTAAATTAGGAGATCAGGATTGAATATACACACTGCTGTACGTAAAAGAGACAACTAATAAGAACCTACTCAGTACTCTGTAATGGCCAATAAGGGAAAAGAGTCTTATAAAATAGAGTGGATATATTGAAGTTGAAATAGTTGATAATATAGTTTTTTAAAATGGCACATGGATATGGATTTTAGTCCACAAATTCGGATGTGCAAATGATGTGACTGTTTTTTATTATTCTACTAGGTGACAGGATAAAAAAAAAAAAAATCAGCTCTTCCTTTTCCAATGTGTAAGTATATTGTGTAAGTTATTCACTTTGCTGTACATCTGAAACAGAACTTTATAAATCAATGATATTCCAAGAAAATTTTTTAAAAGCACACTCTCTCTTTTGTCTTTCCTCTTGCTTGCCTGTACTTTGCAGTTTTGTAGGGCATTTTGGTCAAAATGTGATAGATTCTAGCATGCCACCATCGATGAGAGGGTGCTAAATAAGCCATCTGAAGCACTGTCCCAAGCCCCACCATTTTTGCTCCCTCTCGTCACAGATGGGAATGACTATAGAGAGATTTATGTTGCTGTGCCTTGAGGCTTCATAATCAGCATTCAAGTGTACCTTCTCAATGTAGGATTTGTCAAGTATTATCAAAACTCACCAACCCTGACAGAATATGGCTTATACTCACAGCTAAAGTTTATTTTAATTCAGAGTATAAATAGAAAATAAACAGAAAAAGAGCCAAGAATTTCTTTCTTCCTTTTTTATTAGAAGCTTAGAGGTCTGATACCAATCAGTGTTTGATAAACAGAGATGGCAGTGAGAAAACAATCAAATAATGAATGTAAAATCCATCATCAATGCCCAGCCATATTAAGTTACCCACTTCATTGTCCTTTCCTAAGACTTGTACAGACTCCAAGTAAACTTTGGGCTTGTAAATGAGAGAGACTGTTGATGAGTAATAGGAGACAATTAGGAAAGGCTTTTTTCCTTGTCTAACTTCTCTGTTACTGAGTTGGAAACACTGTCAGTTGCAAAACCCATATCCATTCCTGAAGATTCCTTACTAACATTATCTTGATTTTATTTATTATAGCAATCAGCTCCAATATTCTGTATAGGTAGGCATACCATTAAATGTTCAGTGAGATAAACTGGAGCTTCCTGTGAAATCTTTTTCTTTTCTAATAAAGAGATTCTAGCATATCTGGCTGGAGAAGGCAATGGCAACCCACTCCAGTACTCCTGTCTGGAAAATCCTATGGATGGAGGAACCTGGTAGGATACAGTCCATGGGGTCACTAAGAGTCGGACACAACTGAGCAACTTCACTTTCACTTTTCAGTTTCATGCATTGGAGAAGGACATGGCAACCCACTCCAGTACTCTTGCCTGGAGAATCCCAGGGACAGGGGAGCCTGGTGGGCTGCCATCTATGGGGTCGCACAGAGCTGGACATGACCACAGTGACTTAGCAGCAGCAGCAGCATATCTGGCACCTATCTTCCCTTTTAAACTTACTTTGAACATGAACATGATGTCAGAGGTTGACATAATGACACAAACAGGCATGACTGTGACACCAAGTAGGCATGGTGGAAATAACACGCTTGAGTGCCAGATGACATCCCCGAATGTCTCAATCTGATAGCTGTAAATGTCCCTCTGTTATTATTTTGAGAAAAATGAACAAAAATCTGTTTTCTAAAGCTGTATTTTTTTTTTTTATTAGCAGGTTAAAACAAGCTAGGTGAAAAATATGGTGCAAGTCCTGACAATGGCATTGAAGTTGAAATAGTTGATAATACAGTTCTTTAAAATGAACATGGATATGGATTTTAGTCCACAAGTTCAGATGTGCAAATAATGGAACTATCTTTTATTATTCTACTAAGTGGCAGGATTAAAAAAAAAAAAAAAGTCTCCCTTTCCCAATTTTCCTCTTCCTGGACAACAGGTGTGGAGTCCTATGCTGTGTATGGCGTCAAGGAGTAAGGAAAACCGCCAGTCTTAGTCACGGGTTCACAGGGGTTGAATGGAGATGTCCTTGGGCTTATCAGCATGGCCTCTTCAAGTCCACAGGGGCTTTGTTGCCGCTTTATCAGCAGAGCACCTGTGTTTTTTGTGAGAGTGCCTATTCTCTACTTGCCCACATGTACACCATCGTTACACAGTTTTTAGAATCTTGACATCTCCCGGGCAATGCTCCTAAGCTAACTGTGTGATGTTAGCTCTTTTCTACTTGAAACCGTCAGGTTTCCATCTACCTCCCTCCCTCCTTTCTTCTTCCCCTCCTTCTCTCTCAAGCCCTCCAGGAAGAGGTTTCCAGTTGGTCGAAACCCTTCTCTTTTCCTGAATCATCAAGGGCCATCTGTATTTCTAGGAATATTTTCCTATTTCCATTCCCTATTCCCTGTCCACCATCCATAAGCATAATACTTTGTTAATTTTCCCAAGGAATTAGGCTTTAAAAACAAAGACACTGGTGATAAGTGAAGTCTGAACAAAAGGCAGGCTGATAAAAAAGACAGAGGATGAAGAAGAGGTCGCGGACAACAGAAAAGAAGCTGTTGTCCTGGCGCCCCTGACCTAACAACTGAGAATGTTGAAAGGATTCTCAACACAGCTTCTCAACCGCGATCGTGACATCACTGCTGGAATCCACTCTTCACGGAAGAAGAAAGAGGATGTCGCCTGCTCACCACCTTTCAATAAGCCATCCAAGCCGGACAGGCAGCAACCGGGCGGTGTGGTTCTAGCCTCTCTGGCTACCTGTGTGTTTCCAGACGATGCGAAATGATTTCCTTCTTGAAGCTGATCCGCGTTTTACTTAACTACCTGGTCTGGGTGCTCGGCCTAAGCCTGGCCCACAGCAGATCCTGGCGCGTGTGGGAGTTTGACAGCGACGTTGTTTCCGTCGTGTTCATTGGACTCTGGGAAGCTTTCTACCGGCAAAAATTTAACGTGTCTGGCATCATGGTTGAGTTACCGATGTACAGCGTGATCAACTCGAGCTGGGTCATTGCTGATGAAATCGCGTATGGGCAGGGCCTGCTGCTGCTGGCGAATTTTATGATGTCGGCGGCCCTGATTTTTAGCTCGGTGGCGCTATTCGTCAGCAGGATCAAGGCCCAGTACCCCGATTTCCTCCGCTTGTGCTACAAGGCGTCCGCCCTGTTGCTCTTCCTCAGCTGCGCTTGTATCACAATTGCCGTGAGCTGGAATTTCACCGTGGATTTTTATGGCCAAACCACCCTTGACTTTCCAATTACTTTTCCTGTTGAAAGACAAATGGTAGCAAATAAACGTCTCTCCTATGTGTTCCCCCTAGGAACCACGACTTGCATCCTCTTGCTAATTGGTGCCCTCCTGTTCTCCTGTGAAACGTGTTCAATAAAACCACCAAATCGGGTGAATCCCCAGATTATGTCCAAATGTTGAAGACGACAGGTCTGAACAGTGAGTTTTTGAATGGCTGGCAGACATTTTCTTGAAGATGTTTCCATACATACCTCCTATTGTCTTAATCTTCTGTTCTTTTAAAATAAAATACACTTGTTTCAAAAAGAGCAAAGACAAAATACTGGGTGCCCTTTAGGTTTCCATCCTTGTATGATGCCTCCTGTAAGGCAATGAAGCCTCCATCAAGCTTGGATCAAGCACACTGCTTAAGTAGAACGCTGTAGAATAGGAAGCGAGAGAAAGGAAATGAAATTAACATTAAAAAGGTTACTACATGGAGATGCGGATGGGGGTGGGCATGGGGTGGAGTGGGTTGCACCGCCTAATGGTGCCAAGCATGTGGGCATTTTATGAATTGGGCCAGAGGAACTCTCCTTTAAGCCATTCCTTGGAGACACCATGTAGCTTTTATAGCCAAGTTTGTCTCTCAGGGCAGCGGTTCAGGGCGTGGAGTAGCAGCACTCCACCTTCTGCCTCCGCTGTCACACCGTCTGCTTCCCTCTGAATGTGTGCGTCTCTTCTGGATCTCTGTCTCCAAATCTCTCCCCGCTTCTAAAGAGATCAGTCAATGGATTTGGGGCCCACCCTAACCCAGAATGACCTCAATTTTAAACTTGATTACATCTATAAAACCTCTATTTCCAAATAAGGTTTATGGGTATAGTGTTAGAACTTCAGCACATATTCTTCAAGAATATAATTCAACCCACATGAATCAACATGTTTCTTATTTTTAAAAACATTTTGCATTATGGCTTCTATTATTTGCAGCTGAAGGCATGCTGGTCAATATACCCTTCCTCCACCTCCTCACAGATTTGGGATACTCCTATTTTCTTACAAAATTTGGCTTATCTCATCCATTGCTCTTAGTTAATTATGCTCTGGCTGCAAATGAATTTTCATTCCTTGTAAGCAGTTAGCGGACTCCCTTTGCCTATCACAATTCTGTTGGCAACATTTATCAAGGAATCTGATACATATTTTTTGTTCTATAAATATTTGTTAATACTTTAAATAAAATTTGAGAAATACAGGAAAGTACGAAGAACTTTTAATCATCCATAATACCACTACCCATGTGAAAATACTATTAAAAATTTTATGTAAATCCTTCTAAGCACATTTCTGCAGAAGTTTTTTAAAAACTCTATAATCATCATGAGTGAGTCAAAGTTGCTCAGTTGTATCTGACTCTTTGTGACACATGGATCATACCCCACCAGGCTCCTGTGTCCCTGGAATTTTCCAGGTAAGAATACTGGAGTGGTTTGCCATTCTCTTCTCCAGGGGATCTTCCCAACCCAGGTCTCCTGCATTGCAGGCAGATTCTTTACCATCTGAGCCACCAGGGATACTGATTTATAATTGTGAGTCATACCTTTTTCATTTTGTATAAAACAAACATTTTCCTATGTTATTTCAGTGTTCACAAACTTTTTAAGTAGTTGTGTAAATTTCATTCAATGATTGTGTGAGAATGTACTTAGCATTCCCTGAAGGTAGGAGATTTAATATGTTTTTGTTATTTTTTAAGATTTTCTTAAATTTATTATTTTTCTACATAAACTTATTTTTCTATTATCAAGGAATATTTACTTAATATCAGTAGAAAACTGACTTAGTAAAATTTTAAGGACCCTGAAAAATGCAGGAATTCAGGTCTATTTTATGGACTAGAAACTGGAGGAAAACACATCAGATTAGGAAGCAAGCAGACCGTGGACATTCAAGAGGGCACAGCAGGGAGAAGAGGCAGTGAGCCCCGGCATCCCAACCACGGGGTCGTTTCTCTCTGTGAAATGCAACTCATTATCAAGCCACAGTGTCACAGCTTGGTGGCACTCCAGGTCTCATCTGTCTCCCAAGAAATTAAGAGACAAACTCAAGTATAAGACACAAGAGCAGTTCAGATCAGTTCAGTAGCTCAGTCCTGTCCGACTCTTTGCAACCCCATGAACTGTAGCACGCCAGGCCTCCTTGTCCATCACCAGCTCCCGGAGTCACCCAAACCCATGTTCATTGGGTTAGGGATGCCATTCAACCATCTCATCCTCTGTAGTTCCTTTCCCCTCCTGCCCTCAATCTTTCCCAGCATCAGGGTCTTTTGAAATGAGTCAGCTCTTCGCATCAGGTGGCCAAAATATTGGAGTTTCAGCTTCAACATCAGTCCTTCCAAAGAACACCCAGGACTGATCTCCTTTAGGATGGACTGGCTGAACATACTACAATTTTCTCTTCTGGGTACCCCATCATTGAATGTATTTACTATGATGTACTTATTTAGCTTGTTTCAGGACATAATCAGGAGTCACATACAAGTAAACCATGATAATGCCACCCCTAATAAAAGACTTTTGGTGTAAAAAATTTATAGGCTGAAAAGAAATAGAAAGAATATAGAAAAGAATTGATAGACTGAGCCTTACACTGTCAGTTTGACCTTGAAGTATTAAGTAGATTGAAATTAAAGCAGTGGTGTTTGGGCTTTTTCTTAATAAACAGTAGAAGACAGGAACAAAGCCTCACTTGACATTACCGTTTATTTCTAAATATTTTGTACGTTTTTCCTTTCAACTAAACTCAGCATTTCATCTGTAATCCTGTCATGATGGTGAAGGAGAGCTCTATAGGAATAAATTCAATATCAAAATTGACAAGTGGGTTTAGTCCCAGCTCTGCCTCTTCCCTGCTCTGTGATTTAGAACAAAATGTATTGCAGTTTTTTTGATTTTCCTGGAATTTGGCTTCCAAATTCACAGATTGTAATGATCGGACATGATAATTCTTTAGGTGCACAGCCCTCTAAAAATCTTTGATTCCAAGCAATGCATGATGTAAAGCTACAAAACTAATTTACATTCATTGAATATTGATTCTATCTTGGCAGTAAGGTAATAAACCGTAATCCCAAAGAGTTAATTTTGAAGAGTAAACTTCCATTCAATTCAGTGAAGTAGCCCTGGTTCTTGGCAGTCAAATAAATGAAAGCTGAAATTGCTTACCAAAAAAAAAAAAAAAAAAAAAAATTCCAGCATCCTTAAAGTTCCCCATGGTTTATTCTCAAGAAAAAAAGGTATTTCTCAAGTCCACATATTTCTTCTATAAAGAAAACAATGTGGATCCAACTGTATATGATCACAGTGCATCTGTCAGAGGTAAAAATGTTAAGGGAGACTTACTAAATATGTCTTACAAATATTTTAGAAATTAAAAGGCTGGCACCATGGCAATGGAGAAATAAAGAAAAGCAAAGGCATTTGGGTTATTCAAGAAATTCTTGCATTCATTTGTATATAATCTGAATGGTTTTTCTCTACTGAACTGAGGTATTTTAACATGAAATACCTCCGTATTCTGCCTCCAGGACTTTAGGAAAATGGACTCCAGGATTATTGCTGTTCTAAAGAGGATACACGGGCTGGTGCCTGTTCTTCCAAGAGTCTGCACTGGCAGATGGCTTGCAGTGTGCGTGTTGCCTCATATTTTCAGTTCTTTTTTTTGTTTTTCAGTGCTGAAATATGGAAAGCACAGTGTTGTAAATGATCCTCACATAACTGAGGGAGTGACGCTTCTAACAATTTGCAGATATTCAAGTTCAAACAACCGGGCCCTGGGTATATCAAATGGCATCCAGCCACTAGAAGTTTGGTAATTATTCCAGGTAGCTGGTTTTGATTACAGCATAATGAGATGACCTGTTCTACAGCTCATCAGATTGTCCTCTATAATTTTATTAAAAGTTAATACTTAGTGGGGAAACAAGTGTCAACAGTCCCCTGTCCTTTATTAATTTTCAGCCTTGTGTCAAACTCTAGTACCTGATGAGTCCAAATTCTGGCCATTCCTATTCCACTGCAAAGCTTTATTTACCAGTCACATGATTAGGACCACAGCCAGCCTTTGCAGGAAATATTAATACCTGAGTTCTAATTGCAAAACCAATAGTTCCAAGTAGTAAGGCTGTTAGTAAATTCTTTCACGCTTTTGAACCTCAGTCTCCTCTTCAGTAAAATGGGGATACTGACCATCTTAAACTTGCATGGTTTCTGTAAGGCTTAAATGCAACAGTGCATGTCGAATGATCTAGCCCCGTGTCTTAATAAAGTTCATTGGAATGAAATGGGGCAGATTTATACAACGAGACCTGGAACAATAGCTACACTTCAGCTTCTAGAGACTAGCCAGCCAAGGAAAAAGACTAACCATTAAAGACAATGGAACCATCGTTAACTCTTCTTCAGTGGCAGTCAGATTTCTCTCTCATTTATTCTCGTTTGTTTCTGCATAAGGCCAACTTGCTGTAGAATAGCCTGCCTTAAATAGATAAATATGAAAAAAGCAAAAAACATTCACTGTAAAGCAAAGCCCCACTTGATTCTATATTCCCCTCCAGCTACTACTGACTTTCTCATTTCCTCTTTATAGCAAAAGTCCTCAACAGAATGACAAATATTTGCTGGTTCACTTCTTCATCTTTTACCTTTAATTAATATTTTACCCCAAGCAATCCAATAAAACACAGCAGAGGACATCAAGACAAGGAGGACATTACCAGGATTGGGGTAAAAATCTTCAGACTTTAATATTAAAGTGAGACATACTGGTGAAATGGCCAGAATCCAGTTAGTAAAAATTGACAAATAGCCTAAGCCATTTACTTTATATTTACTTTAAATACTCTGTGGCATAAGATATACATGATATACATATATATACAAGATATATATATGATATATAAGATATACACATATATACATACATATATATGGTATATATGATATACATATGAGATACAAGATATACATATATATATGAACTAAACTGTGCTTAATAATTTTTTAAGAAATTGTGCATCTGTAATATATTCAGGATTGAACATATGACTTATGTAGAATGATTTAAGTTAATAATCCCCAAATCAATGGATAGTCTTCCAATAATTCTCCCCACCCAATCACACAAACTTAAACCAATAAATAACAGGAAAAAATCAGTCATATTTGTATTCACTGTACTATAAATTCTGTATCAACAGCAAGAATTTATAGATTTGATGCAACTGTTACAAATTAGCTATTCTCAAAACTTTCATCTTATCCTGGGCTCTTCAAAGCACTGTAGATAAATGCTCACTTAGTACCTCTGTGTTCAAGGTCAAACAAAATTAGAAAGTTTCTCATTTCCCCACAATTGATTCTTATGCCATTGTCCATTAGCAGCTCAGACCAGTTTAATTCCCTGGAAATAAGAGGAAGGGGATAGGTCGGAAGCCACATGCACCATGTCACATCTTTAAATTATGAAAATTCTAGGAAAAATGCAAGTGTCCAGAGGTCTTAAAAATGCAGGTCATGTGGACACACAGCAGAATGGTTGAGAAAACCGTCACATTCATTCCTGTTTATATATAAGACTAGAGATATGATTGTCCTGTAATTGAAAAGATTCAGGATTCTTATCAGCATTTGGAATAGCTTGGAATCACAAGCATGGTGCTATGTCTAGAATGAAACAGTCCAACCATCATTTACCTTCAGTCAGAGATACTGGAAGTGAAGGCCAGCATTTGGCTTTGAGGTCACGCTTTAAAACCATACAATCAGCTGCATACATGTTTCCTTTCCTGAGACACCCACCATTTCTCTCCTAATGAGAAGCAGGAGGCAGAAGCAGTCCAGCATGGGTCTCGGGACAAAATGTGGGTTCTATGACCAGACAGGATTTCCTGCCAGATCATCATGGAAGGAGGAACCTTGAACTTTTCCATGTGACTAATAAGCCATCCCCAGTTGGGGTTTTAGAATCATAGAATCTTAGTTATTTTCAGGCTCCCTCTGTAAAGAGCTAATGTAATGTGGGGATAAAAACAATACTGCATAGGTCTTCCTTGGTGGTCCAGTGGTTAAGAATTCACCTTGCAATGCAGGAAACTCTGGCTCAATCCCTGGTCTGGGGACTAAGATCCCACATGTCATGAATCAGCTAAGTCAAAACTACTGAGCCTGTGCTCTGTGGATCCCACACGCCACAACTAGAGACTCCAGGTACCACAGCAAAAGACCCTGTGTGCTGCAGCTAAGACCCCACACAGGCAGATTCAACAAACAAACAAACTGCATGATTTCCCGGAGTCATGGAGCTGGAAGGCCACCTGTTCTCTTTATCAGAAATCTGGAGACTTTGAGGAGCTTACTGTTGAGGCTGCTTGGGGGGTGTCAACATCCATCAGGTTACCAAGGTGGAACTTTGCGAACATGAGGAGAATCCTCCTCCTTCCCAGTGTCCTAACAGTTCCCTGTTTTATACTTGTAAAACTTATTTCAGTACTGCACAAGCTTATTTCCAGTGTTAAATGCAGCTCTTCAAATATTAGAGTTCTTTCCACTGCCTGGAACAGTAGAATGAGCTGATAAATGTACATATGACCGCAAAACTCGGACATTGTGACACTGAAGAGGCCTGAAGAGAGGAGCAGCTAGGTTAGGTTTCTTCCCTTCAGCTATAAACTGAATTGCGTCCCCTTCCCCAGGTTTACATACTGAAGCCCTAACTCCCAACATAACTGTATTTGGAGATGGAGCCTTCAGGAAGCTGCTGCTGCTGTTCAGCTGCTAAGTTGTGTCCAGCTCTTTGTGACCCCATGAACTGCAGCACTCCAGACTTCCCTGTCCTTCTGTCTCCTGCAGTTTGCTCAAACTCATGTCCATTGAACTGATGATGCCATGCAACCAATCTCATCTTCTGTCATCTACTTCTCCTACCCTCAATCTTTCCCAGCATCAGGGTTTTTCCAATGAGTTCGCTCTTCTCAACAGGAGACCAAAGTACTGGAGCTTCAGCTTCAGTACTTTCAATGAATATTCAGGCTTGATTTCCTTTCGGATTGATGAGTTTGATCTCCTTGCTGCCCCAGGGACTCTTAAGCATCTTATCCAGCACCGCAGTTCAAAAGCATCAATTCTTCAGTGCTCAGCCTTCTTTATGGTCCAGCTCTCACATCTGTACATGACTACGGAAAAAACCTTATCTTTGACTCTATGGACCTTTGTCTGCAAAGTGATGTCTCTGCTTTTGAATACACTGTCTAGGTTTGTCATAGCTTTTCTTCCAAGGAGCAAGCCTCTTTGGAGGTATAAAGCATCTACTCGTGGCATGAAAGGTTAGAGGTCATAAGGGTGGAGCCCTGACCTTACAGAGTTAGTACCCGTATAGGAAGAGACACCAGAAAGCTTGTTCCCTCTGTCTCTGCCATGTGAGGACACATTCAGAAAGCTGATGTCCACAAACCAGGAAAAAAGTTCGCAGCAGAAATTGAATCAGCCTACATCCTAATTTGAGACTTCCCGGCCTCTGGAACTGTGAGGACACAAATGTCTTTGCTTCAGTCCCAAGTCTCTGGTATTGTGTATGGCAGTTGCCCAAGTATTGTTTCTGCTGGTTAAGACCTCCAGCTGCATAAATCTTTGTAATCACCTCTTCATTGGTCTTCCTCTCGAGTCTCTCTCTCCCTACTCTGTAGCTAGCATTTGCTAGCTGATGAGTCTGATTATCACCCCATATGAACCTTTTATTCAACCTGGAGCTCAGACGGTCAAGAATCTGCCTTTAATGCAAAAGACCCAGGTTAAATTCTTGGGTTCGGAAGATCCTCTGGAGAAGAACTGGCAACCCACTCCAGTATTCTTGCCTGGAGGATCCTATGGATTCTGTCCTGTGGGGTCACAGAGTCAGACACAACTGAGTGACTAACACTAGTACTAATCTGAGAAAGAACTTCTCTTTATCAAAGATCCATAGTGATGCTTTATGACACGTGGAAATATTTGACATCACTTAACCTGACAGGCAAAGTTCTCCCAATCTGTCTTCAGCCTGCCTTTGCATATGTCCCGTATTCATCTCCATTCAACAACTCTACCCTGTCCTGCCTGATGACATCTGCTTCCCTACCTGCATCCTTTTGCTCAATTATCTCCTTTAGTAACTGTGTTCTTGGCATCACAACAGATACAATATTATGTGTTGTTATTCTTTTCAACTCAATTTAAAAAGTTTGGAGGAAGAAACCATCACCTTTAAACAGATATACATACAGAGATATTCCACAAATAGTAATAAAGACACTAGTGTGAGAAGCCTTATACAGAAGACACATACATGTAATTCTGTGTGAAAGAATCAGTTCAGTTCAGTTCAGTCGCTCAGTCGTGTCCGACTCTTTACGACCCCATGAATCGCAGCTCGCCAGGCCTCCCTGGTCATCACCACCTCCCAGAGTTCACTCATACTCATGTCCATCGAGTTCGTGATGCCATCCAGCCATCTCATCCTCGGTCGTCCCCTTCTCCTCCTGCCCCCAATCCCTCCCAGCATCAGAGTCTTTTCCAGTGAGTCAACACTTCGCATGAACTGGCCAAAGTACTGGAGTTTCAGCTTTAGCATCATTCCTTCCAAAGAAATCCCAGGGCTGATCTCCTTCAGAATGGACTGGTTGGATCTCCTTGCAGTCCAAGGGACTCTCAAGAGTCTTCTCCAACACCACAGTTCAAAAGCATCAATTCTTCAGCACTCAGCCTTCTTCACAGTCCAACTCTCACATCCATACATGACCATAGGAAAAACCATAGCCTTGACCAGACGGACTAAAATTGGAAAGACCAAGAAAAAGGAAGAGGCAGAGAAGAGGAGGGGGAGGAGGAAGAGGAAAAGAAAATGGGAGGGGAATGAGGAAACTAGGAGGAGAGGGAAAATTAGCTCCAAAACAATGACTCAGTTCTAACCCACCAGGGATATTTACTAAGTTATTCATGAAGATTTGGAAACACTATTAAAACACAATAGGAAAGAATTGCAGAATATTACACATCACAGCACTAAAAAGAGCTATAGAGAAACCTGTACGCAATTCACATGTCATAGTATAGCTTTAAGTCATTCTCAAACAAAATATTTTCCTGTAAAGCTACAAATGAATCAAAAAGAAAGAAAGAAAGAAAGAAAAACGCAATCAAAACAAAACAAAAATCCTTCCAGGTGTTGTCATCGGTAGATTTCAGATCTGAGTAAACTGTATATGGCAACCGTAGTACTGTAGGGAAGATGCTGCCATGCTAAATGGGCAGAGGAGAAAGAAAATGGATTTTGTCCAGGTCTGGATTGTTTTTACAGCAAGGGGCAGAGAAAGAAGGTCCTTTCTTATTCCCACTAGGATAATGGCACTTTCCCCCCTAACCACATACAGCGTAAAGCTGGGAATTTAGAAGGTCGCCTTGAGAGCAGTGTACAGAATAGAAAAAAGAGAGGGCATTCTTAAGCTGCCAAACTCTTTGAGTGTTTAAACTCAGTCAGCATCAGGGCTGGAAGGGGGCAACCTGGAGTCTTTAGAGTTCAGGAGGGTCTATGGAGAGCTCAAAAGAAGCAGCTTGTTTTCTTGAAAACAGAATTTGAAGATGCAATCTCTCTTCCTTTTCCCTGCTATAGTAGATATGTGTGGGGCTTTTATCATTTACATCTCTTCCCAGTATGAAGTTCAGTGATATACAAATAAAATTTTTGCAAGCGCTATTGTTAAGCACAAAAAGAAAAATAGTGTATCTGCCTCAACATTTATGGGCTTCCCAGGTGGCTCAGAGGTAAAGAATCCACCTGCAATTCAGGAGACACAGGAGAAGTGGATTCAGTCCTGGGACAGGAAGATCTCCTGGATCTGACAACCCACTGCAGTATTCTTGCCCGGAAAATTCCATGGACAGAGGAGCCTGGTGCGCTATGGTCCATGGGATTGCAAGGAGTGGGACACGATTGAGTGACTGAACATGCACACACGCATGCACTCATTTAATTTCACACCCAGGAATTAATTTCTCTTCTCCTCCAGTGAGGCTGCATGTTAATATTTCTCCTGGTGACCACAAGAACCAGGCATTCATTTTCACGGCTAGGGACTGCCAGTGTCATTACAGATGGTAATGACATTTCATAGAATTTGCCAGAGACTTGAGAAACTGCTTTTTATAATTAAATCAAGCCAAGAAGCCTATGAATCCTTAACCAGACTTATGACCTTACTATCGTTGAAATGTGAAAAAAAAAAAAAAAAATCAGCCCCTTTCATCTGTCTTATTTCTTTGACAATTTCCAACATGTGTATCCATAACCTCAAGCCCAGTGACCTCCATGCACCAAACGCACAGACTATCGGGAAGAAACTCACTTCGGTTGTCCATCTGATCTTAATTAACCAGGCACCTAGGAAGGATATATTGAGCAAGGATCTTTGAAAAGAAGGTTAGATCTGGCCAATTATAAGAAAAATGGAAGGAATCTGCCATCTCCTCACCCTCACTCCCTTTGGGATAGGGAAACTATTCTTATAAATTAGCATATAAAATGAATTATAGCAGGGACTTCCCGGGCAATTCAGTGGTTAGGTCCACACTTCCACTGCAGGGGTATGGGTTCAATCCCTGGCTGAGGAAGTGAAAGTCCACAAGCTGCAAGGTGTGGAAAAACACAACAGAATTGTAACAAAATCTAATAATCTTTTTGAAATGATTTATCACATAGCTCGATTAAAACTAACATGTCTGTTTTGGCCAATATTCTGAGTTATTTCATCACTTTTTTTTTTTTTAAAAAAAAAAAAAAAAAATCAGCCCCTTTCATCTGTCTTATTTCTTTGACAATTTCCAACATGTGTATCCATAACCTCAAGCCCAGTGACCTCCATGCACCAAACGCACAGACTATCGGGAAGAAACTCACTTCGGTTGTCCATCTGATCTTAATTAACCAGGCACCTAGGAAGGATATATTGAGCAAGGATCTTTGAAAAGAAGGTTAGATCTGGCCAATTATAAGAAAAATGGAAGGAATCTGCCATCTACTCACCCTCACTCCCTTTGGGATAGGGAAACTATTCTTATAAATTAGCATATAAAATGAATTATAGCAGGGACTTCCCGGGCAATTCAGTGGTTAGGTCCACACTTCCACTGCAGGGGTATGGGTTCAATCCCTGGCTGAGGAAGTGAAAGTCCACAAGCTGCAAGGTGTGGAAAAACACAACAGAATTGTAACAAAATCTAATAATCTTTTTGAAATGATTTATCACATAGCTCGATTAAAACTAACATGTCTGTTTTGGCCAATATTCTGAGTTATTTCATCACTTTTTTTTTTTTTCCTTGAAATGAAATCCAGTGAATGGCAGCAGTGCATCTCTCTCCTTTGGGGTGAAGCATGTGTACCTCTTGTAATGACAGATAGCCACTGTGCAAATGACAGATTTATTTCTACCCTGGCTGCCGTTCTTACCTATCGTTTAAGTAGGCTGTCATATAGGTGATATTTTCAAGGCAACTCAAAGCTTCCCTGGGTTATAAAAAACTTCCTCATTTAGCATCATGGTGACCAGAAGGCCACTCTCCCTCCTCTGGACCATTCTCTCCTCGTTCGTTCAGCAACCAGTGTTGCGTACAGAGTATAGGCCAAGCTCGCCCCCAGAATTAAAGAACAAAAAGTAAACCAAACAAAAGAGATTTCAATTTAAAAACTCTGTGACTACTATGAGAAGTGAGAAAATGCATGTGATTAAAAAACAGTGAAAAAATGACTATGATACATGTATTGGAAGGCTGGAGTTATAGCACGATTATGGATTTTTCTACTTCAAATTATATGTATTTTTTCTTTCCAATAGTCTTTTAGAAACTGTTGTTAGCTCTTGGAGAAGTGATGCATTATTGGGTGGATATTTAGCACCTTAGTACTTCATGTGAGAGAAATTAATAGCAATTGAAAGATCTACATTTTAGTCCTAATTAATTTGTTAATTAACTGTGGAATACTGAGTAGTTTGCTTTTATGGGAATATATCTATGTATATAGTCTGAGGAATATAGATTGTTGTTGTTCAGTTGTTCAGGCATGTTCAACTCTTTGTGATCCCATGGCCTGCCAATGCAGGAGAAGAAAGACACGTGGGTTTGATCCTTGGGTTGGGAAATCCCCCTGGAGAAGGAAATGGCAACCCATTTCAGTATTCTTGCCTGGAGAGCCCAATGGACAGCGGAGCCTCGCAGGCTACAGTCCATAGGGTTGTCAAGAGTCAGAAACAACTAAAGTGAAGCAAGCAAGCAACAGTCTGAGGAATCTATATTTATTGTTGCTGTTGTTGTTCAGTTACTCAGTCATACCTGACTGCAATTCCATGGACTGCAGCACACCAAGCTCCCTTGTCTTTCACTATCTCCCGGAGTTTGCTCAGACTTATGTCCATTGAGTTGATGATGCCATCCAACCATCTTGATGATGTCATCCAACCATATACATATATATGTTCATCTAGAAATATATAAAATATTAACACATTCTCATATCTATCTATACCTGGAAAGCCCCAAGGTAAAAAGAGTTCCATAATTTTTGTAGAATATGGATAAAAATTATTATAATAATTGAATAATAATAAAATTTTCTTCAAAGTGAGACATATCTGGTTTTTCTTTTCAGCTTTATTCAAATGGACATACTTTGGCAAAATAATTAGCTTGAGATCAATTTTTATTTTGCAATTTTGTGAAGATTATTAAGATATGTAATATATGCAGTATAGTAACTATTTTCTCATTTGTTATCAGCTCACCTTCCCCTACCACACACAAACCCATACACAGGCACGGACACACACATGCTTGCGCACACACATACACTCCCCTTACCCATCCCCTTCTTACAGCTAACTGAGGTCACTTTACATATAAGAGCAAAAACTGTGAATGTAGGTAGGCATGCATGCTTTGTTGGAACAAGCCGAGGTAGCTTTATGGAAATCTTTGGAGCATCGAGAGGTTTTGACCAAAGAGGATACAGTGGCTTCGCCATTAAGAAGCACGTGTAGTATGAGATAGTCAGGAAATGGGGAGAGAAAGAAATGAGGCTTCCAAGATCTGGCTCGTAGGAATGAAATTCTTTCACTTGTTCAGAAGGCATATATTTGTCAAACATCTTTCCTGTGCTCATTAGTCTTCTCAGTATTAGAGTGGAGAATATAAAACAATTCTGAAAAAGGTTTTGCTGTATATATAAACTGACCATTTTGTTCATGATTAATGTTTTATTTGTTTGTTTTAATGTTTATTTTATATTGGAGTATAGTTGATTTATAATGTGTTCATTTTAGATGTACAACAAAGTGATCAGTTATGTATACACACATATTATTCTTTCTCAGATTCTTTGCCCATGTAGGTTTCTATACGGTATTGAGTACTGCTGTATACTTGGTGTTTGTTGACTTATTATTTTTCTTACAGAAGTGTGTATGTGTTAATCCCAAACTTCTAATTCTTGCCCTCACCTTTCCCCTTTGGTAATCATAAGTTTGTTTTCTATGTCTATGTCTATTTCTGTTTTGTAAGTTCACTTGTATTATTTTTAAGATTCCATGTATATCATATCATAAAAATGAGTTTTATATTCTTCTTGAATTGTTTATCATATGCACAATTTAAAAATACTATTTCTTTATACCTATGTAAAAAAGTGAGCATTGGACAATGTTGTTTTTGCCATATTAAGGTTATACACAGAATAGTTCTACATGTATGCATGAAATCATTATAAAGTGAAAGAAAAAATATACACATTCACATATATATACAAATTACTATGCATATATACTTATATATAATAAATATTTAACTTCTAGGGTACACGCAGAAGAACTCTACAAAAAAGATCTTCATGACCCAGATAATCACGATGGTGTGATCACTCACCTAGAGCCAGACATCCTGGAATGTGAAGTCAAATGGGCCTTAGGAAGCATCACAATGAGCAAACCTAGTGGAGGTGATGGAATTCCAGTTGAACTATTTCAAAACTAAAAGATGATGCTTTGAAAGTGCTGCACTCAATATGCCAACAAATTTGGAAAACTCAACAATGGCCACAGGACTGGAAAAAATCAGTTTTCATTCCAATCCCAAAGAAAGGCAGTGCTAAAGAATGCTCAAACTACCGCACAATCACACTCATCTCACACACTACCAAAATAGTGCTCAAAATTCTCCAAGCCAGGCTTCAACAGTACATGAACTATAAACTGCCAGATGTTTAAGCTGGATTTAGAAAAGGCAGATGAACCAGAGATCAAATTGGCAACATCCATGGGATCATTGAAAAAGCAAGAGAGTTCAAGAAAAACATCTATTTCTGCTTCATTTACTATGCAAAAGCCTTTAACTGTGTGGATAACAACAAACTGTGAAAAAGTTTTCAAGAGATGGGAACACCAGGCCAACCTGACCTGTCTCCTGAGAAATCTGTGTGCAGGTCAAGAAGCAACAATTAGAACTGGACTGGAACAGAAGACTGGTTCCAAATCAGGAAAGGAGTAGTCAAGGCTGTATATTGTTATCTTGATTATTTAACTTATATGCAAAGTACATCATGAGGAATGCTGGACTGGATGAAGCACATTAATATTTCTGGGAGAAATATTAATAACCTCAGATATGCAGATGACACCACCCTTATGGCAGAAAGTGAAGAGGAACTAAAGAGCCTCTTAATGAAAGTGAAAGAGCAGAGTGAAAAAGCTGGCTTAAAACTCACCATTCAAAAAATTAAGATCATGGCATCTGGTCCCATCACTTCATGGCAAATAGATGGGGAAACAATGGAAACAATAACAGACATTATTTTTTCGGGCTCAAACATCACTGCACATGATGACTACAGCCATAAAATTAAAGGACTCTTGCTCCTTGGAAGAAAAGCTATGACCAACCTAGACAGCTTATTAAAAAGCAGGGACATTACTTTGCGAACAAAGGTCCGTCTAGTCAAGGCTTTGGTTTTACCAGCAGTCATGTATGGATGTGAGAGTTGGACTATAAAGAAAGCCGAGTGCTGAAGAATTGATGTTTTTGAACTGTGGGGTTGAGAGTCCCTTAGACTGCAAGGAAATCAAACCAGTCCATCTTTAAAGGAAATAAGTCCTGAATATTCATTGGAAGGACTAATGTTGAAGCTGAAACTCCAATATTTTGGCCACCTGATGGGAAGAACTGACTCATTGGAAAAGACCCTGATGCTGGGAATGACTGAAGGTGGGAGGAGAAGGGGACAACAGAGGATGAGATGATTGGATGGCATCACAACCAACTCAAAGGACATGAGTTTGAGTAAAGTCCGGGAGTTGGTGATGGACAGGGAGGCCTGGTGTGCTGCAGTCCATGGAGCTGCAAAGAGTCGGACATGACTGAGCAACTGAACTGAACTGAACTGAACCTTTTTAGGTAAGATTAACCTTACTCAGTAAAGTATATTAATATTAAGCATACAACTTGATAATTTTTGCATGTATATGCTCTGTGTAATCATCACTTAGAGTAATACATAAAATATTTTCAGTTTATCATAGAGTTTTATCTCCTTTTACTTGTTTTTATTCTTTTTCAATTTTAAGGGAAGAAACTTCATTCTCAACCTTCTGCATTCTTCTATATAATAAAAATTGCAAAAAGCTCCGAAATATATATTTTTTAAAATGCATCTTTTGTTTAGCAACTAAAATAGAAACTTCAGAAAAATCTATACTTTATTCAACTTGAGTTATTCAGAACTTCTAACAGTGGAATTTAGAAACAGTAGAATAGAAATTGAATTTAAACCAAAATCTTCCACTTACTTTCTGTGACCCTAGACAAGTATTTTTTTGTGTGTCTCAGTTTTGTCATCTGTAACATAATGAAATAATAATCCTTAACCTATATAACCTTCAGGAAAATTGTAACAATCAAATGATAAAATGTGCATGGTAATGCATTTTAAATGGCAGGGGAGTATATAAAAAGCAGCATTATTCTTTCTTTAATCAAATTACTTTGGAACATTTGAAATTATTCTGATTTTTCCCAAAGGATATAGTTGCTGTCTCTTGATTGGGAAATTATTGAAGTTTTTCTAATAATCAACTGTTTATACTTCATTTGCCCTTATTCAATTTCATCCTGTTAACAAATATCTTCCTTCTAAATTATTTCCTCTTGGGTATTTACACTTTTCTGGCATTTCACTGTAGCAGTGATTATCTATGATATATTAGATGGAAATTTCACTGTAGTAATAAGACCATGATTATTGAGTTTCATGCAGAGGTCTCCCTCTCTCTCTCTCTTAAAATAAATAAATAAAAACTGGTAGGCATTTTGCAACACACAGATAAAAGTCCTGAGAAATAAAAATGCCACATTGATCATAAAAATCACTTACTCTTTCAAACTTAAATGTTCAAACAGAGGATACCTGCATTATGAAGAATATTCTTTACGGCAAATGGTATGGTGATTTTATTGGAAAAGGAAATGGCAGCCCACTCCAGTATTCTTGCCTGGAGAATCCCATGGATAGAGGAGCCTGGCGGGCTACAGTCCATGGGGTCTCAAAAGGATTGGTCACAACCTAGTGACTTAACAACACTGATGATTTTATAGAAAACTCTATTTAAATGCATGTGTATTTGCCTCTCATGAAGATCTTGGAGACTATTTTCAGGCAAGTATTCTTGTTTTCACTTTTTCTATATACTACATGTGCTGAGGTAGAGAGCTAAACTTTCCAGATCACTTAAATGTGCCTTTTGAAAAATCTGAATATGGAAAATATCCCCTATGTATCAAAAATTTGAGAATCAGTATTTGAATCAAATTATCTTATTCTGCACTCATATGGATTTCCTTTCAAGAGAAAAGTAAACAGGAGGTAGAAAAATATCCAGTTTTTGAGGTCCAACTCCTTCCGATAGCAAAGGTTTATTTTCATATATTAAAGAGAAATAAACTGGGTGCCCACTTTCAATACTTCAGCAAAATATTCTTCCCCATGCTTATTATCACTGTGTGATCCAGATGTCCTGGACCATTTGGTCAATATAGTATTTGAAAGAAGCTTAACGTGAACTATAGAAAGATGTGGCAGTCGCCTTGAACAATGATGTCTTGGCAGGAGAAATCCTCTCACAGACGTCTCAGGTGGCCCAAATCTGAATGCTATCACTCTCACCAACAAACTATAAAAAATGTTATCAAGCCACTAAAATTATCTGAGACCTACTTTTCTCTTAGCACGTCAGTCAGGAGGCTTTCTGCTGCAAATAACAGAATACCAACAATGGTTGCCCAAAGAGTGAGTTCTCTCACTCACTCTCTCTCTAACAAAACAAAAGCATCTGAAGGGGAGAGCTCAGAGTTGGTTCAGGGCTCATGCTTATCTTCCATCTGGTGCCCCGACTCTCACCATCTCCCTGATCTCTACCCTCACTGTGTCGCCAGTTGACATCCTTTGTGGTCAGAAGATGGCTGGAGCGTCCCTGTGAGCACAGACACATCGGCAACGACAGATGGGGCTTACTTATTGATTTTCTTTCTTTCCTTTTAACCAAGGAGAGACACATTGCCAGAATTCCAAAGGCGAGGTCGCAGGACCATTCCCAGTCACAGGCAAGACTAGGAAAGAGTCTGACATTTCCAGCCATCATGGTACAAGCTAAGTGCTTCCAGGGTGCGTAAGAGGAGAGACATGACTCTGGGGACAAAAGCAACACCATCTGTCTATCACAGATATCCGGTTTCCATGGCATAGCGGAGGCTAAAGCCGATCACACACTAAATCATTTCATATGGTATCTCAAAGAAAGCAAAAATATGGAAACATATGCCCTTATCCATTTGGAACTTCGGGACTGAAATTACAAACCTTCAACCAAAGATCAATTCTAGTCTATAAAAGTCATTTTAAAAAATAAAATAAATTCTAAATGGATTTTATGGTGAACTGAGATCTCGTTTCAACAACGATTTCAAAGATATAGTGTCTTATCTTCAGCCTATTCACAGGCATATTAACTTCCATGAAATATAAAACAATTTGTACTGGTTACCCACTGTAGCAATTTACCAATTATTCTAAAATAGCATATCAATGATTGTGAAAGAATAGAGAAAGAAGTAACTTATATTTTTAAGCCCTAAGTTTCTCATAGGAAAACTTGACAATAACAATACCAGCTTCATGGCGTTCAAGTGAGAAATAATTTAAATTGGTTTTCCTGAAGGTTGAACCAGAGAAACAGATTTTTGTGCCAAGGCTTTGTGGAAAAAGTTCCCTAAGGAGGCAGAAAATGTGATGCATGGATAAGACAGGGGAACATAATCTAAGCAAAGATGGGTCTCAGCTAGGCATCAGCCCCAGCCTTTGTCTGATCGGATGGAGAGTTTGAAGAACATGAAGTCTCCAGAGCTACTCCCACTTGGAGACAAGACAGCTGGCTTTTGATGCCTCAGTCCCTGGCTGAGGGTGGGATGAAGAGTGTGAGTGAGTAATGTGTAACCTCCTGGGTAAAGAGATTTCCATTTGATGCAGGGCAAATGTTTATTAGTCAATTAGTCATTAGCATCCAACCCTCACTGAAACAGGGTGGTACTTACAGAAAGGGTATCTGTCTGTGGCATCAGCATTGTCCACTACAAGGAATAAATATGATGATAAATATAAAGTATAGATTTTCCAGGTAACACAGTGGCAAAGGATCCTACTGCCAATGCTGGAAATGCAAGAGATGAGAGTTTGATTCCTGGGTTGGGAAGGTCCCCTGGAGTAGAAAATGGCAATCCACTCCAGTATTCTTGTCTGGAAAATTCCATGGACAGAAGAGCCTGGTGGACTATAGTCCACTGGGTCGCAAAGAGTTGGACACGATAGAGTGACTGAGCACATGGCATATATATATGAATTATAAGTACAGGGTTTGGGAGATAGGAAATGGTTAATCAATATTTCTATAAAAGAATAATAAGATTTGTGTGACTTCAGGAAAGAGTGACCAGTGAGAATCAAAGTTTGTTTCTTTGAGTAAATCTACATAAAATAGTAAGATGGAGGCAATTTTTAAACAGAAACGTTGCATGATCATATTTGGATATTAAAAAGGCAATATGGAGACATGTGAAAGATGGGATGCACTAGGGGCAGACAGAATGATTAGATGACACCAGCCTTATAGCAGAAAGCGAAGAAGAACTAAAAGTCTCCTGATGAAAGTGAAAGAGGAGAGTGGAAAAGTTGGCTTAAAACTCAACATTCTGAAAACTAAGATCATGGCATCTGGTCTCATCACTTCATGGCAAATAGATGGGGAAACAATGGAAACAGTGAAAGGCTATTTTAGGGGTCTCCAAAGTCACTGCACATGGTGATTGCAGCCATGAAATTAAAAGACGCTTGCTCCTTGGAAGAAAAGCTATGACCAACCTAGACAGCATATGAAAAGCAGAGACATGACTTTACCAACAGAGGCCCATCTTGTCAAGGCTATGGTTTTTCCAGTAGTCATGTATGGGTGTGAGAGTTGGACTATAAAGAAAACTGAGCTCCAAAAAATTGATGCTTTTGAGCTGTGGTGTTGGAGAAGACTCTTGAGAGTCCCTTGGACTGCAAGGAGATCCAACCAGTCCATCCTGAAGGAAATCAGTCCTGAACATTCATTGGAAGGACTGATGCTGAAGTTGAAACTCTAATATTTTGGCCACCTGATGCAAAGAACTGACTCACTGGAAAAGACCCTGATTCTGGGAAAGATTGAAGGTGGGAGGAGAAGGGGACGACAGAGGATGAGATGGTTGGATGGCATCACCAACTTTAAGGACACGAGTTTGGGTAAACACCAGGAGTTGGCAATGGACAGGGAAGCCTGGCGTGCTGCAGTCCCATGGTGTTGCAAAGATTCAGACATGCCTGAGTGATTGAATTGAACTGATAATCTGGGACAGATATGATGTAAGTCTAAAATAAACTGACGGTAAACTGGAAAAAACATAGCTTGGAAGCAATTCTTTGTGTAGTTGGCGATCTTATGTCTAAAGAGGAAAACAAGCTAGTTTGCTTATACCACATGCAATTTTACAAGCGAAGTAAAAATAATCACTATAGAAACTTTGCTTCTTCAAAAGTCACTAGGCACTGAGATGTTTTGTGGAAATTGTACCTGTTTTGTATTTTAACATGTTATAATATATAATTAAGTAAACTGTAAGTTCAGTTCTGTTAATATGTCATTGGTTTAAATTTATGGCATTTTTTTTTTCACATTGACATCAGGAAAAATTAGATGCCTTACTCATCAGGAAAGAGTATTTATTGATATCAAATGCAATTGTCAACCCAAACTGGTCTATCAGAGCTGGTTCTCAAGACAACCTCTTTTGTAACGCTTTTGGAACTTAAACCACAAAGACATTAAATTTACAAAGGATGTACTGAATAGCGCTAGAACCCAGAATCCAGTCTAGGTGTTAAGTGAATGCAACTATGAGTGAAAACACTACCTGTTCTCAAGCATCTTAAAATATACTGTGTGTGTGTGTTAGTCACTCAGTCATGTCTGACTTTTTGCAACCACATGGGTTGCAGCCCACCAGGCTCTTCTGTGCATGGGATTCTCCAGGCAAGAATACTGGAGTGGGTTGCCATTTTCTCTGACTCAGGCATTTAACCCAGGCCTCCTGCATTTCAGGCAGGTGCTTTACCATCTGAGCTGCTAAGAAAGCCCGTAAAATACACTAGTTATAGAAAATGTACAAAACAGGTCCAAACAGAATAAAACCATTGCAAATGTACCTGGTACTATGAGGATAGTCAATGACCATACTCATTGGAAAAGACCCTGATTCTGGAAAAGACTGAGAGCAGGGGGAGAAGGGAGTGACAGAGGATGAGATGGTTGAATGGCATCATTGACTCAATGGATATGAGTTTGAACTAGCTCCAGGAGATGTGAGGGACAAGGAAGCCTGGTGTGCTTCAGTCCATGAGGTCATAAAGAGTCAGACACGACTGAGCGACTGAACAACAAAAATGACAACAATAATCCCTAAGGGAGACAGAAGAGCTACTTATCACATATGAGTAATAGTGTTTTCAGTAAGTTTTAGAAGTTAGAATAATGTAGCAAATAAAGAGTAAAAATATGAACAATGATAAAAGAAATTATAAAGAATAAACAAAAGTAAAAACAAACAGTTTAGGCATTTGGAATTTTCTTCTTTTGGGGGGAAATCTACTGAAGTCTCATTCCAAAGAATGGGAAAATATGAGAAGTTTTAGAAACATATCTGTTTGATATTGTCACATTAAAACATCTTAATGGCAAAATTAAGTTTTACTTTATACTTGAATATTTGTTTACCTGCAAATACAACTATAGCCATAAACATCATGGCAATAATGTAGCAATATTTTTATTATTTCTCCTAATCTCTTTATTCTCCTTTCAAAAGAATGATATTGTAACTTACATCTAAAAAATAATGTTCAGAAATGCAACAATGGAAGTATTGAACTCATTATTCACAATATAAACATTGTATTAACACATATAATGAATAAAGTCTATCTTTAAGATAATAAAGAAAAAGACATTTGCCCCAAAAACTTGCAGTCTTTAAACTGTGAGCGTTGCTCGATTATGAAACAAATGTCAAGCAAGAATAAAGGTATATTTGCATATTAGGAATAATGAGACATTGTAAATGAGTTGCAACTTTCTGGAAAAAAATTCCAAGCCTAAACACTTTCTTTCTCTGCAATAAATATAAACTACATATCTTTTTTCTACTTTGCTGTGTGAGAAACTCACTTACACAGCAATAATGCCAGAGCTTTGACTATACATATACAGGTCTGTGCTCACTCGGCAAGACTGGATGGTATTGTAGATAAATAACAGCAAAAACAGCAATATACCTTTCTTTGACTATGTCTTTGCAACTTGGATCATATTCATTAGGGGTTATAAACTCTGTTAAGGTCAAATCTGCAACTGTGTTTACAATTAAATCCCTAGCATCTAAACATGCAAAATGTATTTATCGATAATCTACTTTATGACAGACACTATTTAGGGTATTCAGAATAAAATAAGTACAAAATCTAAAAATTCTTCCCCTCAAAGTAGAGAAACTGAAAAACAATGCAAATAAACAAAAGATGGGGAAAAAAATCAATTAATGACAAAAGATAGAAACTAAATGAGGGCTGTCAAAAGGCTACTTTGAAGAAATAACAGTTGAGTTCAGTTGTAAAGTATGAAAAACAATCAGCCATTCTAGGAGCAGAAGTTTAGGCAACTAGGGTAGGGAGGGGATGGATGTTGCCAAGAGGCGAGATGCAACAGTAAGTGCAAAAACTCTGGACTTTGGGGATTTATAGAAACAGAAAAGAGAGCTCAGTTCAGTTCAGTTCAGTCGCTCAGTGCTGACAAATAGTGAGTCAGAGAAATGCATGTGTTCAGGTTAGATCTTGGAGGAAATGTTAAGAACATCCTCATTTATTCTAATGACAATGAGAAGTTATTGAAAGGATATAAGCAAGATAGCAATATAACTTGGCACATAGTAGATACTTACTCAATATAACTTGACTGAAAAATATAAATTAACACAATTAAAATGTTCTTATTTCTGTTTTATGCTATGCTGATGCTTTATTTTATATATTAAGTAATGGTTTAAGTGAAATCTAACTGTGATTATAGTATGCACAATTGACCATTTGCTTTTTTTTTGTAGAGTAACATTTGGTAAGGGTTTTCTTGTCAGAAAAAAATGAAAATTAATCTGAAAGGCTGATAGGAAAACATTCTTATTAGCATTCAATCATAGTGCTGGATTCACTTAAGCATGCATGTTAATATCATAATTTAACAAAATGTTCAGGTTTTGAAAGATGATTCCTAGGATATCATAATTTCTGAAGGGGTAATCAAGGAATCCCAAAGTCTGGATATGGTATTAAACACATAAGCAACAGAAAGAAACTAGAAATGATATTTATTGCTTCTGAATTGAAGAAACTTTCAAGTGACCTTTTATCTCTTTTAAATTCTTCCTTTGTATTATTTTTGGTTTCTAAGGATAATAGAAACTAAGAAATGAATTTCATGAAACTTCATGCTGTGGAGTCATGGCAGGCTCATAATTCCATCTAAATAATAAACTAGGACATCACTTTCAAAGCATTGTGTTAATAGAGTTCATATGAAATATGTCTGCTTTATTGATTCATGTTACATTTGGGTTCCCTTCCCCTGGTGAAGTCATTCTCATTCCTTACCCAGAGTAGTTTATGCTTTGCCACACCAATACATGAATATTATTTTTTAGATTCTGTAGACCTAATTTCAATATGGATATTTGGACAGCTTTATTGATAATCCTTTCCAGAGTACCTAAGAGACTGTGATGGCCATAGCATGTATGACTTATCTTTATTTTACACAAAGAAACATGATCCCAGTCATACTAGTCCTTCATTTTCCACAGCTGTTGGCCACTTGTTTCCTGTGCATGGGTCACAGTCTATCTCAGGCTCTGAGATTAGTCCTTTCTTAATCCAGGGAAATTTAAACCTGAGCAGGATGGAGTCATTCTCACCTAGACACCAAGATCTGTTAACTCAATTTTCATTTCTTATTTCTCTGAATGGACTTTGACCTTCTACTCAGTTCTAGTAACAAGATACATTTTTGTTTCCATAAAGCAGTTTATTTTCTTGAAAAATTGCCAGAATCTCAGTTATACTAACACACCTTTCTGAATAAAAAACTACCACACTCTCCTCATAATTTTTTTTCTCATAAATGATTTGTCTTCACTCATAAAATGAAGCACTTGAAAATCTACGTGTAAGAATGTCTATAGGCATCACCTCCGAAGAGAATATGTTCACACTGGCAAAATTATCATCTGTTCTAGAAAGTTCTTACGTCATTCTCAGATGGATACTAGGATTAAAAATTTTTTTCTACATGAAAGGAGAATATTATACTTGGCAAGACCTGATCAGTACACATAGGATATGGAAGGAAAACATTAATACAACTGGGGACTGGCACCTGGAGGAGAAGTGCCTCTTGAACACTCTATGAGTGGCTACAGCTGCTGTGTGAGTGACTTCCCAAAACACAGGAACTAGAAGAGGGGATGACCTAATGTTCAGCCATGTCTCCATGGAGGAGGAGCTCATACGGGACTTATTCCAAACCACCTGAACAAATTGGCTCCAGGTAGGTTTATCTATTTGCACCGAAGGAGAGGGAAAAAGTTTTACATCAAGACTGCCAAAAAGGAAATACTTTTCTCAGAAGGGCTTTCTGATGAAACGGTGGGAAAATGAAGAGAGAGAGGAGTTAGCTCACAGAACATATTGGCAGTGAAGGGACGTATTGCAAGTGTACGTTTCAACTAGAGACATTTTTCTTCCTCCTTTTCCTTCCTCACTCCCTCCTTTCTCCCCTTCCTCTCCTCCTTCTTCCCTTCATCCTTCTTGACACGCTTGCCACTTTTTCCTAACCTGGTTCCCTTCCCCCTTCATTCTCTGATGCCCTGAAGATAACTGATAACTAATCTGGCAGGAATCCCTCAGGAGCCATACTCCAGGTGGATTTGTATCATCTGCATCAGTGGGGTGTCACTAAAGGTCCTAATCAGAGGATAGAGCTTTTATTTGGCCTTTTCTCTCACCCCTTCACATTCCCCTTTTACTCAAGTATCCACCCTTCGTGTCTGTGCAGATACTTCCACTTCAAGTATCTGCAATTAGCCAGGACTGTAGAGGGCCTTACAAAGGAGAACTCAGCCTCCGTTACAGGTTAGTTTTGATTTTTGAAAATTTACATTTATGAAAGCACATTAAATCAGATTCACTGTTACTTTTTTCTTCCTAATCTCCATTGTGAACTTATTCACCTCTATTTTCAATACCTAAAACATAAATAGGTCATAAGTGATGTGAAAGTTGCTCAGTTGTGTCCAACTCTTTACAGTCCATGGAATTCTCCAGGCCAGAATACTGGACTGGGTAGCCTTTCCCTTCTCCATGGGATCTTCCCCAGTCAGGGATTGAACCCAGGTCTCCCACATTGTGGGCAGATTCTTTACCAGCTGAGCCACAAGGGAAGCCCAAGAATACTGGAGTGGATAGCCTATCCCTTCTCCATCCAATCTTCCCTGGAGAAGGAAATGGCAATCCACTCCAGTATTCTTGCCTGGAGAATCCCATGGGCGGAGAAGCCTAGTAGGTTACAGTCCAAGGGGTCGCAAAGAGTCGGACACGACTGAGCGACTTCATCTCACCTCTCCATCCAATCTTCCCAACCCAGGAATCGAACCTGGATCTCCTGCATTGCAGGTAGATTCTTTACCAACTGAGCTATTAGGGAAGTATTAAATAGGTCATAGCAAATATTTAATAAGCACAACATTGACTTAAATTGAAATACACTATTAGAAGATATTTGGCTTTTGTTTCTTATTTATCTTCAATAATTAAAATATCTTCAGTAGCAGCCCATGTTGGGCAATGTGACATAAATTCAGGTTAATTTTTTAGGCAATTTGAGTATATTTCTCTTTTCTCCTTTTGTAAAATGCAGTAAAATAAAATAATTTTCTTTAAATTCCTCTTTTTTTTTTTCCCATTGATTTCATAATGCAGAGTTCACTGTTCATTGTTATTTAGTTACTCAGTCGTGTCCAACTCTTTTGCAGCCCCATGCACTGCAGCATACCTGGCTCCTCTTGCCTCCTATCCCAGGCAAGATTTCTGGAGTGGATTGCCATTTCCTACTCCAGGTGATCTTCTCAACCCAAGAATCGAACCCATGTCTCCTGCATTGGCAGGCAGATTCTTTACCATTGTGCCACCTGGGAAGCCCAGTGTTCACATAGCTCCAGAAAGATGATACAATTGATTTAGAGAATGGCAAATATAAGGCAAAGAATAAATACATGTGAAAAATTAACCAGGGTAAAAATCACACTCTATCTATGTTCAGAAACTCCATATAGAAATCAGTTCTTTGTCCATTGGTGATGCGGCTGTACACTCTGGTCCTTATGGGGACACTTAGGAGATAAGTATGACATGGCCACAAATGAAATGCATTTTTTACTCCTTTGAGGATGAGTTCCTATTGAAATTGTGTCCCGCCTATAGCAGTACTCAGTGTAAGGGGACAGCTGGATGTAGGGGGTTGTGGGCAGGCAGGAGGAAAGTTATCCAGGCAGAAGAATAGCATCCACAAAGGTCAGAAGCATTGCATATTCAGGAAAGGGGGGCCAGCATTGTTCAACCGGATCTATTAATACCCAGCATCAAACCCAGCTGTAGGGGCGGAGTAATAAGTCACAACTTAACAGCAATCGCTTGTTTGATTGTCAGCCTGAAAAGGCAGCTCAAGTGTCAGAACTCCTTTGCAATTGTCCTCAGAACCGGATGATACTTACATGAGTAGGCAGAGTCAAGAACTGACCATACTGCCTGATTCCAGAAATCAGATACATGGTTTTTCACTTAAACCTTTCCCCTTTGTCATCTTGCTTTTGTGCTTTAAATACAAGCATCAGAGTCTCATCACAGGGTCTTTTTTTAAAACAAACAATTATCAAGAACAATAATAATTTTGCAATTGTCCTCAGAACCGGATGATACTTACATGAGTAGGCAGAGTCAAGAACTGACCATACTGCCTGATTCCAGAAATCAGATACATGGTTTTTCACTTAAACCTTTCCCCTTTGTCATCTTGCTTTTGTGCTTTAAATACAAGCATCAGAGTCTCATCACAGGGTCTTTTTTTAAAACAAACAATTATCAAGAACAATAATAAAATACTTTCCGGAGAGTAAAATATTAAATTCACCATCCGATTAATCACATCTCTTTCCAACTACTAATGAAGGTAGGAGAGGAATAATTTCAGAGGTTGGGACATTGACTTCAAAAGGCAATCTGTATAGGTGGCTTAAAACCAGTGAATTGGACAGTCCAAGGCTGCATTCCTACGGAGGAGCAGACACAGAACCGTAGGAAATGGGCACAGATAAGCAGAGGGGACATACTCACAGGTGAGGTTAAGGAGGGCACAGTGTCCAAACTGATTTCGTAAGCATTTATCAGTACTTGCCCTGAATTTCGTGAAAAGTGCTGCTTCTTATGCAAAATTGTATAATACAGAGTCCTTGGTCTCACTTTCTCCAGTGAGAAACATATCTGGATGCTTAGAAGCTAAGAGTCTAAATTCTTGAGTGTCTAATTTTGGGTTTCTGTTTTATTCTCGTGTTCTCCCCTGCCTTCACAAGTGTGTTGTTGTTGTTCAGTAGCCAGGTTGTGTCCAACTCTTTGCAACTCGGAACACAGCACACCAGGCTTCCTTGTCCTTCACTATTTCCAGGAGTTTCCTCACATTCATGTCCATTGAGGTGGTGATGCCATCCAACCGTCTCATCCTCTGTCACCCTCTTCTCCCTTTGCGTTCAATCTTTCTGAGCATCGAGGTCTTTTCCAATGAGTCAGCTCTTTGCATCAGGTGGCCAAAATATTGGAGCTTCAGCTTCAGCACCAGTCCTTCCAGTGATCAGTCCTCAAGCTTATAAAGGACAAGAATTCTTTGGGAGAAGGTCTATCCTGCCTCCCACAGAGGGTCTCTGTCTGGAGCAGTGACTACCGGTGCTGGGGTCTGCAGCTGTTACTTCTCAGCTGCGTGGCCTTAATCAGGTAGCTTGACCATTCTTTGCCTTTGTTTCCTCATTTGTGAAGTGAGAAATACAGCAGGGCCTTTCTCACAGGGTTNTGGGAGAAGGTCTATCCTGCCTCCCACAGAGGGTCTCTGTCTGGAGCAGTGACTACCGGTGCTGGGGTCTGCAGCTGTTACTTCTCAGCTGCGTGGCCTTAATCAGGTAGCTTGACCATTCTTTGCCTTTGTTTCCTCATTTGTGAAGTGAGAAATACAGCAGGGCCTTTCTCACAGGGTTCTTGGAAGGGTTAATGGCTTTAACGCTTGCACAGTCCCTGGGAGAATTTCTGACATGTAGTAAGTGCTGTAGGACTGTTAGATGTTATTCTTTCACCCAGGATTTGCTAAAAGAAAAGGAGCAACACAAATGATGCTAATGACCTTTTTATATGACTCTTACAGAAATAGTCTAATGGAGAAAGATGAGTTCACTTTTTAAAAGAAAGGTCAGCCATTTTAAAACATTATATATGTCCCAAATCTAAGAACTTGCAAAATGTTTTAAAAGATGTTCAGCCACCCAGGCCTTAGCTCAGGTTGACGATCTAAACACTAGGGCATCCAAAATCAAAACAAGATGAAACAAACAAAAATAAATAATAAAAATAGAATCATGGCTTCATCGCAGACCTCTACGCAAAGAGTGAGGTGACAGAATAACCATAGTTCAACACCATTAATCCAACAATGGATGTCTTATCATTGACTTTTATTTTATGTTGTATTGAATTTTGCCCCAGGAGAGTCATTATACCTTAACTTTCCAGCAGGAGAACCCTCATCCTATTTGCGGCTCAGGCGGCCATAAATGAGTCTAGGAAATTTGTCCTGTGAGCGTTAAATCGCTTGGCCAGTTTTGCAACATGGGAGAATTCTGATGGAGATGGCTTGGATTGGAGTCTGCCTTCATCTTCCCCAGGTACATCTAACAGTTGCCACAGGCATGAGGAAGACTCTGGAACAAAGCATTCTTCCCCACTCTCTCCACCCTCTCACGTCTCTGGACAGACTCAGCTAAATGTGGGGTAAAAAACTTTCGCTTGCCTAAAGATTCACATGGACGTCAGGGTCATTGTGAGTCTGCTCCTCATTTTTCATTCCTTCTTGGGAATTCTGATGAAAATGACAGCCAGTGTTTGCGATGATTCTTGATTCTTCTTGGCAACCAGTTGGTGATTGAAGCATCACCACGCTAACAATCGAATCAACCTGTGTGGTTGGTAAATCAGGACCTTATTGAAGTTGGGCCACTTTCCAAACTAAGTCTTTGATGACAACTGGAACCTGATATTATGTTTTGAATCCTTAGGTGGGCTTCTGAAGGCGCAATGAGATTCACAAAGTATGCCTGCAAATTGAAGGTGACAGAAAACTTAGAAGAATTTGGGAAGTGAAGACAGAAACAGACCAGAACTGGTTTAGAGGCATTGGAAAATTTCTTACAGATAAAACAGGGACCAAACTATACCAAGTGGAATTATTATGAAAACAAAAGCTTTTGTCAACAATCAGAGTTAGATGCAGAAAACTGTTTTGGGAAGCATTTTATAGATTTTCTGGGGTTTATCCCCTGCTGTCTTAGACATTTACTTATGTTGGACACTGGCAAATCAAACCACTTGGGCCCATTTTTACCTTAAGTACTCTGATTTCAGAGCCTGTGGAGACAGGACCTTAGAGGCCCTGATTACTCATAAAGCTCATTTGATTTTATTTTTTAAGTCAATTAATTTTGAATTTTTAAAAGTGAATTGATTATTTCTATCAACATGCTCAAACCATACCTGCACAAAACTCATTGTATACATGGATAAAAATGTGTCCTCATTCTCTGATTTTTAAAAAATGTTTTTTCCGTTTCTTTGGCTTCTTTTGGAACATTTCCCATAATTGCAATTATTAGCAGAGAAATGACGTGACAAATGCAAGTTACTCAGTAATGATACTATCATTGCACTTACAGTTGACATAACCAGTTCTAGTTTTTTACTGATTTGACTATTACTGCAAAAATAATGCATGAATATTGTAAAATGAAATTAAAATTTTTCAAGAACAGATATTCTGTATAAATCCAGAAAAATAATTTCTTGAATACCCTTTTAGAAATTTCCATTTATTTAAAGTGTACAAACAAAGTATATTCACATACATTCTTTTGATACCCTTTAATATTAATAGTACATAGAGTATATCACGTTATTTTAAAATAATTGCTTATATTTTAATGTTTTATACTTCATGGAAAGTTTCTTAGATTATAATTTTAAATATTAGTTATGTTATCGGGTTTTCCTTCAGGAATTTTTTTTATGGTTACTGAGATATAATTAACAAACAACATTGCATGAATTTAAGACAGAGAATGTGATGTATGTACAAAATGTGTACATACATATTTTGTGAAATAAGCACCATAATACAGTTAGTTAATATATTCATCACCTCATATAATAACCTTTTTTGGTTGTGTTGTAAGAACTTTTAAGATCTACTCTCTTAGCAAATTTACAGTGCTGTTAACTACTGTTACCATGCTGTATATTAGATCCCTAGAATTTATTCATCTTTTCTTCAGTAATTTTGAAGTTCAGGTGCCTTCAACTTACGCTGAAGGCAAAAGTGTTCTTTTTTGTGTGTATTTTCATTTTTTTTTCTCACTGCAAAAAGTATATTGGAATCAATTAATTGCCCACAGAGAAGGAAACCATTGAAAAAATTATTATTTCTCACTGAAAGATATCTCAAACATAAAAATTTATGTATTTGTGATTTGAAATAGGTCCCTAAACAGAGCATTGTTAGCACTCACAAAGATAAATCCCTAGTCTCTATACCTGAAATGAGTTAGACATTTCATTTCAGGTGCTGAGGACAAAAAAAAATATGTAAATAACTTCCTGTCACTAAAAGTTTTCTGAAGAAACAACCAGAAAAAGACTCAGCCTCCTCAGATTATTTGTAGCCTTTAACATTTTTCTTTTTTTGTTTTGTTTTGAAAAGATTAGTATAAAAAATGCTTATGGAGTATCTGGGCCATGTGAAGACTATCAGGCAATCGCAAAAATATACAAGCATTTAAGAGAGAAAAAAAAAAGAACCTGTTTCAATACACTCATACTTTTTGATTAGTTTGTTTACTAAGTTGGGCATAAATCTCTTACTTGTCCTGAACCACTCAAACGGCCTTTTAAAGCTTATATCGTTTGTTTCATGAGCCTGTCATTCTTCCTGCCTTTCTCATCGTTTCTAGGTTCATGGATGCAACAAAGAAAGAAATCACACCAAATAGTGACCAAGTGGAGAAGGCAATGGCACCCCACTCCAGTACTCTTGCCTGGAAAATCCCATGGACAGAGGAGCCTGGAAGGCTGCAGTCCATGGGGTTGCTGAGGGTCAGACACGACTGAGCGACTTCACCTTCACTTTTCACTTTCATGCATTGGAGAAGGAAATGGCAACCCACTCCAGTGTTCTTGCCTGGAGAATCCCAGGGAGGGGGAAGCCTGGTGGGCTGCCGTCTATGGGGTCGCACAGAGTCGGACACGACTGAAGTGACTTAGTAGTAGTAGTAGTAGTGACCAAGAGGAATTGTCCTACCTTATATTTTTTCAAGAATCACAAATGCATATTTTATCACAAAAGCTTCACCTCTCTGTCTCTCTTGTAGTTCAGGGAGACACCTCCTCCCATTACTACTTGGCAATGGGAAGTATTGCAAAGAGGAAGACCACACGGGCAGCAGGAGGTCTTTCTCACCTTCCAAACGGGGCCCAGAATAAAAGGGAACAAACCTAGGCCATTTGTAGAGACGTGAATGGACCCAGAGTCTGTCACACGGAGTGAAGTAAGTCAGGCAGAGACGAACGAATATCCTCTACGAGTGCATAAACGTGGAATCTAGAAAAGTAGTGCCGTTGAAACCATTTGCAGGGCAGAAAAAGAGACGCAGACTTACAGAACAGACGTGGGACTTGGGAGGAAGGGGGATGGGACAAACCCAGAGAGTCGCATGGACACGTTTCCGCTGCCCGGTGTGAAACAGACAGCTGGTGGGAAGCGGGTGCAAAGCACAGGGAGCTCAGCCTGGTATTCCGTGACCAACTAGAGGGGTGAGATGGAGGGGCTTGGGAGGGAGGGCAAAGAGAGAAGGGATCCATGGACATACATAGCTGATTCATGCTGTACCGCAGAAACTAACCCAACATTGTAGAACAATCAATAAAAAAATGTTCTCTATAGCCGACGATCTTAGGACAGCATCGGCCTAGCCCAGATTTCTGACTTCTGATCCATCAGCCACCAGAGTTCTTTCCCACAGAGTTCTGAAGAGGCTCATTCAGTTTCACAATCCTTCCAGACAACCTTCGCTAACTTAAATCTCTCACTAATTTCTCTAGTCCTCCACATACAAAGGCCTCTCAGACCATATGTAAAGTAAAACCAAATTAAGTAGTATTTATCTCTGTGTGTGCTCAGTTGCATCCAACTGTTTGTGACCCCATGGACTGTAGCCCACCAGGCTGCTCTGTCCATGGGGTTATCCAGATAAGAATACTGGAGTGGGTTGCTGTTCCCTTCTCCCAGTGTCTGTCTTTACAGGTGTAAAATCATCCCTAGGAGAAGCAGTATGTTTTAAAGACAGGGTGAACATCGCGGGTCCTGGCAGATGTTCTTCTGCTCCCATCAGTCAGGTTTTCATGGAGGCCAGTCTGCAGATCTTTCACTGTGAGCTGTGCCCTGCTAAGGGAAATGCACTGGCAGAAGTCTGAAATAATTTTGCACTTTTGTTGAGACTCTGAAGAGGCTTGTTCTTTTTTTGGACATAATTTATGCTTTGCTGCCACTAAGGCTCAGTTTACCCACAGTTCTACTAAACCTTACCTGCTGTACTTCATCTGAACGGATTTACATGAATCCATTCATGTGAAATCTATACAGCTAAACATTTTTTTTTGTTTTAATCTCTTGTTTTACTTCTTATTGAAGCATAGTTGATTTACAATGTTGCTTTAGTTTCAGATGTACAACAAAGTGATTCAGCTACACCACACACACACACACACACACACACACACACGTATTCTTTTTCCAGTCTTTTCCCTTATAGGTTATTGCAAAATGCTGAGTATAGTTCCCTGTGCTATACATAACTCCTTGTTGATTATCAATTTTACATATAGCAGTGTGTATATGTTAATCCCAACTTCCTAATTTATCTCTCCCCACTCCTTTCCCCTTTGGTTACTGTGTTTTTTGGCTACATCTGTGAATTTATTTATTTTTTGCAAATAGATTTATTTATATCTTGTTTTATTCCACATGTGGCCCAGATGGTAAAGAATCTGCCTGCAGTGTAAGAGACCTAGGTTCAATCCCTGTGTTGATAAGATCCCCAGGAGAAGGGAATGGCAACCCACTCCCATATTCTTGCCTGGAGAATTCCATGGACAGAGGAGCCTGACAGGTACAGTCCATGGGATCTCATAGAGTTGGACATGACTGAGCAACTAACACTTACTTCCTTATGTGATGGCATAGGGTATTTTTCTTTCTCTGTCTGGCTTACTTCACTTAGTAAGTCAATCTTCAGGTCCATCCATGTTGCTGCAAATAGCATCACTTATTTTTTATGGCTGAGTAATATTCCATCATGCATATATATATTCATATATATATATATAAATCTTATTTATCCATTCTTCTGATGATGGTAATACAGATAACCTTTAAAAGTGTTCATGTAACTAATCAGAGCATGTGGATTGATATGTTTTGCTGATCTACTTTCTTATTTCAGATTTAATTCTTATGAAAGAATTTGGCTGATCTGCCATTGTCTAGAAAAGAAGTGAAAAGAATAGGGGGGATAGTGCTATAAATGGGAAAGGCCAAGAAAATTAATATCACCAGGCTTTCAAATTTGCCATGCTTTATTACTCTGCTACTTTAAATGTATGGGGTAAGTAAGAATCATTATTTTCTGTCATACTTTGGTTCAGCACTTCCCAGATTCTGTCTCTAAAAGAAATGTTGCTAGAGAGGTAAACTTTCTCATCTGTCAGTTATCTCAGAACTGAGTGCAACCTTAGACTTCTTTCATAAGTACTGCTAAAAATTGACAGAGGTTTTCAGCCAGTATTGATTCTTGATAAGTGAGTAAATGAGCTTAATGTTAATGAAGTAACACACATATGCCATTCATTGGTTCTGGACATAACACTCTTAAACCTCAAAGGAATCATTTGATATTTAAGTGTTTTCATTCCATGCTTTTTTGAAAATATTTATCAATTTTTTTATTCCCTTATACTCTTTCAAGTAATTTTGCATAAACATATACGGGCTCGTGAAGAGTCAGCTACGACTGAGCAACTAACACTCCATGTGCATATGCATATATATAGAACACACTCCAAAAGTTGTTGGGATTTTGAAAATCACTGAGTGCAATAAGATCTGACTGTTGAGATTAAAGGTTTTCTTACTATTCCTAAAATATTCCAGAATAAACAATTTGTTTCTACTGTGTTTATATTTCATTTCAGGGTAAGATTTGAACTAAATGTTTTATAAAGGCCCCTTCAGATAACTATGAAGTATTCTCCCAAGGGAAAAATTATCCATCTTTATTATTTGCCAACAGTCTTTGAAGAAGACTAGTATATTTTAAGTTTATTTTAAATGTAGGAGATAATATTTTCTTGTTGATATTGTCATCAGCAGAGTTCCATGCCATGTTAAAACATCATCCTCTTGCACTCATTAAACAATGCATTATTTTATGTTGGGAAGAAGCACGTGAATAGGATACTATAGAAGATTATTAGCTGGGCACTGTTTCCCAATTTTTGCTCCATCTAGTTTAACCAAGAAGGAAATGTGCTTTTCAAAAAGAAAAGTTATTGCAGGGATCTAAATTTAAGAGGAAACTATGGAAACTTTCAGAGTCACTAGCCGTCTTGTTTCTCCTGTTAGTCCCTCACATAAACAAGAGTTTCATTTTGATTGCATTTTGAAGATTATATTGTTCAGGGTCAAAAGGCACTTTTTGACATTAGCAGATATTTTCAGGGAAAGCTTCAACTGATTTTCTTCTTGAAAAAAAAAATCTAATTTCAAAATGGTGACAGTCTAAATGGATGGTATAGCATGACTACAGTTGAATGACTTACGCTCTTCTATGTAAACATTAGTAATGCCTTGATTGACAGACTTGCCTTGACAGTTGATCATAAAGAGATGCTCACTCTTGGCAGGAGAAAAAGTAAAACATCTGGTTTAATACATGTTGATGCACAAGCAGAGATGTCAATCACTGGCAGATTGGATTGTTTGGATTTGATGCTAAATGGAAGTTTGCAGACCTGATTATTAAAATGGCAAAACAATCCTTCATAATGGCCACAGGGATAAACATCATTTGGAAAATAGGGCAAAAGCCAAAGTTTTAGCAATGTATGGTTGTTCAGAAATAAAATCCAATTCCTTTAAAGTGAAAGGTAAGCATGTAGTCTCCCCACCAACCCCCAAATGATTCCCAGTCTGAGAAATATGACTTTTTAAATCCAATATTCATTGATGTCCTAAAGTTCAGAGCTGGAGTCTAAAGGAGATTTTTATTTGGCGATCATCTTTATATGAAAAGCAAATAGCCAGGTTGACATGGTGTGGTCAGTTAACATTCCAGACATCAAAGCAAAAGATTAGGTGTGTAGTAATAGTGATAATTTGAATATTCCTTTTGGCAGAAGTGGAGTTGTGGTAGGTTGAAAACTCGTTGAATGATTTTTTATTTTGCTATTTAGCTGCATTTAATTTTTTTATATACACAAAACCTGTCAGAAATAATACATCAAAATAAATAAAAGTAATTAGTGTATATAAGTGTGTAAGAATTCCAGCATTTCACTTGTAGAAATTCCAACAGGACCGTTTTTTGAGGTAAATGAGCAAATTTTTCTCCTTAATTCAGATGCAAGTATTGCTAGTCTTAAAATTATGTTCATATATGTTAAGTATATTTCTCTGTAAGTCAACAGAAATAGACATTAAACATATATGTGTTTATGTGGGCTTCCTTGGTGGCAAAGTGGTGAATAATCCACTTGCCAGTGTGGGAGATGGCTTCGATCCCTAGTTCAGGAAGATCCTCTGGAGGAGGAAATGGCAACCCACTCCAGTGGTCTTGCCTGGGAAATCCCATGGACAGAAGAGCATGGCGGGCTACAGTCCAGTGTCACAAAGAGTCACACATGACTGAAGTGACTTAGCATGCACACACACACACACACACACACACACACACTTAGTGACCAAGTGGAGAAGGCAATGGCACCCCACTCCAGTACTCTTGCCTGGAAAATCCCATGGACAGAGGAGCCTGGAAGGCTGCAGTCCATGGGGTTGCTGAGGGTCAGACACGACTGAGCGACTTCACCTTCACTTTTCACTTTCATGCATTGGAGAAGGAAATGGCAACCCACTCCAGTGTTCTTGCCTGGAGAATCCCAGGGAGGGGGAAGCCTGGTGGGCTGCCGTCTATGGGGTCGCACAGAGTCGGACACGACTGAAGTGACTTAGTAGTAGTAGTAGTAGTGACCAAGAGGAATTGTCCTACCTTATATTTTTTCAAGAATCACAAATGCATATTTTATCACAAAAGCTTCACCTCTCTGTCTCTCTTGTAGTTCAGGGAGACACCTCCTCCCATTACTACTTGGCAATGGGAAGTATTGCAAAGAGGAAGACCACACGGGCAGCAGGAGGTCTTTCTCACCTTCCAAACGGGGCCCAGAATAAAAGGGAACAAACCTAGGCCATTTGTAGAGACGTGAATGGACCCAGAGTCTGTCACACGGAGTGAAGTAAGTCAGGCAGAGACGAACGAATATCCTCTACGAGTGCATAAACGTGGAATCTAGAAAAGTAGTGCCGTTGAAACCATTTGCAGGGCAGAAAAAGAGACGCAGACTTACAGAACAGACGTGGGACTTGGGAGGAAGGGGGATGGGACAAACCCAGAGAGTCGCATGGACACGTTTCCGCTGCCCGGTGTGAAACAGACAGCTGGTGGGAAGCGGGTGCAAAGCACAGGGAGCTCAGCCTGGTATTCCGTGACCAACTAGAGGGGTGAGATGGAGGGGCTTGGGAGGGAGGGCAAAGAGAGAAGGGATCCATGGACATACATAGCTGATTCATGCTGTACCGCAGAAACTAACCCAACATTGTAGAACAATCAATAAAAAAATGTTCTCTATAGCCGACGATCTTAGGACAGCATCGGCCTAGCCCAGATTTCTGACTTCTGATCCATCAGCCACCAGAGTTCTTTCCCACAGAGTTCTGAAGAGGCTCATTCAGTTTCACAATCCTTCCAGACAACCTTCGCTAACTTAAATCTCTCACTAATTTCTCTAGTCCTCCACATACAAAGGCCTCTCAGACCATATGTAAAGTAAAACCAAATTAAGTAGTATTTATCTCTGTGTGTGCTCAGTTGCATCCAACTGTTTGTGACCCCATGGACTGTAGCCCACCAGGCTGCTCTGTCCATGGGATTATCCAGACAAGAATACTGGAGTGGGTTACTATTCCCTTCTCCAAGTGTCTGTCTTTACAGGGGTAAAATCATCCCTAGGAGAAGCAGTATGTTTTAAAGACAGGGTGAACATCGTGGGTCCTGGCAGATGTTCTCTTTCTGCTCCCATCAGTCAGGTTTTCATGGAGGCCAGTCTGCAGATCTTTCACTGTGAGCTGTGCCCTGCTAAGGAAAATGCACTGGCAGAAGTCTGAAATAATTTTGCACTTTTGTTGAGACTCTGAAGAGGCTTGTTCTTTTTTGGACATAATTTATGCTTTGCTTCCACTAAGGCTCAGTTTACCCACAGTTCTACTAAACCTTACCTGCTGTACTTCATCTGAATGGATTTACATGAATCCATTCATGTGAAATCTGTACAGCTAAACATTTTTGTTTTGTTTTAATCTCTTGTTTTACTTCATTGAAGCATAGTTGATTTACAATGTTGCTTTAGTTTCAGCTGTACAACAAAGTGATTCAGTTACACCACACACACACACACACACACACACACACACGTATTCTTTTTCCAGTCTTTTCCCTTATAGGTTATTGCAAAATGCTGAGTATAGTTCCCTGTGCTATACATAACTCCTTGTTGATTATCAATTTTACATATAGCAGTGTGTATATGTTAATCCCAACTTCCTAATTTATCTCTCCCCACTCCTTTCCCCTTTGGTAACTGTGTTTTTTGGCTACACCTGTGAATTTATTTATTTTTTGCAAATAGATTCATTTATATCTTGTTTTATTCCACATGTGGCCCAGATGGTAAAGAATCTGCCTGCAGTGTAAGAGACCAAGGTTCAATCCCTGTGTTGATAAGATCCCCAGGAGAAGGGAATGGCAACCCACTCCCATATTCTTGCCTGGAGAATTCCATGGACAGAGGAGCCTGGCAGGCTACAGTCCATGGGATCGCAAAGAGTTGGACATGACTGAGCAACTAACACTTACTTCCTTATGTGATGGCATAGGGTATTTTTCTTTCTCTGGCTTACTTCACTTAGTAAGTCAGTCTTCAGGTCCATCCATGTTGCTGCAAATGGCATCACTTATTTTTTATGGCTGAGTAATATTCCATCATGCATATACATATTCATATATAAATTTTATTTATCCATTCTTCTGATGATGGTAATACAGATAACCTTTAAAAGCATTCATGTAACTAATCAGAGCATGTGGATTGATATGTTTTGCTGATCTACTTTCTTATTTCAGATTTAATTCTTGAGAAAGAGTTTGGCTGATCTGCCATTGTCTAGAAAAGAAGTGAAAAGAATAGGGGGGATAGTGCTATAAACAGGAAAGGCCTAGAAAATTAATATCACCAGGCTTTCAAATTTGCCATGCTTTATTACTCTGCTACTTTAAATGTATGGGGTAAGCAAGAATCATTATTTTGTGTCATACTTTGGTTCAGCGCTTCCCAGATTCTGTCTCTAAAAGAAATGTTGCTAGAGAGGTAAACTTTCTCATCTGTCAGTTATCTCAGAACTGAGTGCAACCTTAGACTTCTTTCATAAGTACTGCTAAAAATTGACAGAGGTTTTCAGCCAGTATTGATTCTTGATAAGTGAGTAAATGAGCTTAATGTTAATGAAGTAACACACATATGCCATTCATTGGTTCTGGACATAACACTCTTAAACCTCAAAGGAATCATTTGATATTTAAGTGTTTTCATTCCATGCTCTTTTGAAAATATTTATCAGTTTTTTTATTCCCTTATACTCCTTCAAGTAATTTTGCATAAACATATACGGGCTCGTGAAGAGTCAGCTACAACTGAGCAACTAACACTCCATGTGCATATGCATATATATAGAACACACTCCAAAAGTTGTTGGGATTTTGAAAATCACTGAGTGCAATAAGATCTGACTGTTGAGATTAAAGGTTTTCTTACTATTCCTAAAATATTCCAGAATAAACAATTTGTTTCTACTGTGTTTATATTTCATTTCAGGGTAAGATTTGAACTAAATATTTTATAAAGGCCCCTTCAGATAACTATGAAGTATTCTCCCAAGGGAAAAATTATCCATCTTTATTATTTGTCAACAGTCTTTGAAGAAGACTAGTATATTTTAAGTTTATTTTAAATGTAGGAGATAATATTTTCTTGTTGCTATTGTCATCAGCAGAGTTCCATGCCATGTTAAAACATCATCCTCTTGCACTCATTAAACAATGCATTATTTTATGTTGGGAAGAAGCACGTGAATAGGATACTATAGAAGATTATTAGCTGGGCACTGTTTCCCAATTTTTGCTCCATCTAGTTTAACCAAGAAGGAAATGTGCTTTTCAAAAAGAAAAGTTATTGCAGGGATCTAAATTTAAGAGGAAACTATGGAAACTTTCAGAGTCACTAGCCGTCTTGTTTCTCCTGTTAGTCCCTCACATAAACAAGAGTTTCATTTTGATTGCATTTTGAAGATTATATTGTTCAGGGTCAAAAGGCACTTTTTGACATTAGCAGATATTTTCAGGGAAAGCTTCAACTGATTTTCTTCTTGAAAAAAAAAATCTAATTTCAAAATGGTGACAGTCTAAATGGATGGTATAGCATGACTACAGTTGAATGACTTACGCTCTTCTATGTAAACATTAGTAATGCCTTGATTGACAGACTTGCCTTGACAGTTGATCATAAAGAGATGCTCACTCTTGGCAGGAGAAAAAGTAAAACATCTGGTTTAATACATGTTGATGCACAAGCAGAGATGTCAATCACTGGCAGATTGGATTGTTTGGATTTGATGCTAAATGGAAGTTTGCAGACCTGATTATTAAAATGGCAAAACAATCCTTCATAATGGCCACAGGGATAAACATCATTTGGAAAATAGGGCAAAAGCCAAAGTTTTAGCAATGTATGGTTGTTCAGAAATAAAATCCAATTCCTTTAAAGTGAAAGGTAAGCATGTAGTCTCCCCACCAACCCCCAAATGATTCCCAGTCTGAGAAATATGACTTTTTAAATCCAATATTCATTGATGTCCTAAAGTTCAGAGCTGGAGTCTAAAGGAGATTTTTATTTGGCGATCATCTTTATATGAAAAGCAAATAGCCAGGTTGACATGGTGTGGTAAGTTAACATTCCAGACATCAAAGCAAAAGATTAGGTGTGTAGTAATAGTGATAATTTGAATATTCCTTTTGGCAGAAGTGGAGTTGTGGTAGGTTGAAAACTCGTTGAATGATTTTTTATTTTGCTATTTAGCTGCATTTAATTTTTTTATATACACAAAACCTGTCAGAAATAATACATCAAAATAAATAAAAGTAATTAGTGTATATAAGTGTGTAAGAATTCCAGCATTTCACTTGTAGAAATTCCAACAGGACCGTTTTTTGAGGTAAATGAGCAAATTTTTCTCCTTAATTCAGATGCAAGTATTGCTAGTCTTAAAATTATGTTCATATATGTTAAGTATATTTCTCTGTAAGTCAACAGAAATAGACATTAAACATATATGTGTTTATGTGGGCTTCCTTGGTGGCAAAGTGGTGAATAATCCACTTGCCAGTGTGGGAGATGGCTTCGATCCCTAGTTCAGGAAGATCCTCTGGAGGAGGAAATGGCAACCCACTCCAGTGGTCTTGCCTGGGAAATCCCATGGACAGAAGAGCATGGCGGGCTACAGTCCAGTGTCACAAAGAGTCACACATGACTGAAGTGACTTAGCATGCACACACACACACACACACACACACACACACACTTTTGGCCAACCAAATATTGGGTTGTATTTGGTACAACCCAAATTGTATTTATATATATATAAACATTGTATTTATATATATATATAAACATCTCATGGGTAAACATCTCAAAGAGGTTAGGCTTTTCCTGGATTTTGACTGAGTGAAGTGAAAGTCGCTCAGTCGTGTCCAACTCTTTGTGACCCCATCAACGATACAGTCCATGGAATTCTCCAGGCCAGAATACTGGAGTGGGTACCCTTTCCCTTCTCCAGGGGATCTTCCCAACCCAGGGATAGAACCCAAATCTCCCGCATTACAGGAGGATTCTTTACCAGCTGAGCCACAAGGGAAGTCCTTCTCTTAATTTTTGAAAGTCTAAACTAGAGATGCAGTCATTATGATGATTTCTCAAGAGTTCCTCACTTATCTCCCCATAAGGAAGCTATGCCTTTTGAAGCCATTATGTATCACTCAGCAATGTAGTCATTCATTATGAACATTAGTCCAGTGCCCAGTGTGGCCTGGGCTACATAATAAAGGGAAGCAAAGTGAAGGCAGGGATGTCTTTTCTCTTTGATTCATTTCTATATTCTTAACATCAAGAAAATTGCTTTGCTGTTAGTAAGATGCTCACAAAAATAATATTTGAATGAAAGAATTAACAAAGAATGCACAACACAGGCTGCCTGTATCCAAAGAGGTTAAATCTGATTTGTGTTTTCATGAAAAATAATTAAAGATGTTTAAACAACTTCTCTTTATATAAGAAAAAACACAAAAGAAAATGTATAAGGCCTAACTAAATGAAAAAGTAAAAGTCAAAGGTTCAATACTTAATCCTCTAACAACATGATAAACTATATTAATTTTACTTTTATTCCATAATTTGCAAATTCCTATTCTAATGTATAAAATTGGTGCTTGCATTATTAATTAAATATAACCTGTGTTTATAGAGATGCATAAAGTGTGTTTTAGAACATAGTCTGGCAAACTTTATCTTAAAAGACCAGGTTGTAAGCATTTTAGGCTCCACAGGGTCTTTGTGGCAAATATTCAGCTCTGTCTAGTACTGTGGAAACAGAATAGGCAATGTGTGGCTGAATGAATGTGACTTTGCTCCAGTAAAACTTTATTATTTACAAATACAGATGACAGACCACATTTGGTCCATGGACTGTAGTATGATGACAGCTGTTTTAGAAAGTGAAAAAGCAGAAAAGTTCCCAAAGAATGTCTGTTATAAAATTTTTTCCTCATAAATAATATTTCTCCTTCTGGATTGAGTTAAGATATCTTTTTAAAACTTCTCAAGAGTGCCCTGGCACTGCTGAAGAGAAACCCATATTAGGTCAGGATCATTTCCCAGAATTATTCCCCAGAAGTACCCTTAGTGACTTCTCATTTTGTTTTATATTACGATTTTCTTCTTAATTTGATTATGTTGTTTTCAGCATGTCTGTTGCATTTTAGATACCACTCAGATATCACTAATCCTTCAATGATGCCACAGAGAGATACTTTCGGTTCCTTATTATATATCTTAAGTGTTTTAACCACTTTTTAAAATAGAAACCAAATAAAACCTAGGTTTTTCACTGCACTTTTAGTGTGTATTGACTTCCCCTTAGTACTCACTCTCCCCTTTGAATCTGAGCCAGGCCAATCAGCAAGTTGTTTCTGCTCAGACATGGACCTGGAATCTAAGAAGTTAGGGGTCCTGCCATAGTCATCCAGGTAATTAGCATAAGCTTAATTGTGCCTTAAGGGGCATAAGAAGGCTTTGTGCTCTTCTTATAGGGACTCTGGAAGCCCTACTGTTTCTCATATCACACCAAATTTTTTAAAATATTATGTCTTTCAAAGTTGATTTCCACTTAGTGACCTTTATTGGTATGATGAACTACTCTTTGCCTATTTTTTTAATATAATTATTAGAAGTTTCTTTATTGCTGATATAGATTTTAAACTTTAACCTTAAGAAGCAGGGTCATCAGATATTTTGTCATTAACAGGTTATCTAGTCATTTTAAGTTCCATAAAATACAAATGTGTTTAGACTACCATTCCGAAGAAAAAATTGTTTTTGAGTGAAATTCCACAGCCTCTATCTATCAGTTCAGTTCAGTGCAGTCACTCAGTCGTGTCCAACTCTTTGTGACCCCATGAATCGCAGCACGCCAGGCCTCCCTGTCCATCACCAACTCCCGGAGTTCACCCAAACTCATGTCCATCGAGTCAGTGATGCCATACAGCCATCTCATCCTCTGTCATCCCCTTCTCCTCCTGCCCCCAATCCCTCCCAGCATCAGAGTCTTTTCCAACGAGTCAACTCTTTGCATGAGGTGGCCAAAGTACTGGAGTTTCAGCTTTAGCATCATTCCTTTCAAAGAAATCCCAGGGCTGATCTCCTTCAGAATGGACTGGTTGGATCTCCTTGCAGTCCAAGGGACTCTCAAGAAGGAGGGGGGTTCAGGATTGGGAACACACGTACACCCATGGTGGATTCATGTTGATGTATGGCAAACCAATACAATATTGTAAAGTAAAAAAATATATAATAGTAATAATAAAATAAAATTTTTTTAAAAAGATGAAAACAAAAAAAGAGTCTTCTCCAACACTACAGTTCAAAAGCATCAATTCTTCAGCACTCAGCTTTCTTCACAGTCCAACTCTCACATCCATACATGACTACTGGAAAAGCCATACCCTTGACTAGACAGATCTTTGTTGGCAAAGTAATGTCTCTGCTTTTGAATATGCTGGTCATAATCTTCCTTCCAAGGAGTAAGCGTCTTACTTTCATGGCTGCAATCACCATCTGCAGTGATTTTGGAGCCCCAAAAAACAAAGTTTAACACTGTTTCCACTGTTTCCCCATCCATTTCCCATGGAGTGATGGGACCAGATGCCATGATCTTAGTTTTCTGAATGTTGAGCTTTAGCCAACTTTTTCACTCTCCTCTAGAAAACTGTTTATTCTCCTCTAGGCAGATAGTATTGAGATTTATCATGAATTTGAAACAAATGCTAAGAAAGAGTGAAACTGACAATTGCCAGATAGGCTGACTAAAGATAGTTTTTCTCTAAGACTGATTTTCTTTTAGAAATAGCAAAATTAAAAATTTCTAACACTGAGTGCTTCCTGTGGATTAGTCTCTATGTTCAGCACTTTACATGGGTTATCTCATTTGATCTTCATAACTTCTCTGTCATGTCGATATTAAAAGTATTATTTTTACAGATTAAAAACAAGTTGGAAGCAGTTGAATAACTAGTTGGTCATCTAGGAAAACATGGGATTGAGAATTGGGTTCAACACTCTGCTTTCAGTGCCCTTCTGACATGGAATTGTTTTATATCCAGCAACTTGATCTGGTGGGACATCTCCCAGCAGGAGTTCATTTTCTCCAGCATCAGGACATTACCTTTCTCAACATTAGAGGTCTCAGGGTAAAGGACTGCAATTTCTCTATTGCCACTGTGAACTATTAGTGATAACTGAAGATTTGCTGGCAGAAATCATTCCTGCATCCAGCCAGAGAGAGCTGAGAGATGTCACTCTGAGAGACTATGTTGTTCCCAGAAAGAGTCCATTTCCTACAATGGGGGTGGGGTGTCATATCATACCTGTAGCTTGCCGAGGGTTTTTATGCATTGTGTGAATGACTGTAGGATGCAGGCCACTTTATCTCACCTTGTTTCTCCCTTAAAGGGAGAAATTTTTTTTAAAACCTCAATTCAAAATAAAGCTATGAATATACTGAGAAGCAACTGTTAGGGTTTTCTGAATGCTGACTTTAAAGACAATTTTTTCACTATCCTCTTTCACTTTCATCGCGAAGCTCTTTAGTTCTTCTTCTCTTTCTGCCTTAAAAGTGATGTCATCTGCATATCTGATGTTATTGATATTTCTTCTGGCAATCTTAATTCCAGCTTGAGCTTCATCTAGCCCAGCATTTTACATGATGCACTCTGAATATAAGTTGAATAAGCAGGGTGACAATATACAACCTTGACGTACTCCTTTCACGATTTGGAAACAGTCTATCATTCCATGTCCAGTTTTAATTGCTTCTTGACCTCCATACAGATTTCATGGGATGCAAGTCAGGTGGTCTAGTATTCCCAACTCTTTAAGAATTTTCCATAGTTTGTTGTGATACACACAGTCAAAGGCTTTTGGCATAGTCCACAAGCAGAAGTAAATGTTTTTCTGGAACGCTCTCGCTTTCTTGATGATGCAATGGATGCTGGCAATTTGATCTCTGGTTCCTCTGCCTTTTCTAAATCCAACTGGAACATCTGGAAGTTCACGGTTCACGTACTACTGAAGACTGGCTTGGAGAATTTTGAACATCACTTTGCTAGTGTGTGAGAAGAGTATAATTGTGCAGTAGTTTGAGGATTCTTTGGCATTGCCTTTCTTAGGGATTGGAATGAAGACTGACATTTTCCGGTCGTGTGGCCACTGCTGAATTTTTCAAATTTGCTGGCATATCAAGTGCAGAATTTTCACAGCATCATCTTTTAGGATTTGGAATAGCTCAACTGGAATTCAATCACCTCCACTAGCTTTGTTCGTAGTAATCTTTTCTAAGGCCCACTTGACTTCCCATTCTACGATGTTTGGCTCTAGGTGAGTGATTACAACATTGTGATTATCAGGGTTGTGAAAATATTTTCTGTATAGTTCTGTGTATTCTTGCCACCTCTTCTTAATATCTTCTACTTCTGTTATGTCCATAACATTTCTGTCATTTATTATGCCCATCTTTGCATGAAATGTTCCCTTGGTATCTCTTAAGTTTCTTGAAGAGATCTTTAATCTTTCCCATTCTATTGTTTTCCTCTATTTCATTGCATTGATCACTGAGGAAGGCTTTCTAATCTCGCCTTGCTATCCTTTGAAATTCTCCATTCAAAAGGGTATAACTTTCCTAGTGTCCTTTGCCTTTAGCTTCTCTTCTTTTCTCAGCTATTTGTAAGGCCTCCTCAGACAACCATTTTGCCTTTTTGCATTTCTTTTTCTTGGGGATGGTCTTGATCACTGCCTCCTGTACAATGCCAAGAACCCCCAACCCCCCCAGGCACTTTATCAGATCTAATCCTTTGAATTGATTTGTCCACTTACTGTATAATCATAAGGGATTTTATTTAGGTCATACCTGAATGGTTTAATGGTTTTCCCTACTTTCTTCAATTTAAGTCTGAATTTGGCAATAAAGAGTTCATGATCTGAGCCACAGTCCACTCCTGGTCTTGTTTTTGCTGACTGTATAGAGCTTCTCCATCTTTGGCTGCAAAGAATATAATTAATCTGATTTTGGTATTGACCATCTGGTGATGTCCATGTGTAGAGTCTTCTCTTGTGTTGTTGGAAGAGAGTGTTTGCTATGACCAGTGCATTTTCTTGGTAAAGCTCTGTTAGCCTTTGACATGCTTCATTTTGTACGCCAAGTCCAAATTTGCCTCAGAGGTTAAAGCGTCTGCCTCCAATGCGGGAGACCCAGGTTCGATCCTTGGGTCGGGAAGATCCCCTGGAGAAGGAAATGGCAATCCACTCCAGTATTCTTGCCTGGAGAATCCCATGGATGGAGAAGCCTAGTAGGTTACAGTCCACGGGGTCGCAAAGAGTCGGACACGACTGAGCGACTTCACTTCACCTCACCTCACCAGGTATATCTTGATTTCCTACTTTTGCATTCCAGTCCCATATAATGAAAAGGGTAATTTTTTTTTCCCCCTAACACTCAGGAAACTAAGATCATGGCATCCAGTCCCATAACGTCATGGAAAATAGATGGGGAAACAATGGAAACAGTGACAGACTTTATTGCGGGGGAGGCTCCAAGACCACTGAAGATGGTAACTGCAGCCATGAAATTAACAGATGCTTGCTCCTTGGAAGTAAAGCTATGACCAACCTAGACAGCATATAAAAAGCACAGACATAACTTTGCCAAAAATGGTCCATCTAGTCAAAGCTATAGTTTTTCCAGTAGACATGTATCGATGTAAGAGTTGGACTCCAAAGAAAGTTGAGCACCAAAGAATTTATGTTTTGAACTGTGGTGTTGGAGAAGACTATGAGAGTCCCTTGGACTGCAAGGAGATCCAACCAGTCAACCCTAAAGAAAATAAGTCCTGAATATTCATTGGTAGGACTAGTCCTGAAGCTGAAACTCCAATATTTTTGCCACCTGATGGGAAAAATTGACTCATTTGAAAAGATCCTGATGCTGGGAAAGACTGAAGTTGGGAGGAGAAGGGAACAACAAAGGATGAGATGATTGGATAGCATTACTGACTCTATGGACGTGAGTTTGAGTAAGCCCTGGGAGTTGGTGATGGACAGGGAAGCTGTAAAGAGCAATATTGCATAGGAACCTGGAATGTTAGGTCCATGAATCAAGGCAAACTGGAAGTGGTCAAACAGGAGATGACAAGAGTGAATGTCAACATTCTAGGAATCAGAAAAATAAGATGGACTGGAATGGGTGAATTTGACTCAGATGACCATTATATCTACTACTGTGGGCAGGAATTCCTTAGAATAAATGGAGTAGCCATCATAGTCAACAAAAGAGTCAGAAGTGCAGTACTTTGATGCAATCTCAAAAGTGACAGAATGATCTCTGTTCGTTTCCAAGGCAAAATATTCAATAATCCAAGTCTATGCCCCAACCAGTAATGCAGAAGAAGCTGAAGTTGAAAGGTCTATGAACACCTACAAGACCTTCTAGAAATAACTGAAGATGTCATTTTCATTATAGATGACTGGAATGCAAAAGTAGGAAGTCAAGAAACACTGGAGTAACAGGCAAATTTGGCTTTGGAGTACAGAATGAAGCAGGGCAAAGGTTAATAGATTTCTGCCAAGAGAACAAACTGGTCATAGCAAACACCATCTTCCAACAACACAAGAGAAGACTCTACACATGGACATCACCAGATGATCAACACCGAAATCAGATTGATTATATTCTTTGCAGCCAAAGATGGAGAAACTCTATATAGTCAGCAAAAACAAGACCGGGAGCTGATTGTGGCTCAGATCATGAACTCCGTATTGCCAAATTTAGACTAAAATTGAAGAAAGTGGAGAAAACAACTAGACCATTCAGGTATGACCTAAATCAAATCCCTTATGACTATACAATGGAAATGAGAAATAGATTTAAGGAACTAGATCTGATAGAAAAGACTGCCTGATGAACTATGGACAGAGGTTCGTGACATTGTATGGGAGAAAGGGATCAAGACCATCCCCAAGAAAAAGAAATGCAAAAAAGCAAAATGGCTGTGTGAGGAGGCCTTACAAATAGCTGTGAAAAGAAGAGAAGCAAAGAGCAAAGGAGAAAAGGAAAGATATAAGCATCTGAGTGCAGAGTTCCAAAGAATAGCAAGGAGAGATAAGAAAGCCTTCCCGGGCGATCAATGCAAAGGAATAGAGGAAAAAAATAGAATGGGAAAGACTAGAGATCTCTAAAGAAAAATAAAAGGATACCAAAGGAGCATTTCCAGAGAAGGCAACGTCAACCAACTTCAGTACTCTTGCCTGAAAAATCCCATGGATGGAGGAGCCTGGTAGGCTGCAGTCCATGGGGTCACTAGGAGTCGGACATGACTGAGTGACTTCACTTTCACTTTTCACTTCCATACATTGGAGAAGGAAATGGCAACCCACTCCAGTATTCTTGCCTTGAGAATCCCGGGATGGGGGAGCCCGGTGGGCTGCCATCTATGGGGTCGCACAGAGTTGAACATGACTGAAGTGACTTAGCAGCAGTGGCAGAAGCAAGGGAATATTTCATGCAAAGATGGGCTCAATAAAGGACAGAAATGGTAGGGACCTAAGAGAAGCAGAAGATATTAAGAAGAGGTGGCAAGAATACACAGAAGAACTGTACAAAAAAGATCTTAATGACCCAGATAATCATGATGGTGTGATCACTCACCTAGAACCAGACATCCTGGAATGTGAAGTCAAGTGGGCCTTAGGAAGCATCACTACGAACAAAGCTAGTGGAGGTGATGGAATTCCAGTTGAGCTGTTTCAAATCCTAAAAGATGATGCTGTGAAAGTGCTGCACTCAATCTGCCAGCAAATTTGGAAAACTCAGCAGTGGCCACAGGACTGGAAAAGGTCAGTTTTCATTCCAATTCCAAAGAAAGGCAATGCCAAAGAATGCTCCAACTACCGCACAATTGCACTCATCTCACATGCTAGTAAAGTAATGCTCAAAATCCTCCAAGCCAGGCTTCAGCAATACGTGAACCGTGAACTCCCTGATGTTCAAGCTGGCTTTAGAAAAGGCAGAGGAACCAGAGATCAAATTGCCAACATCCGCTGGATCATGGAAAAAGCAAGAGAGTTCCAGAAAAACATCTACTTCTGCTTTATCGACTATGCCAAAGCCTTTGACTGTGTGGATCACAATAAACTGTGGAAAATTCTGAAAGAGATGGGAATACCAGACCACCTAACCTGCCTCTTGAGAAATCTGTATGCAGGTCAGGAAGCAACAGTTAGGACTGGACATGGAACAACAGACTGGTTCCAAATAGGAAAAGGAGTGCGTCAAGGCTGTATATTGTCACCCTGCTTATTTAACTT
>SJYT01001414.1:325174-356532 GCA_006410635.1 Cephalophus harveyi | reverse complement strand
TTCAACATTCAGAAAACGAAGATCATGGCATCTGGTCCCATCACTTCATGGGAAATAGATGGGGAAACAGTGGAAACAGTGTCAGACTTTATTTTTTGGGGCTCCAAAATCACTGCAGATGGTGACTGCAGCCATGAAATTAGAAGACGCTTACTCCTTGGAAGAAAAGTTATGTCCAACCTAAATAGCATTTTCAAAAGCAGAGACATTACTTTGCCGACTACGGTCCGTCTAGTCAAGGCTATGGTTTTTCCTGTGGTCATGTATGGATGTGAGAGTTGGACTGTGAAGAAGGCTGAGTGCCAAAGAATTGATGCTTTTGAACTGTGGTGTTGGAGAAGACTCTTGAGAGTCCCTTGGACTGCATGGAGATCCAACCAGTCCATTCTGAAGGAGATCAGCCCTGGGAGTTCTCTGGAAGGACTGAAGCTAAAGCTGAAACTCCAGTACTTTAGCCACCTCATGAGAAGAGTTGACTCATTGGAAAAAACTCTTGATGCTGGGAGGGATTGGGGGCAGGAGGAGAAGGGGACGACCGAGGATGAGATGGCTGGATGGCATCACTGAGTCGATGGACGTGAGTCTGAGTGAACTCCGAGAGATGGTGATGAACAGGGAGGCCTGGCGTGCTGCAATTCATGGGGTCGCAAAGAGTCGGACACGACTGAGCGACTGAACTGACTGACTGACTGATAGACGATATGACATAATATCCAGGGAGAAGAGATAAGAGAAGAGAATACAGAGGAGAGAGAACGTATAAAGAATGGAGCAAGAGCCAAACTGTGGAGCACAAAATTACATCTGAACCCTTGATAGTAAAAAGTTAAATGACTTTTGTCAGCAAGAACCTGAATTCTTCTGAAGAATTCAGCCGATCTTGCTCTTATTACCTCTCAAAGCATCTCAATGATGGATAAACTGTGAAAACTTAGTTCCCAGTATTTGGCATACATCATTGAATTATCAGACTTTGTCCTCCAGAACTTGGTGCTCCTGATATATAGCATCTTGCATGCTGCTGCTGCTGCTGCTAAGTCAGTTCAGTTGTGTCTGACTCTGTGTGACCCCATAGACGGCAGCCCACCAGGCTCCCCCGTCCTTGTGATTCTCCAGGCAAGAACACTGAAGTGGGTTGCCATTTCCTTCTCCAATGCATGAAAGTTAAAAGTGAAGGCGAAGTCGCTCAGTCGTGTGCAACTCTTAGCGACCCCATGCACTGCAGCCCACCAGGCTCCTCTGTCCATGGGATTTTCCAGGCAAGAGTACTGGAGTGGGGTGCCATTGCCTTCTCCAAGCATCCTGCACAAGCAGCATTTATACAAGTATATCAGGAATCAAGGCATCAGTGTCACAAAATTTGAATATGGTAACTAATATTTTAGTCTCTCACCATTTTTAATGACATTGTCCTAAGTGCTTCAGGATAGTCTTATATGAGTCCAAGAAGTGAATCTGATACTTTGAAAATAGTCTATGCTGCGTAGGGGCCAAATGATCACCAGCCACAAGAGAAGGCAGAACTGAAAAATGTATGATTAGTATTCCAGGGACAAGAAATAAACTGTGCTAGAAGGCATAGAAGAGACTGGGGATATGAACCTGAGGATGGTGTCCAGATTTAATTGGTTCCATTTTACAAGTTAAATCATGCTCTTTCTAATGACCAGCTCCCTAGGCAAATTCACAGATGTATAGCCATTAATGACTGACAGGATCCGGGTTGACTTTTTAACCTCACCTTACACTGTTGCTGCCATAGTATTTGAAGCCACAGAGGCAGGTTGATATACACAGAAATCTGAACTTCATTTTTATTGGATATTTTACCTTTTAAAAGAGCTGAGGGAGTGCAGAGAAAGTGATTAAATGAAAAATCTGTGATGACAGGTGTAAGAACTTTTAGATTCTCTAGAATTCTACCTGACTTATTTATTCTTCAACTCCTGGAGATCTATGGCTTTAACTCCATTTTTGTGAAGTTAAGGGAACATAAGTTTGTCCATGATAATCCTCTTTAAGTGGCTTCTTCTCCTGACTTGTAGTCATCCTTTATTCTTCCTTTATATTTTTTACTTTTATTTATATTAATAGTACTTTACTTATAGACTTTTCTTTCCTGCTCTGGAGGTCCTGTCTGGTTCTCTTCTCATTCTAACCTTCCTAGTATAGCTCATCACTCTATGGGTTCAAGTTTCACAGACGTGTTAATAACTCCCAGGTCAGAACAGCTGAGTTCTAGACATGTCTACTTGAGTAGATCAAAGATTTAACATCTACAAAACATAATGGTCTGTGCTTAGTCACTCAGTCATGTATGACTCTTTGCAACCCCATGGACTATAGCCTGCCAAGCATCTCTGTCCATGGGGATTCTCCAAGCAAGGATACTGGAGTGGATTGCCATGCCCTCCTCCAGGAGATCTTCCCAAACCAGGGATCAAACTCAGGTCTCCCTCACTGCAGGTTGATTCCTTACTGTCTGAGCTTCCAGGGAAGCCCAACAAAACATCATAAGTCATATTTATTCTCGGACAACTTCCTCTTCCTACATTCCTAAAATTACTGCCATTCATCTAATTTATCTGTTTGGACTTCTTTCTCCATGTCAGGCCCTTCTGACAATTAATCACTGAGATCTATTGCTTCAGATCCAAATAGTTCATGAACCTCTCTCTACTTCTTGCTCAAGACGACTATTGTCCCTTAGCTAGACTCCTTTCCCAGCTACCCTTCTGTTTGTCTTCCTTACCTTTGATCCACTTCCTACAATGTATTCAGAGAGAACTTCCTAAAATATATACCTTATCACACCATTCCTTGGCTCTGAAGTTTTCAGAGATTCTTCAGTAGCTTTATAATCAGTTCCAGGCTGGTGAATGTCATACACAGGCCCTTCACCATCTGACTCTTGCTTATATCACTGGCTGCATTTATCCCCACTTGCAACTTCTCTTTGTCTCCCATTCAGCACACTCTGAAATCTATTCCCTCATAAACATGCCATGTTTTGGCAGCTTCTAGATGGGAACACCCATTAGGCCCTCTATCAAGGTCATCCTTTCTTCACGTCAGCCCTGAGTTAATAAATACCACTTACCCTTCAGGATTTAGTTCAGGGTCTTTCCACGGCATGCAACTTTAATATAGATGACACTTATGATCTGCAGGGCTTACTTTGTAGCTCAGCTGGTAAAGAATCCACCTGCAATGTGGGAGGCCTGGGTTCAATTCCTGGGTTGAGAAGATCCCTTGGAGGGGGAAAAGCTACCCACTCCAGTATTTTGGCCTAGAGAATTCCATGGAATGGATAGTCCATGGGGTTGCAAAGAGTCTGACACAACTGAGTGACTTTCACTTTCACTATGACATACAAGCACTATAATTTCTTCTTTGTTTTTCTTTGTTTGAGCTTTTTGGAGTTTAAGTGTCTTGTCTAAGACAGCAAAACCAGTAAGTAGCAGAATTAAAATTCAAATCCAGTTTCACTCTCTCTCCGTGGGCCGCACTGAATGCAATCCCATAGTATTCAACAACCTAGCATGCTAACTTTCTTATAACTATCAGCAAAGAAAAATAGGGATGGAGAGATTTAAATGGCATGTTCATTCTTATTCCATCATATATTTGCTGCATCTTGCATCACCAAAATCACTACTATGATTTGGGTAATACTCTATGGTATTCTGCGAACTACCTCCATTTGAATTGATACGTACACAGTCATCCCTCGGTATCCATGAGTGATTGGTTCCATAATACCTCCCCACCAGACCAAACTCTGTAGATGCTGAAGTCCATTATATTAAAATGTATCATATTTACATATAACCTATCCGCATCCTCCTGTGTACTTTAAGTCATTTGTAGATTACTTATATCTAATGCAATGTAAATGGTATGTAAATAGTTGCAAATTCAATGTAAATGCTATGTAAATAGTTGCCTGTACACAGTAAATTCAAGCTTTGCTTCTTGGAACTTTCTGGAATTTTTCTTTTTTGATATTTTCAATACACAGTAGGTTGAATCTGCAGACACAAAACTCATAGATATGGAAGGCCAACTGAACACCTTGTTTTGCGCTGATGGTCTACTGATAGCCAGTGCTGTGGCTGGACTGACTTTTGTGGTTCGTGTTATGATAGCAAGACACCCTCCACAAATAACCATCAAAAGACTACTAGAAAAATAAAGGATTTATCCCTCACAGGTCCTGGAAAGCACAAGGCACACCTGCTGTCCCACAGTGAGGTTGCTGGAGGTGCAGGAGAGGAGAGAGAGGAAGGGAGAAAGCAAAAGAGAGCTCCTAGAGTTCAGTTTTTATTGGGGTCAGGGGTGGAAACCTAGAGTTCCCAGGTTCTAAAATCCTTAAAAGCTAGGGTTTTAAGAACTCATTCTTTCGTGGTTAATTGAAAACCTAAGAACAGGAATGTAAAGCAAAGGAAGAAAAAAACAAAGAAACAAATGACCCAAATGGTGAATTATCAAAATCAACCAAGATAAACCAAAGGAGCCTGAAAGGAAGGCTGCAGGGTGGGAGGGTTAGTCCAGGGGCTGGCTGTGGGTTTGTGCTCGACTGCATCTCTACGTAGATCCCTCTTTAAAATGGATGGAAATCAAAGCTGAAGTCAGACATTTGTATCACCCAAAAAGGAAAGCAAGAACGAAAACCAACTGCTAAGGCTTGCAGTGTACACTTAAACGCCTTAGATGGTGCCTTTGGAAAACTGGATTTCAAGTTTGGTTGTATATTAGAATTGTCTGGGGAGATTTTAAAGTGCCAATACCTGGATTCCACACTCAGAAATTCAGATGTATTTGTTACTGGTTATTTCCTAGAGACTGGCATTTTTTCCTTGATTTAAATATACATTTTTGTTTATTGGCTCCTCAGGGTCTTAGTTGTGACATGCAGGATTCTCTGTCTTTGTTGCAGCATGTGGGATCTAGTTCACTGACCAGGGATTGAATTTGGGGCCCCTGTATTAGGAGCATGGAATCTTAGCCGCTGGACAGCCAGGGAAATTTATAGGAGCTTTCAAAACTTGTGGGGTTATTCTAATGGGCACTAGTGTTTGAGAACCGCTGCCTTTGAAAACATCTAGTTTGCTCTTTTCAAAGATGAGGCAAATAAAGCACAGAGAGATTATGTGACCTGCCTGAAGTTAAATGATACAGTTCCTGTGAGTAATTGGTCACATGTGATTTATTCCTGAATCACAGATTGACTGTCCATGCAGATAAAACTAGCTAACCTTTCCAGACTCTGTCCCCACTGCAATGTAGCTACAGCAAAACAAAGGAAAAAGCCATCTCTTGTCTAGCATGCCACAGGCTTCAAAGGCAAATAAAGCACAGAGAGATTATGTGACCAGCCTGAAGTTAAATGATACAGTTCCTGTGAGTAATTGGTCACATGTGATTGATTCCTGAATCACAGATTGACTGTCCATGCAGATAAAACTAGCTAACCTTGCCAGACTCTGTCCCCACTGCAATGTAGCTACAGCAAAACAAAGGAAAAAGCCATCTCTTGTCTAGCATGCCACAGGCTTCCAATGTTGCTCAGTAAAACAGCAATACTCTCCTTTTGCATCATGCTTTTGATAGATATTTTCAGATCTACTTCATCAGATATGCTTATGAAGTGCTTTTGTTAGGTACTTTCAGATCTGCTATATGTTGTTGTTGTTCAGTCCCTCAGTTGTGTCTGACCCTTTGTGACCCCATGGACTGCAGCATGCCAGGCTTTCCTGTCCTTCACCAACTCCCAGAGCTTGCTCAAACTAATGTCCATCGAGTCGGTAATGCCATCCAACCATCTCATCCTCTGTCATCCCCTTCTCCTCCTGCCTTCAATCTTTCCCAGGATCAGGGTCTTTTCCAATGAGTCAGTTCTTCACATCAGATGGCCAAAGTGTTGGAGATTCAGCTTCAGCATCAGTCCTTCCAATGAAGTTCAACTATATAATTTTCTATAGACTTTAAGATAGATAATTTTTCTATTGACTTCAAGATAGATTTTTATTGGTCTAATTTTTCTTTTTGTTAACAGTAGCAAACAGTGAGTTAAAACTTTAAGCTAAGAAATATTACTTTAAAATCTTAGTCTAGACATCAATATAATTAAGAGGGGCTTTGGCATCAGCCAGTTTTGAGTTTGTCTTGATACTCGAGCTGTATGGCAATGGGCAAGTCATTTGACTTTTCTGAATCTCAGTTGTCATAGAGAGGATGGAAATCACGCTATCTATGGTTGCAAATGACTCTAACAAAAGTAGAAAACATAGATGGGTGTGATATTGATGATACTACAGAGGGAGTATTCACTGCTGTATGGAAGTGGGTACTTAGAAAGGGTTTTCTGAAGAAAAATGCTGAGGAGGAAGAAATTTTGCTCTACTCTTCTAGGTTCTGCTAGCTGGTCTAAAAATTAAATTGATGTGAGACAGATTATCAGGAGAAAATCCAAATTTTGGTAACATGTGTACATGAGAGAAACCCAGGAAACTAATTCACTAAAATGGCCAAAGCTCTCACTTTAAATATCATCTTGAGCTAAATAAAAGAGGATGTTGGGGATAATGGTTTGGGGCTTCAAAGGGAAGGAAGGCAATTTATATGAAGATAGAAAAGCAAATGGTTGTCAAACAAATGTTTGCAGGGCCATGTAGAGGCAATGAGATATAGAGAGGACTTGGTATCTATCCCCTGCCTGAGTTTCCTCAGGACACTATCTCTTTAATAGTTGTATACTGAGAGTGTGGAAATGTTACTCACTCAGTCATGTCCAACTTTGTGACCCCATGGACTGTAACCTGCCAGGCTCTGTCCATGGGACTCTCCAGGCAAAAATACTGGAGTGGGTTGCCACTTCTTTCTTCAGGTATCTTTCCAGCCCAGGGATCAAACCCAGGTCTCCTGCATTGCAGGCAGATTTTTTAACATCTGAGCTACCAGGGAAGCCCTCTACTCTGGGAATCAGCCCTTTCTTTAAATTATTTTAGGCAGGTAGGGGGAAGGTCAAAAGTTTTTCCTGAGACTTTTGGTTCTTAAAAATAGTCAGGCTAAATAAACCCTCATTCCAAAGAGACATTTCGGGGTGACACATTTTGCCATCTGAAGGTACTAGGCAAATTGAGTTTTAAGACAGGAACTGATATTCTGCAGGGTTTATATCCCCATATTTTTCTAAGTGAAGAATTTGAAACTAGAAAAGCTGATTCCCACATATACAGTCTACATCTTTGTGCTCCCAGAGTGGAGTTCTAATTAGACTCAGTGCTCTCGCTACAATGCTATTTGTTTAACACTCAGAATTTGGCACAAATCTCCGTACATCCAATCTCCCATTAACATAAAACATATTAAACAATATTTATTCCTAATTTGAGACAAAATATTTTCACAAACTGTGTGTGTGCATGTGTGTGTGTGTGCATGTGTGTGCATGTGTGTGCGCGTGTGTGCATGTGTGTGCATGTGTGTGCGTGTGCGTGCGTGCATGTGTGTGCGTGTGTGCGTGTGTGTGCATGTGTGTGCGTGTGTGTGCATGTGTGTGCATGTGTGTGTGTGCATGTGTGTGTGTGTGTGTGTGTGTGTGTGTGCATGTGCGCTCAGTCGCGTCTGACTCTTGGCGACTCCATGGACTATATCCCACCAGGCTCCTTTGTCCATGGAATTTTCCAGGCAAGAATATTGGAGTGGTTTACCATTTGCTACTCCAGGGGATCTTCCCAACCCAGGGATTGAACTAGTGCCTCTTGTGTCTCTTGCTTTGGAAGGCAGATTCTTTACCACTGGCGCAATCTGGTTTTCACTAAATAAGGCCCAGAGGATAAAGTGTCTGCCTGCAATGTGGGAGGCCTGGGTTCGATCCTTGGGTCAGGAAGATCCCCTGGAGAAGAAATGGCAATCCACTCCAGTACTCTTGCCTGGAAAATGCCATGGACAGTGGAGCCTGGTAGGCTACAGTCAATGGGATCGCAAAGAATTGTACAGGGCTGAGCAATTTCACTCTTGGCTGAACTTCTGGCAATGAAACTCCTAGGAATCGGAGTCACTTTTGGAAATAAAGCAGATAAGATTGAAATGCCAGTTAATAGAAAATACCCTCTGATGAGCCTCTTCTGAAAGAGGGCAAGTACAGGATGCCTAGACACATGCTTTTGAGCTCTAAGGAACAAGCTGAGCATTCTCCTCCCCAGGGATTCCAGAGTCATAACATTGTCTTTCTCTGTGACAGAGAGCACTTGCCTGAGTTTAAATGTTCTCTGTAGGATAGCCTTGGAGAGTTCTCCTAAATCTTCCTGACGTAATTCTTTATCCACAAAATTGATGGATACCAGCTATTTTCTAGGGTCAGATTGAGGACTGAACACAATAAAGCATGCAAACTATTGTGTAAACTATCAAATTCCATATTAGTATCCACAATCCTGCTCTCACCCAAAGTACAACAGCTGATTATTCCAGAGCATGTTGAAGACCATAAATGTCTGTTCAGGACAAATGTTTACACTTCAGGGAAACCCAGTGATGCATCGTGTTCCACTTTTCACCCCACCCCCGTATTGGAAGTAGTTAATGGAAAACCCCTGGTCGTGTGAAGTGATGGGTGGCCACCTAATTAAGAAGTCATTCCCTTTCACTTTCTAATCCATCTGAAAATACACTATCTCCTTGGTCTTATTGGAAAAGTCATTGTTTCATGGCAACTGGGATGCTAGTAAAGAAATCAGAACAGATGGAAAGCAGTAAGGGGGCCAACCAGAAGTGTTTTGGAAATCTTTAAAAATATCTAGAAGGTAGAAGAGATTTCTAACAGGATCCTGGGCTCCAATTTTCTGTTCTCAATTAGTTAATGCATTTTGTTCTTTCATCAACTGTAGCCCGTAAAACGCCTGCGATTACTATTACTATTACTTCCCATCGGATCTGCTTTTCCTTTCATGGAACTGGACCCCAGAGGAGAGAATGAAGCAAACAAACAAACAAAAAATTGCTCCTCAGAAACATAGGATGGATGTACTCTGAGAAGCACCACTGACAGAAAACTTCTCGCTTTGTGGGGGAGGCAGGGGGAAAGAAATCATTTCTTACATCTTTAGAATTTGAGGACAACTTGTAAGTTGGCTCATGGCAGAGGCCTCAAGGGGAGGCCAGATAGGTCTATCATTTCATTAGCTGTCATTTTTTTCTTAAATTGATCTCCATATCATTTTACAGTCTGCTTTATTCTTTTCTTTGACTTTGAAATATAAGTTAAATTTACAAGTTAAGAATCAAAACACATAGCTCTACATGGAAAGAAAATTAAAGCATCAAAAATTAGTATCCTGAGACAGATGCTTTCTTGCCTTAATAACCAAGTCCTAGGTAAATACCAGTAAGAAGCTAATGTAGACTATTTGAGCACTTCCTCTTTCTTAAGTGCCCATCACGGATCTGGGTGTTTTGGAAAATTGTTGTTTAGTCACTAGGTCATGTCTGACTCTTTGGGGACTCCATGGACTGTAGCCTCTCTGCATTCCTGTGTCCATGGGATTTCCCAGGCAAATTGAAATATAAGTTAAATTTACAAGTTAAGAATCAAAACACATAGCTCTACATGGGAAGAAAATTAAAGCATCAAAAATTACTATCCTGAGACAGACGCTTTCTTGCCTTAATAACCAAGTCCTAGGTAAATACCAGTAAGAAGCTAATGTAGACTATTTGAGCACTTCTTCTTTCTTAAGTGCCCATCACGGATCTGGGTGTTTTGGAAAATTGTTGTTTAGTCCCTAGGTCATGTCTGACTCTTTGGGGACTCCATGGACTGTAGCCTCTCTGCATTCCTGTGTCCATGGGATTTCCCAGGCAAGAATGCTGAAGTGTGTTGCCATTTCCTTCTCCAGAGGATCTTCCCAACCCAGGAATCGAACCCACATCTCCTGCATTGGCAAGTGGATCCTTTACCAATGAGCCACCTGGGAAGCCATTTTGGAGAATACAAGTGCATATATTCTCATAATCGTCATAATTTTCCCTTTCATCAGTGGAAACCAAATCAAACAATAAAAGCCAGCTTCCGAAATGCTCCGTGTTTAAATGAAACTAATAAAATCTAAGAATACAAAATGATCTTATCACTATTCTTTTAAGTTGATGAAGAAGCTTCAATTAAATGATCTATCTAGGCTTAAATGACCAGCTAGGGCTACTCATTTGAATTATACTGGAGGTCTTTTGACCTTTCACTATATTTGCATGTAAAAATGACTAGATTGTTCAGTTCAGTTCAGTCGCTCAGTTGTGTCTGACTCTTTGCGACCCCATGAATCACAGCACACCAGGCCTCCCTGTTCATCACCATCTCTCGGAGATCACTCAGACTCACATCCATCGAGTCCGTGATGCCATCCAGCCATCTCATCCTCTGTCATCCCCTTCTCCTTCTGCCCCCAATCCCTCCCAGCATCAGAGTCTTTTCCAATGAGTGAACTCTTCGCATGAGGTGCCCAAAGTACTGGAATTTCAGCTTTAGCATCATTCCTTCCAAAGAACACCCAGGGCTGATCTCCTTCAGAATGGACTGGTTGGATCTCCTTGCAGTCCAAGGGACTCTCAAGAGTCTTCTCCAACACCACAGTTCAAAAGCATTAAACCTGTATTAAACTGTATTAAACCTGACCCACAAAGTTTTGAATAAAAAAAAAAAAAAAAAAAAACAGTGCCCGTCACTAACACAATTCCATATTTCTCAGTTAAGATTCAACTTCTAAAAAAACATATTAAGGGATTCAATCAGGACCTTTAATTGAATTCAATTCAATGGGGGAAATAATAAACTGAAGGTGTAATTATACAGAAGATTTTTAAAGTCTTTTGCTTTTCTAGCACCACTCTTTCTGATTCTAGACTAAATATATTTGTGATCAGATCTTATCAATTCCTTGGTAACAATATTTTCTAAACCCAGATGGAAGATATTCTTCTGTATTCCCAGCCTACCTGGAGTTTAACCACTGGCCTGGAAATATTAATATAAGTTTATTCTCTTGATAGCTTCTTTCTCAGTAATTGACCTTCAATTTTTAAAAGTCTCATTTCAAATGGTGAATGATTTTATTACATGAATGACTGGAGTGGGAGGAAGAGGACTGACTGGGCATTTTCTTTGAATCAGACAATGACTCGTGATGAGGGCTTTCTTCACTGTATGCCTCTCACAACCTTACAACAGATGAGACAGTTCAGAAAGTGGAGGAAGAGGAGGGGGAAGAGGAAGTAAGAGAAGAACAAGCACAAGAAAACAAAGAAGAGCCAAGAATATTCCTTGTGTTAGAAAAGAATGGGTTAAAAACAAGGCAAAATTGTGACATAATGTCAACTAGATAAGAACAACTTTTATTCCATCTATCCTATCTCTTTTGTATCTCTGCTTGAACACTTGAGACAAAAGTCACTGTTTGATTTCTCCCACACCCCTAACAGTTAGTATGGATTAATCAAAAGATCTACTGCAATAACTCACACTTGCTGAGGTTCGTTTCTATCTTTTAAGTCCAGGCATAAAAAGCAACTCTGTGTACAGTGACTGACTTAATTTTCTTGGGCTCAAAAGTCACTGCAGATGGTGACTGAAGCCATGAAATTAAAAGACACTTCTTCTTTATAAGAAAAGCTATGGCAGACATAGACAGTGCATTAAAAAGCAGAGACATCCCCTTGCTGACAAAGGCCCATATAATCAAAGCTATGATTTTTGCTGTAGTCACGTACAGATGTGAGAGTTGGTCTGTAAAGAAGGCTGAGTGTCGAAGAACTGATGCTTTTGAATTGTGGTGCTGGAGAAGATTCTTGAGAATCCCTTGGACAGCAAGGAGATCAAAACGATCAAACCATTCAATCCAAAATGGAATCAATCCTGACTATTCATTGGGAGGCCTGATGCTGAAGCTCCAATACTTTGGCCACCTGATCAGTGGGAAAGATTCTAATTCTGGGAAAGACTGAAGACAAACAGAGAAGGGGACAGCAGAGAAGGAGATAGTTAGATATCATGGGCCTGGATGGACAAGAATTTCAGCAAACTCTAGTAAATAGTGGAGGGCAGAGAAGCCTGGTGTTTTACTGTCCACGGGGTTGCAAAGAGTCAGACATGACTTAGCAACTGAAAAGCAACTATGTACAGAATATATATATATATATTTCTAGAACTTTTTTTTTAAAGCACAAGTTATATGAGTTTTTTAAATCCCACACTGCCCTGTGTGTTATTTCTTCCCCTTCACTGTCTTTTCTGCCCACTGTCCCTCAGTCCTTTTCATCTTTTAACACCCAGTCTCACCACACAGTGCCTTTTTTATGAGCCACAGAGGGCCCCAGGTTCCGATCCCTAACTTTCCATTTGGCCTGTCTTCTCCATGCACATGAATCAAACAGTCCTGGTCCTTCATCTTTTGCTGTTTCCCATCTCCCTCCTAAACCATGTCACCCATCCCCTTTCTTCACCAATTCTATCTGCACCACCTGGTCTTCATTGTGATAAGGCTGTACATGTGCTGCTGCTGCTGCTGCTAAGTCACTTCAGTCGTGTCCGACTCTGTGCGACCCCATAGATGGCAGCCTACTAGGCTCCTCCGTCCCTGGGATTCTCCAGGCAAGAGTACTGGAGTGGGTTGCCATTTCCTAGGAGACACCAATTCTAGGGACAGACTGTATCTTGCAGCTTCAACTTTGTATCCTCAAGTTATTTGTAAAAGATTGGCCTATATTTCTCAAAGGTTTAATTGTGATAAGGCTGTACATGTGCTGCTGCTGCTAAGTCACTTCAGTTGTGTCCGACTCTGTGCGATCCCATAGATGGCAGCCTACCAGGCTCCTCCATTCCTGGGATTCTCCAGGCAAGAGTACTGGAGTGGGTTGCCATTTCCTAGGAGACACCAATTCTACGGACAGACTGTATCTTGCAGCTTCAACTTTGTATCCTCAAGTTATTTGTAAAAGATTGGCCTATATTTCTCAAAGGTTTAAAAGAAAAGAAGAATGAGAGATTTATCTTTATATAAAATTCTTATACTATGTGCTACTGTAAATATTACATTTCCCAATCCCTTCACCACACAGGTTTCTACTCCTTTCTCTCCTCTCCCCTCCATTTTTCTCATCATAAATCAGAATTCCTGGGTAAATTTTTTATATCCTTATCTTCTCTGAGTATATGCTCCAATACACCTATACACATGAATTACTTATTTTTTTACCACTCAATAAAGTTATACCATAATTTTTAGTTGCATTACTATATCCAACATGTATGATTGGAGAAGAGCATGGTAACCCACTCCAGTATTCTTGCCTGGTGAATCCTATGGACAAAGGAACCTGGTGGGCTACCATTCATGGGTCTCAAAGAGTTGGAAATGACTGAAGCGACTTAGCACATATCACAAAATACATATATGATTATGGCTGGGTAAATATTTGTATGTAATTCATGCAGTATGGGGCTTCCCTGGTGGCTCAGATGGTAAAGAGTCTGCCTGCAGTGCAAGAGACCAGGGTTCTATCCCTGGATTAGGAGGATCCCCTGGAGAAGGAAGTGGCAATCCACTCCAATATTCTTGTCTGAAAATGCACATGGACAGAGGAGCCTAGCCAGCTACAGTCCATGGGGTCGCAAAGAGTCAGACATGACTGAGCGACTTCTCTCATGTAGTATATGTTTACTCTTTTCCAAAAAAATAATTTGTAAAATTTTTTAAATATTTCTTTTTATTTGTGATTGTTCTCTTTAGACTTACGCTTTACATACTGTCATAAGTACATTTTTCTCTGATTCATTTAAACACTCTTTTTCCTAGTGCTCTCCTTTCTGGAGGTCTTCATTTTCCATTGCAGTTGCTGAAAGGATGTCTTCTTGGGATATCTCTTTGCCATCACCCTGAAGATTCTTTTTCCTTTTTCTATATGTGAGATTTTTAGTTTTCCAGATGCTATGACTATTAATTTCTTATCTTACTTCTTTATTTTAGTGGAGTATCTCCTCCAGCAGACTTCTGGGAAAAGGTGTATCTGAGAGAAAATTTTTGAGATCATGTGTAATGACAGTATCTCTAGGTATAGAATACTGGATTGGAAAATGTTTATCCTCTGATTTTGTTTGCCTTGCACCATTATCTTCTAATTTCCAGTGGGCTAGAGCAGGTTGATACTTTTATGCATCTATCACCTTTATAGTCAAGCCTTTTACTTTTTCTGATTTTATATAAGACTGTTGTTCTATCCCGGGGTTTCATGGTGATTTGTGTTTGGGATGGCCCTTTTTATTCATTAGGCTGACATTTTGTGAGTACAGTGATCAATTCTTCCTACCGTGCCTGGAATGGTTATGATTTTAAAATCAAAGGTCCCATATTCTGAAAACCTCCTGATCCCTGAAAAGCCATGACAGTTGGTCACTCTATTGATCAATCCTCTCAGTTTGGAACATCATGAACTTCCATTGTAGGAGGTTTGCTTCAATTGTTTAGTAATTATCTCCTTTTTGTTTCTTTTAATTTGTTCAGATACAAATTATATTTCAGATGTTGAATCACTAGACTAAGACAGCTGATCATTTTTTCTAATTTTCACATTTTTATTTCTATCTTTCCATATCTCCAGTTAAATTGTACTACAAGCCATGCTTTTCTATTTCTTATACATGCTGTTTTATTTTTCTTTTGCAAGGACTTGTTTTTCCTCTCTGAATATTTACATTTTCTATAGCAAACTGACACTGTTTAATGAATGTATAGATTTTTTTATGTCTGTATACATTTCATACAGCTTTTGATATAATCTCTACTTCTCTCCTAGTATTTAACATTTGAGATCTTCCTCAAGTGTTTGACAATCATTTGATGCCTGTCACATTTGAAAGTGATGCAATGAAGATCTCTTAGGAAGACACAAGTACTGGCTCTGTGAGGATTACCTAGTTGGCCTCTTTTTGGACCTCCAGTTGTTAGCATCTGACTGTTCTTTATCTTGCAGTTATTGGTTTACTTGGAATTTTTCAGTCTCTTTTGGTATAAGTCTCGCTACAACGTCCTTGGAACTGAGTAGAAGGGCTATCACTTTTCTGTTTGCAGACCTTCATATTATCTCCTCCTATGAATATGGTTTCCTCCTCTTTATCTGGGCCCCTGAGTTGAGAATCTCTTAAGTCACCAATCACTTTAGATAACAATTCACTAAAATATTCTGTGATGGTGAAGGACATCTAATTACTAATGAGGAAAGAAATTTGGGAGTCCAAGTATTTCTTATAAAAACTTCCAAACAATGCTCCTATCTATAGCATCATTTATATTTCCATTTTTAGAATATGCTTATATATTCAATTTCTTAATTTACAGCACTTTGTGTTATAAATCATCTTTCAATTCAGCCCAACATCTCCATATGTCCCCTATATCCAACTCAATCCACTATCATTTCTTTAGAAAATAAAATCAGATCCTGTCTCATATGAGAATCCTTCAGTGGCTTCTCAGGACCCTAAGAAAAAAATATCTAAATTATTGCAGAACAGAAAAAAAAAAAAAAACCTGCAGATTTGGCCCTTACTTAGCAAAAACCCTTATTTTGTACAATTTATTTTCTAGTAATTTAGTCGAACCACAGTATTATTATGCTAAGCTCTGCCCTGACACCATGTCTTTGCATGCCCTGTCCTCACCCTTTTGGATACTCTTTCAATACAAACATACACACATCTCCCACATGAATTTTGCACACAGCCAGATCCTACTCATCCTTCTTGTCTGGATTTAGTGTCTCCTCTTCAGCAAGATCTTTCCTGATCACTTGCTCTGAGTGTCCCACTCATCCTTAACTTCTACTTTAGCCCTTTGTTTATTTGCTCTTCAGCACTTACTTCAATTTCTAATTATTTTCTTTATTTCTCTCAGGAATACAGTAGAGTGGTATTTGCATGGCTAATTTAAATATGCAATGTAATTTTGCATATTTATGCAAACCACATTCATCCTCCTGACCAATATGTACACCAGATTATTTTCAGGAAATTGTGTTGGCTCATATTATTCAGATGCTGTTATTTTCACACAATGTATTACAGTACATTTACGGGTTACTGGGAGGCATTTTTTTTCAATAAGTAAAAGCTAAACCACACTTGTCAAAATAGAACAAAGTATGAGGAGACTTGACTGTTTAGATTAGATATTCTCTTCACTTGAGCAGTCAGAATACTAACCTCCAGGGGTTAAAATTGACACAGGAAGATAACTGATAGATGTGAAACAGTGAGAAGCGGGGTGAACAAAGTACATTTACTGAATTCAGTAATCTAGAATATATTTCCCGTAAACAAAATGAGAGAGGCAATAAAACTGATCCAAAATGAAAGGCAACATCGATGAATGAGAATAAAATGACATCAGTGTTTTTCTTGCAAAAGAAAGTTTGCATGTTACATTTTAGTAATTATAAGACACTGTGTTCGATGCTATGATAGCAATATACCTAGAGTGCTGTAGGACCGTGCAGAAGGGGCATATACACCCTGTAAATAGGAGAGAGTAGGAGCTGACAGAAGGTAAGAGCAAAATAAGATGGTGCTTGGTGATTGAGATTGGGAAAGAACCTTAAAATGATCAAATCTAATGTCACCACTTTTTTTTTTTTTTTTCAAATCAGGCATATGAGATCTATTGAGGTGTAATGAATTACTGAATTCTTCAGAACTTGACAGAAGCAGTACTTGGGAGAGTATTTGATACACCCACATATTTAGTTCAGGATTCTCCCTATTTACCATTAATTAACTCATTACTCTCTGTTGTGAGTTCAACTATGTCCCCTAAAAAGATACCTTCAAACCCATGGTATCTGTGAATGTGACCTTATTTGAAAACAGAATCTTTGCAGATGTAGCTAAGTTGAGGTCAGCCTGGATTAGACTCTGCACTTAGTGCAATAACTGGTATGTTTATAAGAGAAAGAGAGAGAGAGAGATCTGCATACAGGTTCAAAGAGACAGAGATGACAATGATGTGTCTACAAATCAAGGACCTCTAAGGGTTGCTGGTAACCACCTGACACTAAGAATGGGCAAGAAAAGATATTTCCCTAGAGCCTTTCTCAGGAATGTGACCCTGAAGCTCTCTTAATCTTGGAATTCTAGCCTTTAGAATTGTGTGAGAATAAATTCATGCAGTTTTAAGTCACCCAATCTGTGGTGATTTGTTATAGCCACCATAGAAAATGAACACATTGTCCATCAATAATAGGCAAATCTTACTACCCTATCACATTTAATGACAGACTATTCCAATGCTCTCCCCACTTCCTGCCAACAAGATAAAGTTAACTGCTCCACTGATGCATGCACTCCCAGTAATCACTCAACTGTGATTTATTTATTTAACTTTCTGACTATGCAACCTGCTCATCTGCTCTCTGAAAGCAAGGATAATGCCAATTTGTTCTTTTGTTTGTTTTTAACACTTGTGATGATTAATTCTATGTGTCAACTTGACCAGCTCAAAGATAACCAGATAGCTGGTAAAATATTACTTACCTGTGTATCTGTAAGGATGTTTCTATAAGAGATTAGCATTTGAATCTACATAGTAAAGAAGATTGATCTTACCAACATGAATTAGCCTCAGTCAATCCATTGAAAGTCCAAATAGATGAATTCTCCAAATAGGATAAAAGGTGAATTTTCCCTCTCTGCTTGAAATAAGACATCCCTCTTTTCTTGCACTTGGACAATGGTGCTTCTGGTCTTTGAGCCTTTGGACTTGAACCAGGACTTATATCATCAACCCACTAGTTCTCAGGCCCCCAAACTTGAATTAAAACTTACATCATTGGCTCCTGTTTCTCAGACCTTTGAATTTGGACTGTACCCTGGGCTTCCAGTTTACAGATGAGAGGTCATGGGACTTCTCTGCCTCTATAATTACATGACCCAATCCTTGATAATAAATCTTTCTATATGCATATGTAATCTGTTTCTGCTTCTTTGGAGAACATGAACTAATTTATCCTTTCTTTAGGTTGTAATAGTGTCATGATAGCCAGTCAATAAATATTTGATAATCAAGAGAAAAATGAAAATGGGCAAAATGTAAAAATAGACAAGGAAGAAAATAAATGGCCAATAAGCCCAGGAATAAGTGCTCAATGTTAGTCATCATTTGGAAAATACAAATTAAAACCACAATGAGGTACCACCAATTACCCACTAGAAGGCTAAAATTTTAAAACAATTACAACACCAAATGTTGACAGAATGCACTCTTCTTGATGGGAGTGTAAAATGGTAAAACCATTTTGGGAAAAGATTTGGCAGTTTCTTATAAAATTACATATATGCTGACCCTGTAATCCAACAATTTCACCTCTACGTACTTACTTGCTCTCCCCAAAAAGGAAACATATGTCCACAAAATAGTTGTATAAGAATATTCATAGGTGCTTTATTAATAATAACCTAAGTCTAGAAATAGAGTAGATAGTCATCAAGATAACAATAAACACATTAAAATATATTCATTTAATAAAATATATTACTCAACAATGAAAAGAAGGGAATTACTGATCCACAAAAAAAAAAAAATCTCAAATATTATGCTGAGTAAAATAAGTCTTAAATAAAGAACATCTGTTGTATGATAACCACTTAAACAAAATTCTAGAATAGGCTAGACTACTATCACGTTGAAGTAAAACAAAGTAAAAATTTCATCTGAGGGCATAGAGGTGGGAATTGTTGGAAAAAGATATGAAGGAACTTTATGGGTCTCTAGAGAGAATTGGTTTATACATATGTATGCATCTGTTAAAATTCATTGAGACACAACTTGCACATTTTATTGTATATAAATTTTATATCATGAAAAAAGGAACAGTAAACTCTAAATATTGATGATGTATTTAGACCTGCAGAGTACTGATGGATGAAAATTAATTTGAATGCTCGAAAAAGTAAAAAAATGATTAATTGATGAATGAATAGGAAGGTAGGTAAATGGCTGGCTACGTGAAAATAAAAATATAGCAAATGTAAATTGCTGAATTTAGAGAGCATCTATTTGAGTGTTCATGATCAAGTCTTCCAAGTTTTCTGTATATTTGAACATTTTCAGGATAAAATGTCCTTCCTTCCGTGTATGCTCAGTCATGTCTGACTCTTTGCTACCCCTGGACTGTAGCCCACCAGACTCCTCTGTCCATGAGATTTCCCAGGCAAGAATACTGGAGTGGGTTGCCATTTCCTCTTCCAGGGGATCTTCCCAACCCCTAGATCGAACCCGTGTTCCCTGCATCTCCTGAATTGGCAGGCGGATTCTTGACCACTGAGCCACCTGAGAAGTCCAAACATGTTAGAGTAGATTCCGCAAAATAAAAAGGAGTTTAAAGATGAGTGAATTGAACTTCCCTGCTGGTACAGTGGCTAAAAATCCACCTGTCGATGCAGAGCATATGGGTTCAACCCCTAGTCTTGGAAGATTCCACATGCCAGCGGGCAATGCGGCCCACGAGCCACAACTCCTGAGCCCCCATGTTGCAACTATTGAGGCCCACGGCCCTAGAGCCTGTGCTTGGCCGCAAGAGAAGCCCCTGCAATGAGAATTCCGAACACCGCAGCAAACAGTGACCCCCGCTCACCACAACTACAGAGAAAACCTGCACTCAGCAACAGAGACCCGGTGCAACCAAAAATAAATAAAAGAGCCTGTGCTTGGCCACGAGAGAAGCCCCTGCAATGAGAAGCCCGAACACCGCAACAGTGAGCCTTGTTCACAACTACAGAGAAAACCTGCATTCAGCCACGGAGACCCAGTGCAACCAAAAATAAACAAAATTTTTTAAAAAGCGAGTGAATCAATAAAAACATCTTGAACTGGCAATAAAGTATAAGATTCAAAAAACCTTTAAGTACAGTAATAGAAGAGTCTGATACTGGGAGTCAGTCTTCACTGCTGAAAAGCCTCAGTCTGGAGCAAAACCCGAGACAAACCCCAGTCAGCCTGGAGCTGCCGTGGTGTGGCTTGGGGAGAAACATCCACACTGCCTGACTTAAAAACCTCCTTTGCTGGGACCTGGACTATCTATCCATCTCTTTCAGCCAACCCTCAAAACCAGCAGACAATAATAGATGGCTTTACTTTAGCTGAATTCTAAGTGAAAACAATTCCAGCCAGCAACAAAAACACATCTCTGCCCTCTTAGTCCTCTCCCCAGCCCCTGCCTACGAGAATTTGGCAGAGGTACAGGGAGAGCAGCCATGTGGTCTGAGAATATCTGTCTGAAAAGAAGGTCCCCTCTGCCTTTGAATTGGAGGCTCATGGCTGCTACCCGCAGAGTAAAAGCGAGGCAAATGACTGCTTTCCAAGAACGAAGGGCCTCTATGAAATACTCATCACCTGGGGAGCTTCCTGCCCTCTGGAACCTGGCTCACTTTAGCAAACGTTGGTCATGCAGAGACTAAGATTATAGGACTCATGAGGGGTCATTATCAGGTCTAAGACTTCAGCTATTGAAGTTGGAAGCAACAACCTGCTAAGTCACCAAATCCCATGCCCTCTCCTACAAAGGAAAAGGAGAAAATCAGTCTTATCTGGTTGTTGCATTCAACTACTCCCAGTGGGCTGAGAAGCATAATCTTTAGCTTAGTTGTTTAGACACTCAATGGATAAACAGCTCATGAACATTTGCAGAAGTATTTGCAAAACAAACAACTTCTGAAAGTAATAGCCAATTCTAACTCTAGATGTGCCGAGCCAAGCAATCACCTAAGGGAGGCTAATATAGCTTTGGATTCAGATTTCAAAATTTTTACTTTAACTCCTGTCTCTAATGCTTTCTAGTTTTGTTAACTTGGGCTGGTCACTTCTACTGATATCTCAGGTTTTTTTCAGCCTCATCTTGCCAATTTAATATCTGTGTTATTTGGGATATTAAATTTGCAAGTAGTTAAAATGACCAACTCATACTGGGTTAAACAAACTGGCTTAAAGCAAAGGAGGTTTTTAGCTCTTAGTCTTGAAAAGTCCACAGGCAGGATTTCATTCAGCAGTCAAATAGGAAGAGGACATTATTTTAGTCTCTCTCTGTCTCCTCTCTCCCCTATTCATGCCTTTTCTTTGTTTTGGTCTCTTTCTCAGTAAACTTTTGCTGTCTTACTCCAACATAGATGTCAGCAAAGGAAAGAAATAAAAGAATCGAGATGGCTGTGATGACAACCATAATTACTTTGGTAGTAGCATAATAGGAAAACATAGGGTCAAATATGTAGCAAGTGAGGTTCCAAACATGCTTCACTCCTGAACTCTCTATTTATTTAATCGTATATATTGGAGAGGCAGCCATCACAAGACCTACCCCCTCTTTTTGAGTTTGCCCATCAAATGCTTTGGGTCTGAGATATTCTCCAGTAGGGGAGCTGGGTGACAACCTGTTCATTGGCCTCAGATTTTCTTCCTTAAGACAAACCTTTACCCTGTTCTGGGTAAACAGTGAGCTTCCTTGCATTGCTAAAGCATGTGGATCATATGACACCTGGCTTCCTCATCAGTTCAGTTGTCCCCTATCCCTAGAGAGAGAGAAATAAGATCTCTGCAGTAGGATAGGCATGGTACATGCCATCACCCTCATCGGGGTTTCAGGAAGGACTCACCAGCCCTGAGAGACCAGCACTTCCTATAGACACTGAGCTTGCTGCATCTTTTCTTCTCTTGGTGAGTAAAGCATTATTCCAACCCATGTCTCTGACTTAAGCCCTTCTTGGTGACTCCAAACCCACAGAACAGACAGTGGGTTGAGATCTGTGGAGTCCCATATCTGGAGATTGGCATTATTATGATCTTTGAAGTCCTCTACATGGTTCAGTTCAGTTCAGTCACTCAGTCGTGTCCAACTGTTTGTGACCCCATGAACTATAGCACACCAGGCCTCCCTGTCCATCACCAACTCCCAGAGTTTACCCAAACTCAAGTCCATTGAGTCGGTGATGCCATCCAACCATCTCATCCTGTCATCCCCTTCTCCTCCTGCCCTCAATCATTCCCAACATCAGGGTCTTTTCAAGTGAGTCAGCTCTTCGTATCAGATGGCCAAAGTATTGGAGTTTCAGCTTCAATGTCAGTCCTTCCAATGAATACCCAGGACTGATCTCCTTTAGGATGGACTGGTTGGATCTCCTTGAAGTCCAAGGGACTCTCGAGAGTCTTCGCCAACACCACAGTTCAAAAGCATCAATTCTTGGGCACTCAGCTTTCTTTACAGTCCAACTCTCACATCCATACATGACACTGGAAAAACCATAGCCTTGACTAGACGGACCTTTGTTGACCAAGTAATGTCTCTGCTTTTTAATATGCTGTCTAGGTTGGTCATAACTTTCCTTCCAAGGAGTGAGTATCTTTTGATTTCATGGTAGGAATCCTCAACTGGCATTGGTAGCTAAATCCAATCTGGAGTATCCAACATGGAAAAGCACCTTTTCAGGTATCTCAGGAGAAGAAGAAAGAAGCTCTTTTCCCAAAGCTTTCAGAAAACATCTACTCAGGTGTCATCATACCCAAATGAGTCTGGTACCTGACCCCAGTCAGTGGGGTCACAGAAATAAGACTTTTTAGCACTCCTGAAGCTAAGATCAACTTTCCTCTAATCATATTAGTTGAGTATGAGGAGAAGAAATTCAGTACAAACATTGAAGTGTCAATATGAAGAGGAAGGAGAAATGGATGCTAGAGATTCCAAAGTGTTAATAACCAAGAATGCCAAAGAGTAGTCAAGTTCATAAGATCACAGATTTGAATATATTTTATAAACTTAGGGCTACACATATTCTAAAGTTATATGCCCCTAAACCAAAACAATATAAGGATCAGACAAAAGAGTATGAATAATCTATAACTGGAGTATAACCCCAGTAGCACAGATCTTTCAAGTGTTTTGGAAAAACAATAGTGAACCTAAAAGGAACAATTTACATTAATAGGTCTGCTAAACTAGTGTTTCTGCAATAGAAAAGCAATGTTCAAAGATCCCATTCTTCTTTCCATATTTTTATTTAATTTTTTAAACGTATAATTGAAAGATAACTGCTTTACAGAATTTTGTGGTTTTCAGTCATACATCAACAAGAATCAGCCACGGTACACCCATACCCCCTCCCCTTCTTTCTCCATTTAATGATGAAAATATTTGAGGCAATTAGAGCATTTCAGAATGGATTAACTATCTTTGATCTGGTGAGTGTTTTGCACATTTATTTAATGTTTCAAAAGTGTTCTGAGGTTTAGCTTATAACTGGCTTTTTGCTAACATACATAAATTCCAACACATATAGAGTGTAATATTATCCAGGCATTAAGAAGCATATTTTCAAAGAATATTTCATTGGATGGTAAAATTACCATAGCATAATGAATAAGAGAAAAACAGTCATATCCATAGATAACCTTTTTTAATTCTATAAGGCTCTCTGAGATTTTCAAGGGTATGTCTCTAGTGGAAAAAAAAGGATCTTTAGAAAATATTACAAATGTTTATGGATAATCATGGGGCCTAGACTTGAGTGTTTATATTTTTCTATATAATTTTTTCTTATAAATTGTTTATATTGTTTTCACTGTTACCATGACAGAACAAAATATACTCCTTAAAATATTAAATTAATAAAGTTATTTAATACAAAGTGAAAAACACAAGTTAATAAAGTTATTTTATACAAAGTGCAAAAAACTATTTTCAAAGTATTTTCTCCCTCTCCAGAGAGCTAATGTACTTCCACATTTAAGTAGGTTTGACAGTGGGCTAGAGCCAGAAGTGTAACTAGAAATATAAGTATCAACAAGAATGCTGCCTCTTGAAAAACCTGTATGCAGGTCAGGAAACAACAGTTAGAACTGGACATGAAACAACAGACTGGTTCCAAATAGGAAAAGGAGTACATCAAGGCTTTATAATTTTTACCCTGGTTATTTAACTTATATGTAGAATATATCATGAGAAATGCTGGGCTGGAGGAAGCACAAGCTGGAATCAAGATTGCGGGGAGAAATATCAATAACCTCAGATATGGAGATGACACCACCCTTATGGCAGAAAGTGAAGAAGAACTAAAGGGCCTCTTGATGAAAGTGAAAGAGGAGAGTGAAAAAGTTGGCTTAAAGCTCAACATACAGAAAACTAAGATCATGGCATCCGGTCCCATCACTTCATGGGAAATAGATGGGGAAACAGTGGAAACAGTGGCTGACTTTATTTTTCTGGGCTCCAAAATCACTGCAAATGGTGATTGCAGCCATGAAATTAAAAGACACTCACTCCTTGGAAGGAAAGTTATGACCAACTTAGACAGAATATTAAAAAGCAGAGACATTACTTTGTGAGCAAAGGTCCATCTAGTCAAGGCTATGGTTTTTCCAGAAGTCATATATGGATGTGAGAGTTGGACTGTGAAGAAAGCTGAGCGCTGAAGAATTGATGCTTTTGAACTGTGGTGTTGAAGAAGACTCTTGAGAGTCCCTTGGACTGCAAGGAGATCCAACCAGTCCATCTTAAAGGAGATCAGTCCTGGGTGTTCATTGGAAGGACTGATGTTGAAGCTGAAACTCCAGTACTTTGGCTACTTGATGCGAAGAGCTGACTCACTTGAAAAGATCCTGATTCTGGGAAAGGTTGAAGATAGGAGGAGAAGGGGATGACAGAGGATGAGATGGTTGGATGGCATCACCGACACAACGGACATGGGTTTGGGTGGACTCCAAGAGTTGGTGATGGACAGGGAGGCCTGGAGTGATGCGGTTCATGGGCTCACAAGAAGACGGAAACGACTGAGAGACTGTACTGGACTGAACTGAAGAATACCCCTCTTTCAAGTCCCCTTTCTTTTTGGTGCCTCTCATTTAACCAAATCTAAATGTCTTGTTTGGTATCTCCCCTTCAAAGTTGGTAACAGCTGTAATTTCCAAATTGTACCTCACGCCTGTCACCTGCAACTCACTGTGCTTTCTGTATATGACTCCCGATTTTTTTTAATGTAAAATTCAAAGGAAGAAAGAGTAATGAGTAAACAAAAGCATTAAATTACTAGGTATACCAATTAAATCTATCAGTGGTACAGAAATGATTTTACATTTTCCTAAACTCAGCATCTAAGTATTTTTTATTTGGGGATTTCAAATTAATGTTATGCTTCTTGAAGTCAGAAATCACACTGCCTTTGGTTCTGTCCAAGCAATGCTAGGACACACCCCCTCATTTGGAGGCAGGTGGTAGATGCTTGCTGAGTTAACCAGCAAATGCCTGGATTAATGAAGACTGAATCTCAGTGTTAGTGACTGCATGTGTGCTGAGTCATTTCAATTGTGTCTGATTCTTTGCAAAGTTATGAACTGTAACCCACCAGGCTCCTCTGTCCATGGGATTTTCCAGGCAAAAATACTGGAGTGGGTGACCATTTCCTTCTCCAGGTTTTCTTCCTGACCCAGGGATCAAACCTTCATCTCCTGTGCCTCCTGTATTGGCAGGCAGATTCTTTACCATTGAGCCACCTGGGAAGCCCCATGCTTAAAGAAGATGAGTGTGTTTATTTACTTATGCTATTAAGCATGCATTATAAAATATTTTCTTTATAAAAGTTTGCCACATAATCATATTAAAATAAACCATACAATTTGTTTTTGACCACATGGCCTGGCATGTGGGATTTTATTTCCCCAGTCAGGATCAATTCCACATCCCCTGCATTGGAAGGTGGAATCTTAACCACTAGACTTCCGGGGAGTCCAAACCATATAAAAATTTAACTTAAGAATATATTTTTATGGAAACAACCTTGCAAATATAATAAGACACCTGGCCGCTCCCCTGCTTATTATTCAAAGATGTTTCCATATCAAATACATGAATAAATAAATGGACACATCAGAAGATTCTGAAAAAATGTAAGACTGCAAAACATGTGTGCAAGGTATCAAGTGGGATGTGCAAAGCAGAGTGGAAGACAGTCCACGTGTATTCTCCCCTCTCTTACAATATTTATCATTACTTCCTTTGATCTAGTAAATAATTACATTAGAATACAATTGAACTTAACGGCCTAAAGTGAAAGTGAAGTTGTTCAGTCATGTCAGACTCTTTGCGACCCCATGGGCTGTAGCCTACCACGCTCCACCATCCATGGGATTTTCCAGGCAGGAGTACTGGAGTGGATTGCCTTTTTCTTCTCTAGAGGATCTTCCTGACCCAGGGATCGAACCCGGGTCTCCCGTATTGTAGGCAGACGCTTTACTATCTGGGCCACCAGGGAAATCCTTAATGGCCTGAACTGGATGCTAAATGAGTAATCTCTTGTATAAAGTAGGAACTCAATAAATATTTCCTAAGTTCAGTTAATGCAGAAATTTTATGATCCATACTACTTGTAAGAATTACTCCAGTTTCTGTGACTGAGCTTGAACTACTATTTTTTTTGAAAGATCGGTCTATTGTACTATATGTTTTGCTTTCTGACCCCTTTCAAAGATGGAATAGTACACGTAACAGAAGTATGAGTATTTCTGCTACAGGACAAAGAAAGACAAGGAAAACAGAGTCCTCCTTGAAAGATCACGGTCAGGACTTGCCAAAGACAGGATGGAGTTAATTTGATCACTTGTTTCCCATTAGCTGGGCGCACTCAAGGCAGACACAGATTTTCAGGTGTATCCAGCCTTTGTTAAAGCCTGGAAGAGAAGGCTGGCCTGACATCCGAGCTGCTCATGCTCTTCTAAGCCTGTGTGACACAGTCCCATAAACGCTGCTAAAGCAGAGGGTCACGTCTTTCTTCAGAAACCTCCGGGGAATCTGTGAAGTAGGCACTATTATATTCGCTTCCTTGCCACTCAACTGTAGTATTCCGTCTGCTGCTGAGGATACAGGGTCCCTCATTCTTTCCATTAATCTTTACTCAGGGTCAGCAAACTTTCTTTTTTAAAGAACCAGACAGTGCACTTTTGACCAATATGGCACAAAGAGAGGCAAACAAGAAAAATAGGGCTTGTCTTAGGGGCCATATAGTTTCCGATGGGCTATTGCAAACAGACATGAGTATCTTTGCTCTGACCATATTTATACATGGATCATGTATAAGATATTCAAATGCATATTCCCAGAAGTGAATGTGTAGCATCACTGTAGCCTACCAGGCTCCTCCCTCCATGGGATTCTCCAGGTAAGAGTACTGGAGTGGGTTGCCATTTCCTTCTCCTGGGCATCTTCCCCACCCAGGGATCGAACCCTGGTCTCCTGCATTCCAGGCAGACACTTTAACCTCTGAGCCACCAGGGAAGTCAATCATTGAGTATAGATATTGTCAACTGAACTAAATCTGAAGTAGGTTAAACAATTGACACATTATTTGCAGCTTATGAAAATTCTTATTCTATGTATTCCACTGACACTTGGTTCAGCCGCTTTGCTCCACATGCTAAATAACACTTGAGTTGTTAGACTTTGTAGATTTGCCAATATGATATGTATGAAACTGTATCTCTTAGTGATTTTATTATTAGGTATTCTCTTGGTTGCAATAAAATTGGACACCACGAGGATGAGATGGCTGGATGGCATCACGGACTCGATGGACTTGTGTCTGAGTGAACTCCGAGAGATGGTGATGGACAGGGAGGCCTGGCGTGCTGCGATTCATGGAGTCGCAAAAAGTCGGACATGACTGAGCGACTGAACTGAACTGAACTATATGTTTATTGAACATCTTTATTTCCTCTTTTATGAAGTGCCTGAACAAATTATTTGACCATTTTACTACTGGATCTCTCAAGTTAAAAAAAGAAAGTATTTGATATATATTTATTATATATATATAATTTATAGTGATTTAAGTATATCACAAATACATATAAAATACACATATGCACACACAGGAGGTAAACGCTTAGACACACACATACACTTATGGATAGTGGTGGAAAACATTTTTCCTATTTGGATTGACATGATGAATACAAATTTTCTCTTACCTCCACAATTGATTTACATTATAATAGGCATTAACACTTTAACCCAAATAATATGACTTTGTTTAATTCTCCCAGTAGAAGGACTTTATAAATTTGCCATCAAGTCAATCCCCAACATGTTGTGATTGAGTTTTTAAATATTCTACCCAGTTTATCTTCATTTTTTTCCTTTATACTCTCCTGCAACTACCCAGGTGTTCCCCACTGGCAATTCACAGTGGATAGAACATAACGTTAATAAAGTCCATAAAAGTCACTGAATGTCAGAACAGGAAGGAAACCTAGAGTCTTTGATCTAAGAGAACCCTGAGAACTTGTGTGTGTGGCAGAGTTGCTGGGGTAGAGTTCAGAGTTGCCAGAGACAGCAAAGGTAGTTATGATCAGAGACAGCATGGGGCCAGATTTTGTTTTTGTTTTTACTTCATGCCTCCTCAGTTTACATGGAAATTTTGTTTTCTTGTTCATGGCAGCAGAATATAAGAGGGAAAAGGAGAGATAAAGAAAGAGAGGGCAGGAGAGGGAGAGAGAGATGTATGGACTGGGTAGCTCTGAAGAGTGAGGGAAGCACAGACCCCTCTTTACCACGTGGCAGTGCAGCCACCGAGGGTCTCCGTCAAGTCTCTTCTGGATACCGTATGTCCAGAAAGTTCCATTGCCATCACCACCCCCAAAGAAGGAAGGACTCGACCAGATACCCATTCATTTATTTTTCTAGTTTTTATCCTACCAACCCAAATAATCTCTTTAAGATTTTCCCCCCTAAACAGGCTCAGATCATGCACTTCCTTATATTTCTGCCCCCAACATTTAGGTCTCCACCAGGCACTGAAGAATAATGGGAAAGCGAGATGGTACTAGGGCATTCTCACATCTGCAGAGCAGGGTGAGAACTCTCCTGAACACTAGTATAATTAGAGTGTGCAAAAGTGTCCATACCTCCACAAAGACCCACCCTTCTCGGCCCTGTCAAGCCATATGCTTCAGGCCTGTATCATTCTCCTTCACTTTTATCATCTAAGGTAAATCTTAAAGTAGGTCCTGAGTCGGAGAGGAAATTTAATAGCTCCTATGATAGACTGAATTTATCTGCCTCAGGGTAGTTCAGATGTTTTTGCAGAAATATATAATTCAGGTAAAGAAATGGTGATTAACCGTGATGACTGCGGTGACGGCATTTTTAAGAGCTCTGCTGAAGCTAAGTCAACCTGCAAACCGAGGGGAACAACTTCTTAAACACACATATGCAAACTATTTCTTTATATGATAATGCTTTATGTGCCTGGTACTGTTATAAGACATATAGATTAATCTTCACAAAAACCCTGTGAAGCAATATTACTGTCACAGTTTTATAGCTTAGGAAACAAGGCACAGAGCTGTTAATGAATGGCCCAAGGTCACCGAACAGATAAATGGTAATCTAACTCATGGAATCTGTACCGCTGGCCATTCTCTATAATTCCTCTCCAGTAAAAAAAAAAAAAAAAATGGGAGGAAAGCATAGGAGCTTTAAAATGTTAAAATTCCTTTTGAGGATAATCTGGAAAAATGATGCTGAATTTGTAACTCATGCCATAAAAAATTAATTGAAGTATAGTTAATTTTCAAGGTGGTAGTTTCAAGTGTACACCATGGTGATTCATGTGTGTGTATATATATACATATATATATATATATATAATATGCAATATATATTATACACTATATATATTTCTCAGATTCTTTTCTCTTATAAGTTATTACAAAATACTGACTATAGTTCCCTGTGCTATACAGTAGGTCCTTGTTGGTTATAAGTTTTATAAAAAGTACAGGGTATACATTAATCCCAAACTCCTAGATTATACAGTGGAAGTGACAAATAGATGCAAGGGATTAGCTCTGACAGACTGAGTGCCTGGAGAATTATGGATGGAGTGTATAGAAGCAGTGGTCAAAACCATCCCCAAGATAACAAAATGCAGAAAGGCAAAATGGTTGCCTGAGCAGGTCTTGCAAATAACAGAAAAGAAGAGGAGCTAAAGGCAAGGAGAAAAGGAAACGTATACCCATCTGAATTCAGAGTTCCAAAGAACAGCAAGGAGAGAGAAGAAAGCGTTACTCAGCAATCAGTGCAAAGAAATAGAGGAAAACAATAGAATGGGAAAGTCTAGAGATCTCTTCAAGAAAATTAGATATACCAAGGGAACATTTCATGCAAATATGGGCTTGATAAAGGACAGAAATCGTATGGACCTAATAGAAGCAGAAGATATTAAGAAGAGGTGGCAAGAATACACAGAAGAATGATACAAGAAAGATCTTCATGACCCAGATAACCACGAAGGTGTGTTCACTCACCTAGAGCTGGACATCCTGGAATGCAAAGTCAAGTGGGCCTTAGGAAGCATCACTATGAGCAAAGCTAGTGGAGGTGATGGAATTCCAGATGAGTTATTTCAAATCCTAAAATATGATGCTGTGAAAGTGCTGTACTCAATATGCCAGCAAATTTGGAAAATTCAGCAGTGGCCACAGGACTGGAAAAATTCAGTTTTCATTTCAATCCCAAAGAAGGGCAATGCCAAAGAATGCTCAAACTACCACACAATCACATTCATTTTACAGGCTAGCAAGATCATGCTCAAAATACTCCAAGCCAGGTTTCAATAGCATGTGAACCAAGAACTTCCAGATGTACAAGAAAATTCTAAAAAGACCGGAACCAGAAGTCAAATTGCCAACATCCATTGGATCATAGCAACAACAAGATCACTCTAGGAAGATAACATCTGCTTCATTGGCTATGCTAAAGCATTTGAATGTGTGGATCACAGCAAAGTGTGGAAAATTGTTAGAGATGGGAATACAGACCACCTCACCTGCCTCATGAGAAACATGTACACAGATCAACAAGGAAGAGTTAGAACCAGACAAGGAACAATGGACTGGTTCCAAATCAGGAAAGGAGTACATCATATATATTGTCACCCTGCTTATTTAACTTATATGCAGAGTACATCATGAGAAATGCTGGGCTGGATGAAGCACAAACCAGATTCAAGATTGCTGGGAGAAATATCAATAACCTCAGATATGCAGATGACACCACCCTTATGGCAGAAAATGAAGAGGAACTAAAATGCCTCTTGATGAAAGTGAAAGAGGAGAGTGAAAAAGTTGGCTTAAGCTCAACATTCAGAAAATGAAGATCATGGCATCTGGTCCCATCACTTCATGGCAAATAGATGGGAAACAGTGGAAACAGTGTCAGACTTTATTTTTTGGGGCTCCAAAATCACTGCAGATGGTGACTGCAGCCATGAAATTAAA
>SJYT01001414.1:262810-318340 GCA_006410635.1 Cephalophus harveyi | reverse complement strand
GGCAATTTGATCTCTGGTTCCTCTGCCTTTTCTAAAACCAGCTTGAACATCTGGAAGTTCACAGTTCATGTATTGCTGAAGCCTGGCTTGGAGAATTTTGAGCATTACTTTACTAGCATGTGAGATGAGTGCAATTGTGCGGTATTTGGAGCATTCTTTGGCATTGCCTTTCTTTGGAATTGGAATGAAAACTGACCTTTTCCAGTCCTGTGGCCACTGCTGAGTTTTCCAAATTTGCTGGTGTATTGAGTGCAACACTTTCACAGCATCATCTTTCAGGATTTGAAATAGCTCAGCTGGAATTCCATCACCTCCACTAGCTTTGTTCGTAGTGATGCTTTCTAAGGCCCACTTGACTTCACATTCCAGGATGTCTGGCTCTAGATGAGTGATCACACCATTGTGATTATCTGGGTCGTGAAAATCTTTTTTGTACAGTTCTTCCGTGTATTCTTGCCACCTCTTTTTAATATCTTCTGCTTCTGTTAGGTCCATACCATTTCTGTCCTTTATTGAGCCCATCTTTGCATGAAATGTTCCCTTGGTATCTCTAATTTTCTTGAAGAGATCTCTAGTCTTTCCCATTCTGTTGTTTTCCTCTATTTCTTTGCATTGATCTCTGAAGAAGGCTTTCTTATCTCTTCTTGCTATTCTTTGGTCTCTGCATTCAGATGCTTATATCTTTCCTTTTCTCCTTTGCTTTTCACCTCTCTTCTTTTCACAGCTATTTGTAAGGCCTTCCCAGACAGTGGATGTGCCAAAACCTGTCAATGTCCTTATGGTGTGGGAAATGTCCACATACCTGCTTAAACTGCCAAAAGATACTGTCTGTATGTTTAACTCCCCAGTGCAAGCTAATGGGAAGCCTGATCTTCAGGCAGCATCTGGGAAAGTCAGGACATTTGATATCTATGCATCCAAGCCCCTATCCAGGGTGATAGTTCAGGGTTGGAGCTTCTCATCTTGTTTTGAGTCTGAGGGAGTAGACCCTGGGAATGCGTGTGCACCCAGACAGAACCACCTTTTCTGCATGGGTGGCCCTGGGGGAGCTATGAAGGCCAAGCCCCATGGGCTCCCAGAGCTGTGTGATTCAGGAGTCAGTCCCTCAGGCGTTTCCACAGCAATTCGGGTGTTAAATGTGTTTCCAAAGAGGCACTGGAGACTTAGTTTTACTGCTGGAGATATCCAGAGAGAGACGGGAGAAGAAGTGCCATCAGCTCTTTCAGGCTACCTGGACGATCCTGTCGACATCCAGATGCTTGCTAACTAGAAGCTAGACCCTTGAGAAGCAGCTGGCAAAGGATGCAAACTCCGGCCACAAAGTGGAAAATGAGCACTTTTGTCTGCCCCTTCTGTGTCGAGCCCGGAGGGGTGTGGGCGAGGGGCGGTGGAGGCTGGAGGCAGGCTTGTTATTTGTGGGGAATGTTCACCTGTGCATTCAGGAATTATTTTTTCTGTTTGCTACTGTCCTGTGAGAATCATGGACACGAGCTCTATTTGGCCTCTCACAGCTGGGTGATTTGAGGTCCTGTATCTCTGGTGGCAGCTTTAAGTGCTGGGGCCCTGTATATGTGGTCCAAACGTTTTACTCCTCAGGGAAAAGCTGAGAACTGGAGCTCTCCTCCGACTCTACGATGTTGGCGAAACCCTGCCATAAACAGGATGGGCTTTCTGGCAACCATGCGTCTCACCATTTTGATGTGGGCGCTTTCTCGTGCTCACTGTGCGGGAGTCATTCTGGATCTCTCTAAGAGGGACTCGAACCACATGTAGCTGTATATGGGATGCATCTAAGGAAGGAGGAAAATTCAGGGGTCTCAAATGTCACCATCTTGGTGATATCCCTGGTCTTAGGAATCCAACACGTGAATTTTGGAAAGATATCAACATACAGTCCATTTCTAACACCTCCTCTCAGTGCTAAGTCCGCCTTACTGTTACTGTCCTTGAAACCATTCACAATGATTGTTTTATTTGGAAAGCATATTGGTGCCCACATGTTCGTAATAGGAAAAGCATGTACTTGGATAGAACCTTGGTTCTGTTTTTAAAAGTCCAATACTAATTACAACCCCCATACTGGCTTGTGGTTCTTCCTTCCCTGACTTTCTGGCTCTAACAGTTTATCATGTTCATATACATCATTATTTTGTGCATAAAAATCAATGAGGCTTGAAAGGGTGACTGGTGGGGGGTTCTCTCTTTATGTACTCTCCTCCTTTCCAGGCATGGCAGCTTGGATATACAGAATGTGCCCACAGGGCATTTTATTAGCAAATGTTGTCACTTTATTCTCTTTCCACTTCCCCAAAAGCGCTTGGAAAATTTCAGCTGGAGCTGTGTGTACAGCTGCCATCCCTACTGCACTGCCATGACTTTCTCAGATGTTCCATTTGGCTTAGCAACATTTGTCACGGAGCCACTTAGCTGTGGTGCAGTCTCTGAGATTTAGTATTACAAAGTGTCATGGTGCCAGTTCCACAAGAATTATTGAGGCTGCTACACAGATGAATTACATGTAGGTCATGTCCTCCAAAGGCTCTAACCTTCCATTAGAAAAGATGTACGCAAACGAAATTAACAAGGGAATAATAAAATAGAATGCCCAAGGATAGGACAGGCAAGAATCGTATAGCAATGAGTCAGCTTCAGTATTCCTAATTGGATCACTGGGGTGACACGGTGCAAAATCTACTGTAAAATCATAGCCTCTTTGGATTTAGTTTCTTCTCCGGATATACTGAGAAAAAGGCTGATAGGGACTCCTCATCATAGATATCTGATATCTGATACATAGATATCAGAACTGGAGGTGCCTTCAGAATTACACAATCCAATTCTATTTTGAAACTTTTGAGCTGACAGTCAGAGAGGTTAAAAGAACTGCTCAGAGTCACACAGCTATTTAGTAGAAAAGCTGGTAACAACAACTCATATTTCTCAATTTTGTCTGCACAAAGTCCACAGTTTTTTGATTCAGATTTATTTAGAAACTATCCACTTCAAATCTGAAATCACTGAGTCGCTCCTCTTTTTTTTTTTTTTCGCTGCTGTTGAAATTTTTAGGCCTGTCTGTAAGCATTTCACAGTGTGGATGGAGGCTGGCAGCACCAGGTATGTGGACTCTGGAACATTTAGCAATGATTTAGAGCTTCACTGTAGCCTTTGATCACTGGCACATTTTGCCCTGCTGTGAATTCCCTGGATGGAGTTTTCTCGAGTAAGGGTATAACTTTCTTGCTTATGCAGTCAAAATAAATCTTTTCTAAGCCCAGCTATTTTGCCCTCCTGCCCAGGTCTTTATTAACTACAGGTTGTAAGGGCAAGCTTGGAAGCTTGGCCCAGGCCATATTTTGTGTGTGGTATGCCTCTGCCCTCTGCTGGTAGAACCACCCTCATGATCTGTTTAATCCCAGAGTAAGAAGCTAATTCTGTGATCCTTGCAGTTATTTTGGCTCCAAGACCTGCAGGTAAAAGACTCTAATAAAATACCTATTATATTTAGGAATTTAATTCAGGGAAAGAGCTTCATCATTTCCTAGGCTGATACTTCTTCATCTCTGGAAAAACTTTGGACAGATGGTATGAGTGTGTGTAGGTATGTGTGCATGTGTGTGTGTGTGTGTGTATGCATCTGGTTAACATCAGGCCTGAGAGTTCATGGTTATGGGAGGGGGATTAAAGCAAAAGGCCCGTTATGATGCCAGTTGCTTTCCCACAATTAGCGAAAAACATTCTCTGAAATGTTCATTGGTTTGTTTCAACTATAGGTGGTTGGCAGCCCTGGACTCTACTTTGTATATTGTCAGTTTGATCTCTTCTGGCTCAGAGTATTAAAAGCTCTGCGTTTTGTAACTCATATGATCTGTCTGCTACCTCCATTTTGAAATAGTGGTTCATGGATTGTCAAATGTACCCTCTCCTGTTTTCCATTAATGTGAAGTTGAAAGGGAGCTGGAATGTTATTTATATTTATAGCATATGGACTTCTACACTAGAAAACCTATGAGCATGGATTTGGCAGGAAAAAAACGATATCTCTGTCAACATCACCAGGGTCTTGACAGTTTCTAGGTTATTAATGTGCCTCAAAAAATTGTAGGGGCTGCACATGTATTGAGGTCCTGAACTGTTTTTGCACCAGCTGTGTGTATTCCTCTAATTCTGGATTTGACAAGTTTTCAACCCAGTAAAAGAAAAGTAAATATTCTTACACCTGGCCCCATGCCACCTGGCAAAATTCAGACCTGAAAAATGTATTTGCAGCCAAAATTAATGCCTGACTTGTTCTGGAGAAAGACTTAGACAAGATTGTTTAAACTTGCCTAAGTTTAAACTTGCTGGTTAGATGGATGCTAGGAATCTATTTCTTTCTCACAAATTTTGCATAAGTCCTTGTATTTCTATACTAATGAAAATGAATCTGTAAGACAATGAAGGTATCCCCCTTTGAATATTCTAAACATCACTCATTAATAGAATAAGAATTCAAAGTTATCTCCATGTGATACTTCAGAGTTGATTCTATAAGCACTCCCTTCATTTTTAGCTATCCATATATTTATTATAATCTATCTATTACTTAGGTAATTACACTGTAGATGCATACATTTTGAATCCCATAGTTTTTAACAGACTCGAGAAGTTGGAATGATCAATGTATAGCAACTAGTCCCTTCTGCTTTAAATGCACAGGGTTAAATTTGTAACAGAAACAGTAAAAAGAAATTTTCCATCTACAGATGTAAAACTAATGACTCATTATGGATGGTCATTGACAAATTTTCAAGTGTCCAAAAGTATATTTCTCAAATGTTTGAAAATATTACTTCGCTTTAAATGGATCTTATGTCTGCTTCTCCCTGTGTGTTCATGGTTGACTTAATCATTTTCCACTTATTATTTTTTTAAAAAGAGTTTTATTGAGATATAATTTACACATTATACTTTTTAGAGTACATTGCAGAGTTTTGTCAAGAGAAAATGCTGGTCCTAGCAAACAGTTTTCCAACAACCCAATATATCTCTACACATGGACATCACCAATGGTCAATACCAAAATCAGATTGACTATATTCTTTGTAGCCAAAGATGGAGAAGCTCTATACAGTCAACAAAAACAACACCAGGAGCTGACTATGGCTCTGATCATCAGCTCCTTATTGCAAAATTCAGGCTTAAGTTGAAGAAAGTAGGGAAAGTCATTAGGCCATTCAGCTATGACCTAAATCAAATCCCTTATGATTATACAGTGGAAGTGACAAATAGCAAGGGACTAGATCTGGTAGACAGAGTACCTGAAGAACTATGGATGGAAGTTCTTTACATTGTACAAGAGGCAATGACCAAAACTATCCCAAAGAATAGGAAATACAAGGAGGCAAAGTGGTTGTCTAAAGAGGCTTTACAAAAATGAGGAAAGAAGAGAAGTGAAAGGCAAGAGAGAAAGGGAAAGATATGCCCAACTGAATGTAGAGTTCCAGAGAAAGGCAAAGAGATACAAAGACTTTTCAAAATGAACAAGGCAAAGAAGTAGAGGAAAACAATAAAATTAGAAACACTAGAAAGCTCTTCAAGAAATTTGGAGAATCATGCGAACATTTCATGCAAGGATGGGTAAAATAAAGGACAGAGTGGTAAGGATCTAATAGAAGCAAAAGACCTTAAGAAGAGGTGGCAAGAATACACAAAAGAAATCTACAAAAAAGGTTTTAGTGACTTAGATAATCATGATGGTATGGTCTTTCACCTAGAGATGGATATCCTGGAGTGTGATGTCAAGTGGGCTTTAGGAAATATTACTGGAAACAAAGCTAGTGGAGGTGATGAAATTCCAGCTGAGCTTTTTCAAGTCCTAAAAGTGCTGCACTCAATATGCCAGCAAATATGGAAAACTCATTAATGGCCACAGGACTGGTAAAGGTCAGTTTTCATTTCAATCCCAAACAAGGTCATTGCCAAAAACAATGTACCATCTACAGTGCAATTCCACTCATTTCACATGTGAGCAAGGTTTTGCTCAAAATCCTTCAAGCTAGGCTTCAATAGTACACGAACTGAGAACTCTGAAAGTTCTCAGTTTCAGATGTATAATGTGGGTTTAGAAAAAGCAGAGGAACCAGAGACCAAGTTGCCAACATCTGCTGGATCAAAGAGGAAGCAAGGGAATTCCAGAATAACATCTACTTCTGCTTCATTGACTACTCTAAAGCCTTTGACTGTGTGGATCACAACAAACTGTGAAAAACTCTTAAAGAGATGGGAATACTAGACCACCTTACCTGCTCCCTGAGAAACCTGTATGCAGGTCAAGAAGCAGCAGTTAGAACTGTACATGGAACAACAGACTGCTTCAAAATTGAGAAATAGTCTAACAAGATTGTATACTGTTGCCCTCCTTATTTAACTATCAAGTGAATTGTTAGCCTGGATGAATCACAAGCTGGAATCAAGACTGCTGGGAGAAATATCAACAACCTCAGATATGCAGAGTGTCTTCCCTGGTGGTTAAGATAGTAAAGTGTCTGCCCACAATGTGGGAGACACAGGTTTGATCCCTGGGTCGGGAAGATGCCCTGGAGAAGGAAATGGCAACCTACTCCAGTACTCTTGCCTGGAAAATTCCATGGACAGAGGAGCCTGGTGGGTTACAGTCCATGGGGTTGCAAAGAGTCAGACACGACTGAGTGACTTCACATATTCTTCTTTCAGATACACAGGTGACACCACTCTAATGGCAGAAAGTGAAGAGGAACTAAAGAGCCTCTTTATGCGTGCAAAAGAGGAGAGTGAAAAAGCTGGCTTGTAACTCAGCATTATAAAAACTAAGGCAATGGAATCCAGTCCCATCACTTGATGGCAGATAGGAGAAAAACTGGAAGCAGTGACAGATTTTATTTTCTTGGGCTCCAAAATCACTGTGAACGGTGACTGAGCCATGAAATTAAAAGACGTTTGCTCTGTTAAAGGAAAGCTATGACAAACTTAAAAAGTGCATTATAAAAACAGAGACATCACTTTGTCCATATAGTCAAAGCTATGTTTTTTTCCAGTAACCATGTACCGTTATGAGAATTGGACCATAAAGAAAGCTGAGCACCAAGGATTACGGTGCTGGAGTAGACTTTTGGGAGTCCCTTGGACCACAAAGAGATTAAACCAGTCAATCCTAAAAGAAATCAACCCTGAATATTCACTGGAAGGACTGATGCTAAAGGTGAAGCTCCAATACTTCAGCCACCTGATGTAAAGAGCTGATTCATTGGAAAAGCCTCTGATGCTGGGAAAGATTGAAGGAGAAGAGGAGTGGCAAAGGATGAGATGGTTAGATAGCAACACTGACTAAATGGATTTGAATTTGAGGAAACTCTGGGCGATGGTGAGGGACAGGGAAGCCTGGTGTGCTTCAGTCCATGAGGTACACGACTTAGTGACTGGACAATGACATACATGTATTTCAGCCATTATAGTTGAAAAATTCAGACACTTTAGTGTTTCAGAGAGCTGTGCAACCATTCCCAAGATATGACTTATAAAAGACTTGTTAGGCCAGAAAGAAGCCCTATTCCTAAAGAAATCCATTAGTAACCACACACCATCTTTTCCTCTTGCTTTCCTCCATTCCCACCCCAAGAGAACAACTAATCTACTTTCTATCTCTGTAGGTTGCATTTTTCAATATTTTGTATAAATTCAGTCATACCTTTATGGTCTTTTTTCCCTGACAATTTTTTTCTTAGCATTCTGTTTTCAGTTTCCTTCATGTTGCAGCATGTATCAGACACTTACTCTTTTGTATGGCCAAATAATATTCCATTGTGTGTGTATTCCATTTTATTTAATCATTCATCAGGTTCTGGACATTTGGGATTTTCGTGTTTTGGCTATTAACAATGCTACAATGAGCAATTCACATACACACTTCATATGGATATGCTCCCTGGTTCTCAGATGATAAAGAATCTGCCTGAAATGTGGGAGACCTGGGTTCGACTTCTGGGTTGGGAAGATACATTGGAGAAGGGAATGGCTACCCACTACAGTAATCTTGCCTGGAGAATTCCATGGAAGAATTCTGGCAGATTATAGTCCATGGGGTCAAAAAGAGTCGGACACAAGTGAGCAAGTCTCACTCACTTTGTGCTTTCATTTCACTTAATATATACCTAGGAATGAAATTGTTGGACAAATGGTACCTCCATGTTTGGCTTTGGAGGGAAATGCCTGTTGTTTTCCAGAGCAGTTCCACTACTTCATATTCCTACCAGCAATGTATGAGAGTTTGAGTTTCTCCACATCTCTAACATTACCATTTTTTTCTTATTGTAACTTTCTTAGTAGCTATGAAGTGGTATCTCACTTGTATTTTAATTTGCTTTTCCCTGATGCCTAACAATGTAAGCATCTTTTCATCTGCTTATTAACCATCTGTATCTTCTTTGAAGAAATGACTACTCGGGTCTTTTGACAAAATTTTAATTGGGTTATGTATCTCAATTATTAAGATATAAGTGTACTAATACACCTTAAATACTAATCCCATACCAGTTATGCAACTTTTCAATATTTTTCAATTCTCTGGGCTCATCTTTCCGCTTTCTGTTTTGCAGCACAAGATATTTTAGTTTAGATGAAGTCCAGATTATCTATTTTTTTCTTCTCTTACTTTTGCTTTTGGTTTATAGAAAATATTGCCCAAGCCAAAATCAAGATTACAAAATTTATTTCTATATTTTAAGAGGTTTTAAATTTTGTGGTTTTTGTTTGTTTTTGTTTTGTTTCATTTCTTAGCTTTTGTGTTTAGGTCTGTGATCCATGTTCAATGAATTTTTGCATATAACATAAGAAAGACATCCAACTCCATCCTTTTGTATGTAGACATACAGTTGAAATTTGTTGAAAAAGTTCTTCTAATTAGTTTTCATGGTACCATTGTTGAAAATTAGTTGATCCTAAATGTAAGGGTTTATTTCTAGATTCCCCAATCTTGTCCATTGATCTATATATCCATCCTTATGTTAATACCACACTGTCTTGAATACACTTTACCATACACTTTACCACTTCACCTTCATAGGTTTTGAAATTGTTAAGTGTGTGTCCTCCAACTCTGTCCATTTTCAAGTGTGAAAAGTATGTTTCTTAGTAGCACAACTTTACTGAAAGTATTTTTTCTGTTCTAAAGTGTTGAGAACTTGGAGTGATCAAGTGTTTTAGATGTTTCTTCCCATGCATTAGTAGCTGCCTTAGTAATTTCCATCTTGTTCTTTTGGTCGAAGCAAATTACTTGGTTTGAATCTTATGCCCCCTCAAATTTTTCTATGCTAAGACTTTTAAAAAGGAATTTCTCTTTTGAACTTGTGTTAATTTTGTTTCCAGAGGCTTTTCCAAGACAAAAACAGATTGTGTGGGCTTCTCTGATTCATTTGGGCAAAGATTCAGGATTATAGCTATTAGCTTTCACCTGGCCCATGTTAGTTGCCACATGTTGGAAGCTGGAGTCCTTTATATGAAAGGAAAGAATGAAAGAAGGTTTATTGAAAGAAAAAGGAGCACTGTAACCAGAAAGAGAAACCTACAAATTGAAGCAATATTTTTAAGCTTCATATTTTTAGGCTTTTTTTCTTCCAGAGAAGCATTAAGTTTAATTGTTAGAATCATATGATGAGAAGAAATACAAGTTTTGGTGAAAGACTATAATCAGTTTATACTGAAGAGGAAGATAGCAGTTCTGATAAAATCTAGAACAGTCACATCACTTTTTCAGGAATAGCTCTGATTAGTTACTCTGAAGCAGTAGTTGTGAAGATAAACAAGAGGCTCATGCAATATAACTTGACCAAAGCTGTCTGGATAGCAAGTGTCCAAGTCAATACTAAACCCAAGATCCCCTGGTTCCCAGGTCAGATTTCATTTAAAAAAATAACAAATATGGCTTTTATTTTATAAGAAAAATTAATGAGAGAATAGGTAGAAATATCAGGGAACACTACAACTTGCTGTTATTTGGCATTCTTAAATTTCCTGTATGGAGTACAGCATGACATTGGTGCCCAGTGGAAGTTCACGTTTAAATTTCCTGAAGAAACACCTTGTCTTCTAAACCCAACATTAAGTGTTTACTCCAATCAAATTCACTGTACACAGGAACTTTGACACAGAGAGAGAACTGCTGCTGCTGCTAAGTCGTTTCAGTCGTGTCCGACTCTGTGCGACCCCGTAGACGGCAGCCCGCCGGCTCTGCCATCCCTGGGATTCTCCAGGCAAGAATACTGGAGTGGTTACCATTTCCTTCTCCAATAGAGAGACAACTGCGTAAGTATAAACTATGCCTACACTCAGGCCCCAAACGGGCAGCTCTGGCACCTGTGGGACTACAAACAGCTTGGAAACAGGCAGAAGAGTTTCCGAGTAAGAGCATGGAGCACTGTATTTTCTTTTTCTGAACTTGTAGCCAAGTTCCTGATTTGTCATTCTGTAGACACTGGTTCAGGGTCTATAGACAGTGACAGAAGTGGAAGATTCTGTAACTCAATCTGGGTTTAAACGGCTCTGAGACACACCCTTGCTGCTTCAAAACTAGAAGAGCTTTCGGAAAATCCTGCTGTACATGTGCACTGTTATTCGTCTTCCCCAAACATATATATCCATTTCCTTACACCAGAAGTTAAAATTTCCTTTTATTACCACTCTCAGTCTTGAATCATATTGTTTCGGGAAAGGCCGACCTCACCCTATTCCAGACATATAAATGTAATGTACATCTGACTGATCCAGTGTTAGGTAACCCCAGTTGATCAATTGGTCCATGATTTTGAAATCTATTAGCAATGGCTAATCAAGAGAATGGTCCCTTTATTTTCCCAGCAGACTCAGAATCCTGATGGATGTGAGCCTGGAGCTGCTCCCAGTCTTTTAGAGTTATGAAAAGAGAGACTGAGAGAAGATTATGCCAACAGAGAGAGAGTTAGAGGTAAGATACTCGAGTAAGCCTGTGTTCTAACTATGCTGTCTGAGATTCTAGCCAAACTAGTTGAGGTTGAGGTTTTTGTCACTTGTAACTGAAAAAGTCTTAATAGATTACTGAATATACTATTTTGACTCCTAGAAGGAAGAGAGAAGGAGAGGTCGGTCTTAGGTCGTCTTGAATTAAAAATAACATATATGAGACAGAATTTCTGGCTAAAAATATACTTGAAAGAGAAACAACATTAGACTGGAATGAATTATCATGGAATCCCCAAAGTAGATTGTTAGAATAATTGTTCTATGGTTATTTTGAAGAGGGTGAGCTATGAAGAAACATGGCCAATGGTGGTTCCAGTAAGTAAAAAGGAAGGCAAGAAACCAAAGGCAGTCCTTTACCAAAGGGCCTTCTAATGAAGAAAGATATACTTTACGCCTCCATTTCTCATAATTTTCCCTTGTTTCACATAGTTTTAACTTTGCATCTTGCACATTAGTGGAGAAAAAAGCAAGGAATAAGAATATAAAGAGGATAAGTAAGATTTTTGCCAATGAACTTAGTAAAAAAGGTTAAATTTATTTTTCTGTCATTCAGTCTTCTTGTGCATTGTAGCTTTTGATGGAACAAAAAGACATGCATTTTTCATTTCTTTAAAATAGGCAAATTCACTGACTTGCACTTTCCAAGCCTGAAAATACCTCTGAGAAGCTTTTTAAAATGGGAAAGTATCAAAGGCCTCTCTTTTTCTCCTCTTACGAAATTCTACTCAAAACAGAACGTTGTCACTTCACATTTTCATAAGTCCCACTCATGAAGAAACCCCCCAGGAGAAGGGGAAAAATTAGAAATAAAGTTTGGTAATAAAATTAGATTAAAACTTGGAAATGTATTTCAGAAAAAGTCTAATATAATCAGCGTTCACAGAACTGCTTTCAGTCTCTGCTTTTGAGTCAAGTTCCCAGATTGTTGAAATGGATTGCCAAGGAAGCCTAATGCCTTGACGGCACCTTACCAATTTCTTGTTCCATTCTTAAGCTTTTCAATATTGTGTTAGCAAGCTATCTTAGCTTAAGAAGTGCTCCCACACTTCCTACTTGGTCTTCATTCTCCCTCCTTCCCTAGGCCACTTGCTCCCTTACATTATTGAGGCTGGGCTGCTTCCTTTCTTGCAGTTATGGTCTCTCCATGCTCTTCCATCTTTCCTTGTGCTTGCATTCAGGTTCCTTTCAATGAGGCAAAATTACTTCTTTTTATCAAAGACCTTTTCTGTGTGTACTCAATACAGAGAGGTAGCATAGATGTTAGGAGGAACTAATTTGCTTATAATAGTGGAAAAATGATGGTAGCTTATCTGACTTGGCTTCCCTGGTGGCTCAGATGGTAAATAATCTACCTACAAGGCAGGAGATCCAGGTTCAATCCCTGGGTCGAGAAGATCCCATGGGGAAAGGAATGGTTACCTGCTCCAGTATTATTGCCTAGAGAACCCCATGGACAGTGGAACCTGGCAGGCTATATACAGTCCATGGGGTCACAAAGAGTCAGACATGACTGAGTGACTAACACTATCTGATTTTAAGGATCCTTTTCTTCTGATATATATTGATTTTGTTTGAGCTTCCTGAGGCCCTTCACAAGGATTTACCTCCTGAAATTTACTTAGAGTTCTGAGTAGCCATATGACCCAGTTCTGACCAATGGAATTTTTAACAAAGGCAAATCCCTTGATGCTTTGCCCTTTCAGTTCAGTTTAGTCACTCAGTCATGTCCAAATCTCTGCGACCTCGTGGACTGCAGCACGCCAGGCTTCCCATCACCAACCCCTGGAGTTTACTCAAACTCATGTCCATCGACTTGGTGATGCCATCCAACCATCCCATCCTCTGTCATTCCCTTCTCCTCCTGCCCTCAATCTTTCCCAGCATCAGAGTCTTTTTANAGTTCAGTTTAGTCACTCAGTCATGTCCAAATCTCTGCGACCTCATGGACTGCAGCACGCCAGGCTTCCCATCACCAACCCCTGGAGTTTACTCAAACTCATGTCCATCGACTTGGTGATGCCATCCAACCATCCCATCTTCTGTCATTCCCTTCTCCTCCTGCCCTCAATCTTTCCCAGCATCAGAGTCTTTTTAATGAGTCAACCCTTCCCATCAGCGAACAAAGTACTGGAGTGTCAGCTCCAGGATCAGTCCTTCCAATGAATATCCAGGACTGATTTCCTTTAGGATGGACTGGTTTGATGTTCTTGCAGTCCAAGGGACTCTCAAGGGTCTTCTCCAGCACCACAGTTCAAAAGCATCAATTCTTCGATGCTCAGCTTTCTTTATAGTGCAACTCTCACATCCATACATGACTGCTGGAAAAACCATAGCTTTGACTAGATGGACCTTTGTTGGCAAAGTAAGGTCTCTGGTTTTTAATATTTTATCTAGGTTGATCATAGCTTTTCTTCCCAGGAGCAAGTGTCTTTTAATTTCATGGCTGCAGTCACCATCTGCACTGATTTTGGAGCCCCCAAAAAATAAAGTCTGTCACTGTTTCCATTGTTTCCCCATTTTTTATCTAGGTTGATCATAGCTTTTCTTCCCAGGAGCAAGTGTCTTTTAATTTCATGGCTGCAGTCACCATCTGCACTGATTTTGGAGCCCCCAAAAAATAAAGTCTGTCACTGTTTCCATTGTTTCCCCATCTATTTGCCATGAAGTGATGGGACCAGATGCCATGATCTTAGTTTTCTGAAATTTGAGTTTTAAGCCAACTTTTTCACTCTCCTCTTTCACTTTCATCAAGAGGCCCTTTAGTTCTTCTTCGCTTTTTTTCCTTCCTGACTGAGGATGTGATTCCTAGAATTCAAAAAGTTGTCTTGTGACTTTGAGAAGGAAGCCACAGGATATTGTTGATTGATAGAAACCACCCAGACTGTCAACCATAAACCACTTGACACATTAGAAAAATAAACTCTATTGACTCTGTATGCCACTGAATATTTTGAGGCATTTAAATATAATCCCATATGATTCTGTATGTGGATATATGTGCTTTTGCATGTATGTCGTACATTATAATGCAAACTAGATTTCTAAGTCAATAATCATTTGAGACATCATGTGCTTAGTCACTCAGTCATGTCTGAGTCTTTGCAACCCCACAGACTTTAGCCTGCCAGGCTCCTCTGTTCATGGGGATTCTCCACGCAAGCATACTGGAGTGAGTTGCCATGCCCTCCTCCAGGGGATCTTCCCACTCCAGTGATCAAACCCAGGTCTCCCATATTCAGGCAGATTCTTTATCAACTGAGCCACCGGGAAAGTCCTATGATAAAACATACCATAGCACTTCACAAATGGATACTACACCAATATTTATTTAACCAGTTCCATCCTGCAAATGCTTGGACTGCAGCTTCCCAAACACAGACAATACTATTACTCTGGGGAGACAGGGATATATATTATTGGGGAGAGTGCTATAGGTTGTCCCAGGAATTAGTGTGGGTGCATTTCTGACATTTAATGGATAAAGGACACCTCCTTAATAAAGGATATTAAACCTCCTGCAATGCACAGGCTAGGCACACAAATGAACAACACCTCTAAAGTGCCAATATTATCCTATTGATAGCCGTCAATTAAGGTGATTTTTACTTTTTGAACATCATGAACAATATAAGTTAGAAAACAATGTAAGTAGGCTGTGGTAAAAATTTTGTACAACCAAAATTGCAAAATTGTATAAATAATTAAAAATTACCTAGAAGTAAAAATACTCGGTCCAAGTTCAGTCATTTCAGAAGTTTAAGATTATGTATATATGTATTTGTGTGTATATAATTTTTTTAAAAGTTCTCTTTTAGAAAATCTGTACTAACTTTAGTTCTGAAATTATTATATTTTGCAAATACAAATAAATTTGACTTTTAACAGTAGTACTTAATTGATATTGTGTTAACCTCTTCTTAAAGTACATTGTCTCTGCCCTCAGGTTCTCGGCCACCCCTGCTACATAAATAAAGAATCAAAGTACCAGGACTTCCCTGGCAGTCCAGTGGTTAAGAATCTGCTTTGCAATGCAGGGGACTCAGGTTCAAAACCTGGTCTGGGAACCAAGATCCCCCATGCCACAGAGCAACCAAGCCCACTGCTACAGCTACTGAGTCCTGGCATCCTAAGGAAGATTCCCCATAATTCAACAAAGATCCCACATGCTGCTTGAAGGTGGCAGTGAAGCCATGGGGGAGTTACTAATCACATTTGTAAAAGTGGTTTGCTTCCTTTCTCCTACAAGCAATGAAGTCATTCCCTCAGTGATCACAGCAATGAAAAGAGAAGAACACACATTTGAATACACCTTTTCAGACTACATATTCTACGCTCAAGTGACCCCAGAGGAGTTTTTTATGATTTTAATCTTAGAGATGAGGAGATGAGAAACCAAGACATTTTTCGTGTGTGAGAGGAAGGAAGGAAGGATGAGCCATCTCCGACATTTCTGTTATAAAATAAGCTCAAGCATGTTGCAGATTTCCCAGGGACAAAAATGTCCTGCTAAGTGTTTAACTAATGAATCACAAAGATGATGCTTTGTGGGGTTCCAAAACTTTAAAAATGTACATTATATAAAATATATGGAATATAAAATGCCTTATATTTTAGATGAGAGATTATGTAACATATAATCGCCTAACCAAGAGATTTAACATCTCTATGACCTACAGTTAGCAACTCCATTTTAGGGTGTTTGCTGCTGCTGCTAAGTCACTTCAGTCATGTCCAACTCTGTGTGACACCATAGACGGCAGCCCACCAGGCTCCCCCGTCCCTGGGATTCTCCAGGCAAGAACACTGGAGTGGGTTGCCATTGCCTTCTCCAATGCATAAAAGTGAAAAGTGAAAGGGAAGTTGCTCGACTCTTCACGACCCCATGGACCGCAGCCTACCAGGCTCCTCTGTCCATGGGGTTTTCCAGGCAAGAGTACTGGAGTGGGGTGCCATCGCCTTCTCCGTTAGGATGTTTAGCACATCTGTAAGTTTGTGTCTGTATATTTGTACATATACTTTATACACACATCAGATAATAAAATACATACTGTGGTGTGTGGCATTCCCACCCTTTAATTGCTAGTGTTTAGTATTGTCCTTGCACACAGGAGGTCCTCAGCATACCTGCTGAGAGCCTGACCCGGGGGAAGAATGTCAGAGCTCTTCTAGACTCTGTGCTTGTCTGTCCACACAGCACTGAGATCAGTCTTTCCAAGTGATCAGTGTAGCTTGCATGACACCACAACATACTGCTTCCTGTTTATGGATGGGAATACCGATGTTCAGCAAGTTCAATGGTCTTTCCTGGGTCACATAGCTAACAAACTTCAGAAGTAAGATTTGAGTCTAAGTCCTCATTTTCTAAGTTCTGTGCTTTTGTATTTTAAGTTGAGTGTTCTTCCAAGCTACATCACAGTTTCTTCAAATTCCCTTGACCCAGAGGGATGGTTCAGGGAGGGAGGAGGGAGGGGAGTTCAGGATGGGGAACACGTGTATACCTGTGGCAGATTCATGTTGATTATGGCAAAACCAATACCATACTGTAAAGTAATTAACCTCCAATTAAAATAAATAAATTAAAAAAAATAAATGAGATTTTGGATACAAAAAAAAGAGAATTACTTTAAAAAATAAAATACAACTTATATGCATGAATTTAAGAACACGGAAATAAAAATGAATGTGTGTGTGTGTATGTGTGCATAAGAAGTAATTAATCTCTTATTTCTCACATCAAATTTAGTAACTTTCTTATGGGCACACATGCTGTAATTGTGTGGTTACTGTGATACTACATGGTGTGAGTGCTCAGTCACTTCAGTCATGTCCGATTCTATGCTTGCTTATGGACTGCAGCTCACCAGGCTCCTCTGTCCATTGGATCCTCCAGGCAAGAAGACTGGAGTGGATTACCATGCCCTCCTCCAGATGCTACATGGAGTTTTGCGTATAACAGTATGTCTCTGAGTTGCTATGTCATATGCAGAAAAGAGCCTGATATTTAGACAGCATATTGCATTGTGAGAGAATGCTGCAATGGCAAACCTTATACATGAAATACCTCTCAGTGTCATCCTTATCTGGGAATGAAAAGACTAGCGATGTCGTTAGAAGTAAAACAGATAGTGTGGTTTACTGCGACTCAAAATCAGGAACACTAACCTGGTATTTCTGGAACTTATATGTCTCCTTGCCAGTATTATCTTTTGTTCTCAACTCATAATTTTTGGGACTATTGTATTATTTTCTTTATTTTTAATGCTTGCTGTAAATGGCACAACTTCTGACTTTCAAGGTAGGAACTGAGTATAAATCTGTTTTCCCAAACCACTCTTCACTGACCTAAATTCTTCTATGCTGGCTTCTCATCACCAGTTTTTCAGCCTTTCAAATTTTATTTCTGGACTCTACAGCTGACTTAGATACCGGCATCTCAATTTTTTAAACACAAAGTTAGTGCATTGTCTGCTCTATTTTACCAAGAAACAGTGAAAAAGCATTAAAAGAGGATTAATGAAAGAGAAATCATCCCTATTTTGTGTGGAAAAATAAGAAGAAGGAAAAAAAAATCCCAACTTCTTAGAGGAACTGATTTAACTTGAAACCATTGCAGAAAGCACACGAAGAACTGACCGTGTTTATCTGGTTGTTAAGAGAAATGTCTACCAACCTTGTTTGAGCCCTAAGAAGCTCTGAGCTCAATCCATAAGGAACAGCAACAACAAAGACACAAAAGACATATTTATAGAGAGGCACTTTTAAGTGCTTAAATAAGTGATCAAATATGATATATGACAAGAGTTTGATTTGATATGCCATATGATATCTGCTGATCAGTAAAATATGGAAAGACACATAACTTTGATTGGGTCTTAAAGTGCTTTGTCCACCAGACCGATATGTCACATAATCACACACGCCAAGACCAAAACAGTCACAAATCAGAAAATCCTTGTTTTCCTCTCTGTGAAGAAGGAAAAGAAAAATCCTCAGGCCTTGCTCTGTTCTCGTGTAACCAGCTGTGCTGAACACACTGAGTTTTTTTCCGGGTGAATCTCTCTCAATCATTTCAGTGATGTCACACCTGGATACTCCCTGCGGAGCACTGGTCAGGGCTTCCCCCAGTCCTGAAGGGAGGTGAGCACTGACTTTGGGGGCAGGAAGTCTCTTGCCTTCAGCTGTTCACGTTTTGTTGTTTAGTTGTTAAATCATGCCCAGCTCTTTTCAACCCATGGACTGCAGCCCACCAGACCCCTCTGTCCCTCGGATTTCCTAGGCAAGGATACCGAAGTGGATATTTCCTTTGCCAGGGGATCTTCTTGACCTCGGGATTGAGTCCATGACTCCTGCATTGGCAGGTAGACGCTTTACTGTTGAGACACCAGGAGAGTCAGGGCAACTCTCCCAACTGTTTGAACACACACCCATTTACTGCATAGACTCTGCGTTCTGTGATTCTCAGTGCTTTAGGCCTTGCCTTTTGAGTATCTTGCAAACCATAGACGCTCGAGTCCTCCCGCAGTGTAGCATGCAGAGCATGTGGCTTCTACAAGACATGCTGGGTAAATGAAGCATCAGTGCATATTCAATAAAATAGTAACTCTGCTTTCTCCTTCTGTTGAGTCTGGAAGCCCACAGTGGCCCATATGCGGCAATTAAGATACTCACCTGCCGCAACCAAAGATCCCACAAGCCGCAACAAAGACTGGAGATCCTGTATGCTGCAGCTAAGGCCTGGCACAACCAGACAGACACATAAAAATAAATATAAAAGTTAGCAAGCGCATTTATAATACCCTTGTATTAAAGTGAACTCATACTCCTCAGGCAAGAGAAGCACTGGTTCCTTGCCTTCCTCACCACTTCTGTCAGGCACACTGGAACATTTTGCTTTGGGTAGACAGAGGATGGAGTTTCCCCTGTGGCTCAGTGATAAAGAATCTGCCTGCAATGCAGGAGTTGCAGGAGACNTCAGGCAAGAGAAGCACTGGTTCCTTGCCTTCCTCACCACTTCTGTCGGGCACACTGGAGCATTTTGCTTTGGGTAGACAGAGGATGGAGTTTCCCCTGTGGCTCAGTGATAAAGAATCTGCCTGCAATGCAGGAGTTGCAGGAGACCTGGGTGCCATCCTTGGGTTGAAAAGACTCCCTGGAAAGGGCATGGCAACCCACTCCAGTATTCTTGCTGGGAAAATCCCACGGACAGAGGAGGCTGGTGAGCTACAGTCCATAGGGTGACAAAGAGCCGGATACGACTGAGCAACTGAGCACACACACAGACAGAGAGTGCTTGGTAGCCAATAAACCAAACCTAAAGCCTTCTTTATCATAATGGAAATTGCCATGATTAACAATTTGTTAATTTACAATTTGTTTGTTAGAACCAAACCACAGAGGTAAATGTAGTGGCTGAGAACCCAGAAAATGCTGATTATATAGCATAATGTGGTCATGAAAAATATACTTTAAGACCTGATAAGCTGGGAGGGATTGGGGGCAGGAGGAGAAGGGGACAACAGAGGATGAGATGGCTGGATGGCATTAGACTCGGTGGACATGAGTTTGAGTGAACTCCGGGAGTTGGTGATGGACAGGGAGGCCTGGAGTGCTGTGATTCATGGGGTCGCAAAGAGTCGGACACGACTGAGCGACTGAACTGACTGAACTGAACTGAAGCATTTGGAATGAAAAATGATTTACATGACATTTCCTTTTGTTCCCAATATGTGGTGACCCTACTCAAGGTCTAGAATAAGTGACTCCTTCTTCTGGTGGGAAATAACACAGTGTAAGTTCGCCTAATGCAGCTGCCTGTTAGAACTGGCCCTGTACCAGATTCCATGCCAGAGCAAGGAATTGGTCAAAACTCCTTATCTTGAACAACTATAATGACCAACAGTTATGAAGCATCTTCTATTTGCCAGCATGAGTTGCCCAATATCTGTATCTACATATGCTGTGCTATGCTTAGTTGCTGATTTATAACCAACTCTTTGCAACCCCACAGATTGTAGCCTGCCAGGCTCCTCTGTCCATGGGGATTCTCCAGGCAAGAATCCTGGAGTGGGTTGCCATGCCCTTCTCCAGGAGATATTTCTAACCCAGGGATCGATCCCAGGTATCCTGCATTGCAAGCAGATTCTTTACTGTCTGAACCACCAGGGAAGCCCAAGAATACTTGGACTGGGTAACCTATCCCTTCTCCAAGGCAACTTCCTGACCCAGGAATTGAATTGGGGTCTCCTGCGTTGTAGGTGGATTCCTTTTCCTTACATTACCAGCTGAGCTACCTGGGAACCTCCCATATCTTCATATCTATAGCTAAACTCAATTTGTTGTTGTTGTTTAGATAATGTGAATAATATCCATTCATAAATTTGGAAATTTTCTGAGGGTTGAGACTAGACTATATGAGAGATCACTCAACTCTTGAAAGTATAAAACTGTTCTACTGAAGAAGAGAGTGGAATCGGTCATTGGGTTAAATAAATATTAAGTGAAAATATTTTACATAGTAGATCTATTCTAATATTAAGAAAAGAATAGATAATTTAGCACTGGACTTGGGAATTATGATGTAATTCAGAAGATTAATGTTACCTTCAAAGTTCCCATGAAGGCCCAGGCCTCCAAAGATAGAAAATCTATAATCACTAGCCTTTTTTCTTAGATAAGGAAAAATGGACACTCAAGAGTATGCAGTGTTTTGATCATTGAATAAAGGCCAGGTTTAGTACAGCGGTGCCCTGGTGAATTGGAAAGCATCTCAGTTTGTAGATTACCATAATCTGATTGAAATCCAAATGAAATATATTTATCTGCATTATATAAGAAGCTAATATGAAATGAAGATTCCATAATGTTGGAAATTGAATTCATAAAAGGAATTCCAAAGAAAGTATATAACCCAAATTAATAACAATTTAAAATGCTCTGAATCTGCTAGTGTTAAAAACACCCACACCACCCACACTTGAATTCTTGTTGCTGTTACCCCATTGCCATTAATTTGTTAACCTATATTGTTGAGAAGCTAAAAAGACAAAGGCCTCTTTGTTTCATTTTTGCCTTGGATAATACCCCAATGCAAAGGTTTAAAATAACAGCGACTAACTCATTGAATTTTTCCTCTATATCTGGTTCTATTGTAAATGTCTTACATAAATGAGCTCATTTAATATTTACAGTGTCATTATTTTTGTTTTAGAGGATGGAATACACCAGGGGGCATCCAATAGTGCTGCATCATCAAGTAGGGGCACCCCTTTGCCCTTTTGGCTACGCTTACTTCATTTCTGAGAAAGGAAACTTGATATATACTGTCAGTAGGAGAGCATGGTACATTAAGGCCTAATGTATTCCACAGTAAGATAATGTTCATCAGTTGCAACAAGTGGAAGAAGGAAAAAAATGACATGCCATCGGATTTAAATTTGCAACATTTGTTTGAGATAATTTATCCCAGATAGTAAGGGAAAGGTATGGTCCTATGTCCTTACTCTCAGTCATTTTGAGAACAAAGTAAAAAGGCAGGCTTTCTCCTAGAGAGAAAAGTAGTGATCAGATTATGTCCACAGGGTTAGATGGTGAATGATCCTCTCTTGGTCTACTCTTTCAAAGATGAAGAGTGAGTAAGTGGGTATGGCACTCCAGTTCTGGTCAGGTCTTTGAAATAGTTCAAGGGAGGGGACCCCATTTAAAGAGCTGCAAAAAACAATTGTATGTAATAACTTTATTAATTAATATTATTTTAGCCATTGAAGTAAAAGGCTTTTGTTGAAAACTCTTTTTGAACATTGCCTTTTGTAAATTTTGAGCTGTTTTCTCACTGCATTAGAAATAAACACTTATTCAATATGGCACCTGATGAGGAGTTGGGAGTATCTCCAAATCTTTATAAAAATGTCCCTAAAATGTATATTTAAGTAACAACCAGTGGTTTGTTCCATCAAAAAGCAAACTAATTTCAAACAAATGACACATTCTAATGAACAAAAAATCAAAATGTCTTCCCTAAAACCTGAGGCAATGTGAACTTCCAAGACTATATTAAAAATGAGGGAAGTGCTTTTGGTTTTTCATCCTGGGTAGGACATTTTCCTGCATATTCTCTCAAGAGAGGACACTGTAATAGTCTTAGAATATTTCCACCACTACATCCTATAAGTATTCACACAAAAATGTCATCTCTTTTACCTTAGCTTAGTGATGAAATACTCATTAATAAAAGGAAACCCTACACTTTAACATTTAGAATCTTCCCAGATGACTCAGTAGTAAAGAATCTGCCTGCCAAAGCAGGAGATTCAAGTTCCCTCCCTCAGTCGGGAATATTCCCGGGAGGAGGAAATGACAAGCATCTCCAGTGTTCTTGGAGAATCCCATGGACAGAGGAGCCTGGTAGGCTGTAGACTATAGGATAACAGAGTCGGACATGACTGAGTATGCAGGCATGCACATTTTAATGATGTTAACATGTTAAAATGACAAAAATTGTAGCAATAACATCTTGAGTCTTATCCCAACAGACTTCGGGTGCTTATAGAAAAATGAAATGGAGAAAATATCTAGCTGGAATAAAGGGTTTTTTTTGTTTGTTTGTTTGTTTTGTTTTGCTATAAAAGAGTAAGATAATGTCCAAAGGTAAATATACTGACAGTCCTTTTTTAAAAATTCAGCGAGTATGAAATTGAAGGTCCTAGTTTGCAATTGCATATTTCAGTTCTAAAGCCACCAGGTTCTTTTCAAGCTTAAGTCTGCTGGAGGATGCTAGTACTGGACGTGAGGCTCAGGCATCTTGCCTCCTGTTCCCAGACCAGTGCCTAATGAAAAAGGTTAACCTCAACTGTGTCAGAGTTTAGAGAAGAAATTGGACTTAAATATCACTTGTTTATCTGAGATATTGAAACACTTATGAGAAAAGGAAGCCAGAGTCTGAACTGTGGGAATTCTGACTCATCTCATCACCTGTTTTCCTAACAGCAATAAGCACTCCAGCTGGAAATTTAGTATAAGTCTTCCAAAATAGTCACTGTCACAATTTAGATGTCTCCAGGAGATAACCCCAAGGCAAAGATTTGAGTTCAAGTTATTTATTGAGGAGATGAGACTATGACTCACAATTAGGGGAGCTAAGAAAGTAAGATTGAAATGAGAAGAGGGAAAAAAAAAAGGTGCATAACCAAGAGAGTCCATTTTGCACAACTGAAATTCATTCTATTAGGGAATTTGTAGGAGACATAGCTCAGTAAGCCTGAGTTGCTACTGCTGCTGCTGCTAAGTTGCTTCAGTCATGTCCGACTCTGCGACCCCATAGACGGAAGCCCACCAGACTCCCCCATCCCTGGGATTCTCCGGGCAAGAACACTGGAGTGGGTTGCCATTTCCATCTCCAGTAAGCCTGAGAGGTGTCCCAGCTGACACTGAGGAAGCTGGAGTATTTTTTCACTCACCACTCTCTGTCATTAGTTAGGGTTTGTAGGAACACAGTAAGAGAAAAACACTGCTTGTGGATGGAAACTCTAACTTCAGTTTGAGCTCCCACCCCTCAGTCTGCTCTCCAACTCTTCCTGTTTTAATATCCTTGTCTATTAATTCTTAATCTATGTGGCTTGTACTTTGGTTTTGATTATTTGGCTTATCTTGTGGTTATGGGTGATATTTTCTTACTTCTTTGAATGCCTGCTATTTTTAATTGGGTATTAAACATTTTGATTTTGCCTTTTGGGGAGCTAGATTTCAAAAATTGTTACTAGTATACTTGAACTTCATTCTGGGACACAATTATGTTAATTGGAAATAGTTCAACTTTGATGGAAGAAGAAGTCTTGCTTTTATTAATATTTATTAGGACGGACAACAGATATGCCCATTCTAAGCCAATTTTTTTTCCCCCCAGAATGAGACAAAAACCATCTCTGGGTTCTACCTAACAGTTCATGAATCATGCGGGTCTCCAGTCTGGCTGTGGGACAATTCCAGACCCTATATGAATGCCAACCATTGTTCCCGCTAATCCTTTCAGGGGATTCTTTTCTCAGCCTGTGTGATTTCCTCACGTGGAAGGGCTGATCAGTATCAGCTGAACACTCAGGTGGAACACTGCAGAGCTCCAGATGCCTTGCTCTGGTTAACTTTGTGTGTATGGCTGGATATGCATTTATCAACTGTCAAAGTTATTTTCTCTCAGTGATGGATGATTCTTGTGCAGTGACTTCCTTAGTAGTTAGTATGGTTGGAAAATAATGAGTATTTCAATAGCTATGGCATTTTGGAGCATATATGCCATCATTATAAGCCTTAAAACTTTACAAAACTGATGTGTATCTAGTCCTTCTGTGAACTATACATCTCATCTGCCACCTTCATCCCCAACTCCCTCCTTTTAAAAGAAAGACTAATTTTCCCTGTTAACCACTTTGTTCTGGTTTGTTTTTAAAAAACCTACACTTGCTCTGGAAAGCTGTCAGCTGCTTTAAATCTAGTAATAAAAATGTTAAAAGCTACCACTGGACACCTACTCTATTTCAGGAATTTTATGAGTTTGATTTAAAAAGGAAAAAAAAAACACTAACATTTCTACTTTGTTTTTTCTTCAGTTATAAATGTAAACAATCCTTTTGTGACAAGTGGCAACACAAGCTGTGTAAAATGCACTTCTCCACCCTCAAACTTCCCAGCCTCAAGTACACCAAGCACTCTTATTAAGGATATATTTAGAATCAATAGCCTTACACTGTTAAATTGTATCTATAACAACAGTGACACAGTCTCTGAGTTCTGTGATCACAGCCTCCTTCTGCAACAAGATCATTTTTGTCTCTCATGAATGCATCTGGTCATCCAAAATGTTGTGCAAATGCATAGGAGATATTCCTACCCTACTTATCTAACCTGGGGATGGTGGTTAGCTTTGGTGAGAGATTCTGCCTTGATTGAAACAGGGCAAATTTTCTGAGACAGCAAAAGAGACACAGATGTATAGAAAGGACTTTTGGACTCTGTGGGAGAGGGAGAGGGTGGGATGATTTGGGAGAATGGCATTGAAACGTGTATACTATCATGTAAGAACGAAGCACAAGCCTATGTTCGATACAGGATACAGGATGCTTGGGGCTGGTGCACGGGGATGATCCAGAGAGAGGAAATGGGGTGGGAGGTGGGAGGGGGATTCAGGATTGGGAGCTAATATACACCCATGGTGGATTCATGTCAATGTATGGCAAAACCAATACGGTATTGTAAAGTAAAATAAAGTAAAAATAAAATTTAAAAAAAAAAAGTTTTCCCAGAGAGGAACCATTAAGCTTCTAGTTATAAATATTAAATGGAGAAGGAAATGGCAACCCACTCCAGTTTTCTTGCCTGGAAAATCCCATGGACAGAGGAGCCTGGCAGGCTATAGTCCATGGGTCACAAGAGTCAGGCAAAACTGAGCAACTGAGCAAGCGATAGATATTAAAAAAGATTTGAACCTTGATTTTAGAAGACATACTCAAAAATTAAAAACAATACAGAAAGCCTTTAATTTCTGTCTTGACTGCAAGAATAGTCCCTGTTAATAATTACTGGGCTAAGCAGGAAAGGAGAGTGGCTCTGTGGTGTTTAAAAGTTAGAAGAAATGAATACGAGGAAATGGAAAGAAATTTAAGTGAAAAACAAGATCCTCAAACTTTAGATATCCTTAGACTCATGAAAACTCTGTGACATTGCAGATGGTAAGTTTCTTCTTTTTAATATCCCATCCTATGATGATGATTATTATCTCTTTTTACAAATAAAATACATGAGTTCCCAACAAGACTTGTAAGAATAAGCAATAGGTCCTGATGCTCTTCCTGCCATAGCCTGGGTCTTTCAGAAACAGGAGGGAAGGGGGCAGGACACAACCTTTAAGAGAATGACAGAGACATAGGACGTGACAGGTTCTCTTTAGAACCGACTGGGTCCAAGATGGTGGAAAATTCAGTTTCCAGTGGACCTCAAGCCTCACTATACACTCACTGTAACACATTAGCATCTAAATGACCCACCTAACCACTGCCGTGACAGTTCTGGAGTAACCATAAAAGGTCAAAACACTGTGGCCTGGAAATCCCTGCTCCTTCCCCAAAATTATAGGAAAAATCCTCCCACTGTAGCGTATAAAGTTGTCCATGTCATAAAAACTAACCTCGTCCCCTTTCAAGCTGCTCTCTCCTTCCCAGATGGTCCACACTCTGTCAGAGAGTGTTTCTCTCTAAATAAATCCACTTCTTAGCTATCATTTCATTCCCAAATTCTCTTGAGATGAAGCAAGAACCTCAAATTCACTGGCAACATTCCTTGATGATATATCCATTTTCAAAAATGCAAAATTTAACATAATAGTTATCACATAATAATCCATGCTAACATGTCTCAAAATCACTCCCATGAATCATTTTTTGAAAAAAAAAAAAAAAAGATTTCACTGACAAAAAGCATTTTGAATTATCTGAATGATAATTTTCTCAGAGACCTAAGATCCTCATTATATAGTGAGGAGTTCTGTAGTAAGTCAAACCTGCATTAGTGTTTAATTCTGCAATTCTCAACTGCATTTAATCAAGATAGCATTTTTCCTGCAGTGTATAATTTCTAGTATTGAACATATAGGCAATGTTGCCTTGGGTCTTCTCAATAAAACCTTTTATTTTTATTGTTTTCTTATTATCAGTATTTAATTAACAACAAGCTGGTATTAAGAGGGAGGCATATGGCCCAGGAGGTGTGGTTGGGCTTTAAAGACAGTCTTGATCCCTTGCATGTTATTCTAAGGGCTGCTATTCTTTGACTCATAATCCTGCTCCAGGACCCCTCCAGCCAGGAAATCTGGGATTTCACAGCATTAACTTCACTCAGGGATATTCATATCAGTAGCTTGAGAAGTCTCTGGCCCTGAATTATCTCATATCTGCCCCATCCAATTTCTGAATCAAAAAAGTCAAATTTCTCTCTGACAGTAACATTGTGGATTTGAATATGCTTTGTCAGGGAAATTGTGGGAAATTTCATCTTTTGCTTATTTATCCACATAGCCATATAAGTTTTCAAATTTTAAAAATATAATCTTTTGTGACTCCTAAAATGAGAAAGTATAGTTTCATATTTCAGAGCATGTGGGGAAGAAGGTAATTTATATTCTTAGATTTTTGACTTCAAAAAATAAAAAAGCTGTATAGAGAAAAGAAATGGGAAAGGAAAAGATAATATAAAAATGATATATTGCACCTGAACTTTTGAATTTGAATGTCTTGCATGGGACTTGTGAGGATTTTATTCAGGGCTGAATATCTTCTCTTACAGGTTCTAAAGCAGCTCAGCCTCAACTACTCAAACTTGTGTTCTTCCTTAAAATACTTTACCCAAAGCAGAGTATTCTTCCTTAGGGAATACCATTATCACTTAGTTAACTGAGCAAGCCAGAGTCGTAAAGCAAATCCTTAAACTTTTTCTTGTACATAAAAAGGTGCTAAATTCCTTAACTTGGGCTATGTGGTTTTCCTTTAATTAACAACAATCTTTTCTGACCAACAAAAATATCAGGTATAATGTGAAGACTTGAGAGGGGATGAGAACCATAAGGAAGTATATGTAGACAGAGAAGGAAAGAAAAAGGAAAGGAAAGAAAGAAAAGGAAACGGATATAAGTACTGATCCTGGAGGCATTCTATTTTTTAAAGATTTGAAAAATAGAGCAGAAAGATAAGCCAATAATGTAGGGGGGAGGGGAAACAAGCAGAAGTAGAATCATGGAAAAGAGGAAAAGAATATTTCGGGTAAGTGGTAATGACCAACTATACCAAATACTAGTAAGTCAAATACTGTACATTTGTAAGGTTTACTAGTGTGGAGGCTATTGGTGACTTTGATATCTATTAGAGAAGATTGACGGAGAAGGCAATGGCACCCCACTCCAGTACTCTTGCCTGGAAAATCCCATGGATGGAGGAGCCTGGTAGGCTGCAGTCCATGGGGTCGCTAAGAGTGGGACACGACTGAGCAACTTCACTTTCACTTTTCACCTTCATGCATTGAATAAGGACATGGCAACCCACTCCAGTATTCTTGCCTGGAGAATCCCAGGGATGGGGAAGCCTGGTGGGCTGCCGTCTCTGGGGTTGCACAGAGTCGGACACGACTGAAGCGACTTAGCAGCAGCAGCAGCAGCAGCAGCAGAGAAGATTGATGGGAATTAAAGCATGGGAATGAGTTCAAGAGAAAAATGGATGTTAGAAATGTGGAAATGGATAGTAAGTAGAGCTAACATCTTTTAAAGCTTTGCTGATAAAAGAAGCAGACGAATAGAAAGGCTGATGACTGATGGGGGATATGAGAGTGAGGTCTACTGAACAGATAAAAGAATCAGCCTTGAATAGGAAGAGTGACCTTCCCTCCATAATGTCAAAGGGGGAGGCAGAAGTTATGAATATTGACATATGCAATCTAATAGAGGTGATGATAGAAGCTTATGCTAGTTTCTTCTAATTTCTTTTATTATCTTCATTAAATATGAATCACAGTCATCCGGGTATGTGTAAAGAAACAAGGCGAAGGTTTAAAAATTATTCATAGAGTTCCTAAATCTTCATTTGGCATCCACTTTTGCCCCTAATTAAAGCCTTTTATATAAGTTTTTAATTAAATTGAGAATAGTACTAGGTAGCTTAAAACTCTCAAGGGTACCCCTTCATTCCTTATATAATACCTATATTTAAGTCGCCTACCGGCCCCTTAATGGACTGGCTTCTTCCTCTCTAGCATCAAGTCATCTCGTCTCTTATGCTCATCCTTGTTTCAAGCCAGGTTGACCTTGGGATGGGATAGGTTCCTTCTTGTTATCAAGACTTTTGACATGTTATTTCCTATGCCTTGAAAGCCTCAATCTTGCCTAACTAATCTACTCATCCTTTTCATCTCAATTCAAAAGTTAATTGCTCAGGTTGTTGTTGTTCAGTTGCTAAGTCCTGTCCAGCTGTTTGTGTCCTCATGGACTGCAGCACACCAGGCTTCACTGTCCTTCACTGTCTCCTGGAGTTTGCTGCAACTCACTGGTGATGCCATTCAACCATCTCATCTCTGTCGTCCCCTACTCCTTCTGCCCTCAGTCTTTCCCAGCATCAAGATCTTTTACAGTGAGTTGGCTCTTCGCATCAGGTGGCCAAAGTATTGGAGCTTAAGCTTCAGCATGGGTCCTTCCAATGAGTATTCAGGACTGATTTCCTTTAGGATTGACTGGTTTGATCTCCTTGCTGTCCAAGGGACCCTCAAGAGTATTCTTCAGCACTACAATTCAAAAGTATCAATTCTTCAGCGTTCAGCCTTCTTTATGGTCCAACTCTCACATCTGTACATGACCACTGAAAAAAACCATAGCTTTGACTATGCTTCCTCAGGTCATTTACTTCTTAACCAACACCACTACCTTGCCACTCTTAAGAGAAGATTAGATGCATCTGTTATATTCGATGTTAGGTATTTTGCTTCTTACCATAGGCTGTTATAGCTTATAATTATTTTCTCAAGAAGTGTCTGTCTCCTCCTGTGGTTTCTAAGGGAGCACTGTGATGTGAGTTGCGCTCCATCCTGAGGTTTCTGGCTTGGAGAGTGCTTTGTGGTTACCCTTACTGACCTCACCTATCTGAAGGAAGCTTGACTATCAGCTCAACTCCTGCACTTCCACCTGTTTTGTTCACTCCTGGGGAACAATTTCAATCAGGCAGTTCAGGCTGGGGAAAGAGGTATTATAAGAAAGATAGTCTGCCTACAGATTCCCCAACACTATCTATAGATGTATTTTCAGTCTTCCTGGTCAAGCTTCACTATCCAGGTAGCAAAAAGGTTCAGACAAATGAAGAAACTGTCTTTGTACAGCTTTGCTAGTAATATAGTTCTCTTCATCTCCATTCTTAGCAGTACTTCTAACTTTTTAAAATAAAGTGGAAAGTGAAAAAACAAAGCAAAACAAAATGTACGATATTATATCCATTCGTCTAGTTATCTCATCCTATAAAAATAGGGGAGTAATTGTAGTTCTGTAGTAATATACCATATTATTTTTTATGAAAAGTTATTTTTGGATAATTGTTTAAATCAGAAAGCATAAATAGTGACACTGGGCTTATAAAGTATATCTAAATGCATTGAAAGAATGTTAAACTGGACTTGCAAACTCAGACAAAATAAGAGCAAACATTGATGGAGAACTTCAGCAATACGTGAGCCATGAAATTCCAAATGCTCAAATTGCCAACATCCGCTGGATCATCGAAAAAGCAAGGGAGTTCCAGAAAAACATCTATTTCTGCTTTATTGACTATGCCAAAGCCTTTGACTGTGTGGATCACAATAAACTGGAAAATTCTGAGAGAGATGGGAATACCAGACCACCTGACCTGCCTCTTGAGAAACCTATATGCAGGTCAGGAAGCAACAGTTGGAACTGGACATGGAACAACAGACTGGTTCCAAATAGATGTGGTGTTGGAGAAGACTCTTGAGAGTCCCTTGGACTGCAAGGAGATCCAACCAGTCCATCCTAAAGGAAATCAGTCCTGGATGTTCATTGGAAGGACTGATGTTGAAGCTGAAACTCCAATTCTTTGGCCACGGATGTGAAGAGTTGACTCATTTGAAAAGACCCTGATGCTGGGAAAGATTGAGGGCAGGAGGAGAAGGGGACAATAGAGGATGAGATGGTTGGATGGCATCAGCGACTCGATGGACATGGATTTCAGTAGCCTCTGAGTATTGGTAAGGGACAGGGAGGCCTGGCGTGCTGTGGTTCATGGGGTCGCAAAGAGTTGGACACGACTGAGTGACTGAACTGAGCTGAACTACTATATACAGACAATGTTGTAAGCATTACTGTAGCTAATCTTTCATAGGAAATCATGCAAGTAGGTACTACAGTTATCCACCTTTGATAAAAAATTAAAATGAAGCATGTAGTAGATGAAGAATCTGACCAAGATTACATGATCCCTAAGAAATGAAGCTGGGATGTAAAGACCTTACTCCAGAGGCTTCCCATTTTTGTTGTTGTTGTTTTTCATTGTGTCCTTAGCATTTAAGATTTTCAGGGTGTCAGAAGAACTGGAACACACAATTTCACTGGTTACATAATGATATCTCTTCCACTTCTATGCAAAGCTTCTTATCCTTTATCCTTTAAGACTATGGTGTGATATAAATTCCTCCAGAAAACCTTTCCTAACTCCCCTTTACCCATTTTCCTCTGAAGTTCTCTTGACATTGTGTCTTAACATGTCTCAGCATATTTCTGATTGTGTTGTAACTGAATTATCTCTCCAGTTCTAGAGCTCCCTAACACAAAGAAACAAGCTGAGTAGATATTGTATTCCCAGCACCTTGAACATTTTCTAGAATAAAGAAAACAGTCAGTAAGTATCTATAAAATATTTTGGAGACTCATATTTTATTTTAAAGGAGAAACACTAATCAAGAAAATGTATCAAGAAAATTTCTTAGGAACCAAATATAGAGCAAATGCCTAAACTTTATTGCCCCAAATTATCATTATCGCCTAAATAATTTATTTAAAATAAAGATCCAAAAACACATTTTGAAAGATTCTCATTTTGGACATTTGAACTGGAGCCACCAACAGTTTTGATATATATTTTCAACAGACCAAAATTACAGAGACACTGAACCAGGGTTCTTCGGAAAAAAAAAGAAAAACTCCCCCAATCATGTAAAGTAGTATAATTCATGGTTGGAATTAAGAGAAGGGGATCTGGACTTCCCTGATAGTGTAGTGGATAAGAACCTGTCTGCCAATGGAGGGGACATGGGTTTTATCCCTAGTCCAGGAAGATTCCACATTTGATAAAAAATAAAAACAATGCAAGGGGTCGATGAAGACATGCCATGAAGCAACGAAGTCCATGTGCCACAACTACTGAAGCCCATGTGCTTAGACTGAATGCTTCACAACAAGAGATGCCACTTCAGTGAGAAGCCTGCTCAACGCAACCAAGAGCAGACTCCACACACTGCAACTAGAGAAGGCCCATGCAAAGCAGCGAAGACCCAGTGCAACCAAGAACAAACTAAAAATAAAAAATTTAAAGGCAGGGGATGAGTCTGAATCCTGCCTGAATCCTTATCTGTCTCACAGAAGGTCAAAATCTACTTACAACAAAAATGCTTACCAAAAATTAAAGATAGAATTGAATCAGGTTATAAGTAATACATAAAAGATATGTCTCACATTCTTACATCCATAAATTTAAGAACCTTTATTTTGAAAAAACTGATTTAATGAAAGCTGATTGAATATTCTCATTTTACTTATTATTTTCCAACTGTCAGTTGGAATCACAATTATACAATTGTGATTGTGATTCTGTCAATTAGAAATCACAATTATACAAAGTATTTTAATTGCTAGGTAGCTATTCAATGTGTTGCAGTTAAGACTTCCCATTTTGTTCAATGTATATTATTTTAAAACTTAAATTTATACAAATTGAAATTATGCAATTTTTAAAAATGACATATCTTTTCCAACTCTGAAAGAGAACATCTCTACATAGGGATCAGGTACATTTCCATCAATTCCTCTTTCGTATGGTGAGGTATAAAAGTCAGCAGATAAATATATAATTTGAATTCTGTTAAGCTTGAATTCTCTCCCTATTGCTTTTCAAGAGAGACATTTTTTTTTTTTTCCATAAAGGAAAACATCCGTAACAAGGAAGTGTTTTTCATATCTATCTTTGAACAGGAGAAGCACAATCATCCAGGGTAAAAACACCTTGAGATATACGAGTGTCTTCATTTTTTAGCAACATGAGAAGATGCTGAGCTGGAATGCCTCTAGGGAAAACTGAAATGCTGTGTCTGGCGATATTTCTGTTTCTTTTGTATCAGTCAGTTCTAAGTAAATGGCCATGAGGCGTCAAGTTTAGTACACGAAGCGCCACATCTGAATGTAATGTCTTTGGAAGTTGAAAAAAAAAATCCCAAGGAAAATTTTTTTCTCCAAAGAACAAATCTCACATTTTACCTAGAATTATTCAAACTACCTCAAATTGCCAAAAACTTCAAATGAACCTGTAAGCATGTGGACAATTGGCTGGAACCACTCAGGTATCAGTATTGTCCTGATTCCCTTTCAGGTTCATTATATTTAACCTCCTGTCATCCATCTACCAGGTCCTGTGCATCTATCCCTCAGCAAACCATCGTTTCTCATTGTTCCACTTTCATACATTTCTGCAAACCCCACACAAGTAAATGGGAAGTCAGAGTAGAGTTCATGATGGATCTCCATTTCCTCATTATTTTACTTTTGGCTTATCAGGGGAGGCTTTGAATGACTATCCTGCATCTGGTTTGTTTCCAATTTGTTTTCTCCTATAGGCACATGCAGATCAATCTTCCTAAAACTCCACTTTAATCATTTCACGTGATAGTCAAGAATCCAGATGACTACCCGTTGCAGATAACTTAAGGGATATGCTGTATTCTTTCTTCTCTGGGCCTTTAATCACAGTATTGATACATTTGTATAATGCATTCTTATCAAATCTCAAATGCGATTGATTAAAACCATGTCCCCATTTGTCAGGTCCCTCCCTTAAGAAGTAGTGTTGGTTTCCTCACTCCCTGAATCTGGGCCAATGGTATGACCGACTTTAATCAATGCAGGCTGCAGAAGTAATAACACATTCTCTCTTCACCCCCTTGGTATGTGGTCCAGGGAACAGCACATAAGGACGCCAGTCTAGCCGACTGGAGGATGGGATGAGAGGACATGCAGAGGAGATAGGCAGCCCTCTTGCTGACTGCTGGTACCAACAGCCAGGCATGGGTGAGATGGCATTGGATCTTCCAGTTCAGGTGGTGTTCCACCCAAGTGTAACCAGAGAAGTAAGCCGAGGTGAAACTAGCAGTTCAGTTCAGTCTCTCAGTCGTGTCCGACTCTTTGCGACCCCATGAATCGCAGCACGCCAGGCCTCCCTGTCCATCACCATCTCTCGGAGTTCACTCAGACTCACATCCATTGAGTCGATGATGCCATCCAGCCATCTCATCCTCTGTTGTCCCCTTCTCCTCCTGCCCCCAAGCCCTCCCAGCATCAGAGTCTTTTCCAATGAGTCAACTTTTAGCATGAGGTGGCCAAAGTACTGGAGTTACAGCTTTAGCATCATTCCTTCCAAAAAATCCCAGGGCTGATCTCCTTCAGAATGGACTGGTTGGATCTCCTTCCAGAGGAGCTGCCAACTGTGAAAGTGATAATGCAACATTTTAAACCACTAAGTATTTGTTGCTAAGAATAGTAGTTTCTTATGTAGCAAAATAGTTGATACAAATATGTGCTACAGACATTTTTGAGTTCAGTTCAGTTGCTCAGTCATGTCCGACTCTTTGTGACCCCACCGACTGAGGCAGCATTCCAGGCTTCCCTGTCCATCACCAGCTCCCAGAGCCTGCTCAAACTCATCACCATCGAGTTGGTGATACCATCCCACCATCTCATTCTCTGTCGTCCTCTTCTGCTCTTGCCTTCAATCTTTCCCAGCATCAGAGTCTTTTCCAATGAGTCGTTTCTTCACATCAGAGACCTTTTTAGGGGCCAAGTATTCCTAACTAACAAAAAATACTAGGTGAAGATATCAATTTCATGGAATATAACACCTAGTAACCTGAGAATGAATAAAAATAAATAAAGACATGCATAGGTAAATACTATATATATAAGGGTACTACATAGTGATACAGTTTACATAGGAAATCAAAGCAGAGTGATACAACAGAGATAGGTTAGGAGTAAAGAAAGCTCATCCTGAAGCGATACAGTAGAATGAACAGGAAGCCAGTGCTGAATCAATCCTACAGAATAAAGTTGGTTTAACAGCACAGTGTTTCACTTCTGTTTATGTTGTTGTTGTGCTTTTAATAAATGTGAAAGCTTTTCAGCGGAACACGCGCTCTTAGGTTGCATGCTCCACAGTCCTTCATGTCTCACATTTGGACTCTTCATATGTTTCTTATCCATCTCACTCTGAGGGTGCCTTGTATCTTGTATTCGCTGGTTTGTACAATTCTTCTCCCATAGGCCAAGGTATTTCTTTTTGTTTCCACCAGCTCTGATTATACTTTACAACTCAGTTCAAATCTCACTTATCTCAATAAAGCTAGCTTTTCATTTTCCCAAAACTAATCTCTCCAAAGTGCCTTCTCTCCTCAAAATTATAGAGATTCCATCCCTCAGTAGAGAATATAATACCTGTCCTGGTGGTTATGGTAATAATTAGAGATAATTTATATAAAGTATTTAGCATAGCTCCTGGCACAGGGCACAAATAAAATAAATGTTAGAAATTGTTGTTACCATCATCATCATTTTCATTACTGTATTTAATCTTTTGTTCACTCAAATATATTTGTTTAGTGCATTTAATTCATCAGCTATGGTACTAGGTTCTGGGAAGACAGAAATTAGATAAGTTCTCTAAAATTTTATTCATTGTGGGTCAATGATCACAATCAGTACAGCACATAGACCTAGGCTTTGGGGGCCTTATCACAGGCCTAATGCTTTGGAGGATCCCTTTGCAGCCCTTTCCCATTCATGTTCCTCCCATGGGACCAGGAGCCCACAGGATCAAGGAATATCCCACCCAACAAACTGCTTCTAGACCAGTGCGTCTCAAGCTATCTGTGGTGGAGAACCTATTTTTGTCTCATCCTTTCTTGTTCAATCTTCTGTGGACAAATGCTTCTTTAAAACAGAATAAAAATGAATTCTTAGGTAAATTAAATCTAACATACTGACTGAACATGCAAATTTCATTTTTAATTATTAAACTAAGTAGAAATTAAATTACTTTGCCAAACTGCTTTACAATGTTTCTAAATCGCTGTGTCAATTTCTGCCCTTACTGTGTTGCAGATCAATAATAAATTTATTTTCCAAATGCACAAGCATCTTCAGAAGACACTTTGAGTGACACTGTAGTAAAAACTATGTTCCAGTTTCCTAGGATGCCAGAATCCATTTCCAAGTAAATAACAACTAATAAATGTTTGGTTTAAGTAACTGTGTTGGAATGTTAAAAAGTGAAATGAATTTAAGAATTATTATTGAGGTGGAAATGACAGGATAGCATTTCTACCTATAATATTTATTTGACTTATTACCTGATTAATTCTATTAGCAAAATCTTTTTTGTGCTTCTAAGATATGGCAAGATTTGGCACACATTTATGCTCAGAGCAGCATCAGTATTGTTAACAATCTCGACGCAAGCTTTGTTGTTGAGTCACTAAGTCATGTCCGACTCTGTACAACCCCATGGAGTGCAAGACACCAGGCTTCCTTGTCCATGATCAATCCCCAGAGTTTGCTCAAACTCATGTCTGTTGAGCCGGTGATGCCATCCAACCATCTCATCCTCTGCCACCACCTTCTCCCTTTTCCTTCAATCTTTCCCAGCATCAGAGTTTTTTCCAATGAGTCAGTTCTTCACATCAGGTGGCCAAAGTATTGAAGCTTCAGCCACAGTCCTTCCAATAATAATTAGGGTTGATTTCCTTGAGGATTGACTGGTTTGATCTCCTTGCAGTGAAAGGGACTCTCAAGAGCCTCCAGGACCACAGTTGGAAAGCATCATTTCTTCCGTGCTCAGCCTTCTTTATAGTCCAATTCTCACATCCATACATGACTATTGGAAAAACCATAGTTTTAACTATATGGATCTTTATTGGCCAAGTGATGTCTCCGCTTTTTAATACTCTAAATTTGTCAGACAGAGTCCTTGTCCTTCCAAGGAGCAACCATTTTTTAAATTTCATGGCTGCAGTCACCATCTGCAGTGATTTTGGAGCCCAAGAAAAAAAAAATTGGTCACTGCTTCCAGTTTTTCCCCTTTTATTATCCATGAAGTGATGGGATCAGATGCCATGATCTTAGTTTCTTAATGCTGAGTTTCAAGCCAGCTTTTTCAGGGCTGTCTTATTTCTAAGTCTCAGCTCTTTATTTTGCCCCATTCTTATTATTTTCCTATTTTTACCTTGTCTGTGCCTTCGACTCATGTTCTTAGCTTCTTGTAGCCTAAAAGTAAGGACTGTATATTTATTCTTTGGAACTCCTAGTATTACATACCACTCTTCTTTGCAGACAGCACCTTAACGTGAGGCTATAAAACAAGAAGTCTATGAACAAAGCTGTGGTTCCTAATCTTTGCACTAATGCATGTCAGGGTGCCACGATTCATTCACAAACTCATAATGGGCTACGTCTACTATCCCAGGGACACACAGAAATGTCTCCTGGAGNACTCTTCTTTGCAGACAGCACCTTAACGTGAGGCTATAAAACAAGAAGTCTATGAACAAAGCTGTGGTTCCTAATCTTTGCACTAATGCATGTCAGGGTGCCACGATTCATTCACAAACTCATAATGGGCTACGTCTACTATCCCAGGGACACACAGAAATGTCTCCTGGAGATTCCCAGCACTTTTAGCTTCAGGTTGACCACAGTTTCCAGATTAGATCAGACTATTTTCCTTCTGTTTACATCCTAAGTTTGTGAAATCTTTTTGAAGATTGCTGAGATAAAAATTAAGTACCACATGAAAATCAATGCGGAGAAGAAAATAGAACAGTCGCGTCCAACTGAATTCTAAGCTTTTAAAGGATTTTCAATGCCCAACAGGTGTACACACCTTATTAGCAGGTAATTTCAGTTAAGTAAAAATGAAGTACATCCATGTACATACAATGAAATATTACATGGCCATGAAAAGGAGCAAATTTGAATCAGTTGCAGTGAGGAGGATGAACTTATTATACAGGGTGAAGTAACTTACAAAGAGAAAAACAAATATAGTATATTAAAGTATATATATGGAATTTAGAAAAAAAATAGTACTGATTAAACTATTTGTAGGAAGCAATGGGAGCACAGAACTAGGGAATGGACATGTGGACACTGTGTGGGAAGAAAAGGGTAGGTCAAATTGAGAAAGTAGTATTGCCATGTATATACTACCGTGTTTGAAACAGATACCTGGTGGGAAGCTGCTGTATAACAGAGGGAGCAGAGCCTGGTGCTCTGTGTCAACCTGGAGGGCAGTTTGTAGGGGAAGCAGGCTTAAGAGAGAGGGGAGATTTTATATATATATAAAGCCATATATATATATGGCTTCCTTGGTGAGGGAAAAGCCTTTGGTGAGCCAATTTCAGAAACGGACCTTACGCCCTCTGGGCCCAAGCTAGGGACCCAACCCTTCTAGCCCTGGAGAAGGAAATGGCAACCCACTCCAGTACTCTTGCCTGGAGAATCCCATGGAGGGAGGAGCCTGGTAGGCTACAGTCCATGGGGTCGCAAAGAATCGGACACGACTGAGCGACTTTACTCACTTTTACTCACATATATATATATGACTTCCCTGGTGGCTCAGATGGTAAAGCATCTGCCTACAATGCAGGAGACCCAGGTTCAATCTCTATGTTGGGAGGATCCCCTGAAGAAGGGAATGGCTACCCACTCTAGTATTCTTGCCTGGAAAATCCCACAGACAGAGGCACGTGGTAGGCTACAGTCCATGGGGTCGCAAAGAGTTGGACATGACTAAGTGACTTCACTTTCACTTTGATATATATATATATAACTGGTATGTGATGTTGTATAGCAGAAACCAACTCTATATTGTAAAGCAATCATCCTCCAATTAAAAATAAAACATAAATATATCAATAAAAATAAATATATCTGGTGTTTTCAGATACTGTAGTTTGTTCTTTATTACTGGATCAGAAAATAACAGTGGAAATGAGAGAGAAGCTGAAGGAGTCTACTGAAGCCACTTGTGACATTTCTTGCCCTATTTTATTTTGTAAATCATATTTGGCTAAACTCATTGAACCAACAGAGCCTCTATGAGGTGAGATAATATTAGTCAACAAGACTGTACCTCCATATTCCTAATGAAAATGATTTGTATTATCATCAGAAACATGTTACTGAAGTGAGAATTCCATAGAAAGGAACAGAGGATAACCTTGTTTCTAAAATAAATCTTTTGGTGTATAAAATAAGATCACTGCCAAAAAATGGAGTTTTCAAGGCCTGCACAGTTTTGAAAATAATCATTCTTGACTGCAGTCTTCATCTCGTACCTCATGTACACTCTCAGCAAATCTTGTTGGCTCTATGTTCAAAACACATCCAGAACTAGACTACCTTTCACCATTTGCTTTAACACCACCTTGGCCCGAGCCCCATCCACTTTCCTGTTCTCTATTTGAATAGCAGCTGACTGGCTTTTCTGCTTTCACCTTTGGCTCTCTATAATTTGTTCTCCACAAAGACTAGAATAAGGCTAAAGTAGAACTTCTGTTACACTGTTGGTGGTTTAGTTGCTAAGCAGTATCCAATTCTTGTGACCCCATGGACTGTAGCCCACCAGACTCCTCCATCCATGGGATTTTCCAGGCAAGAATACTGGAGTGGGCTGCCTTTTCCTTCTCCAGGGGGTTTTCCTGACCCAGGGACTAAACTTGGTTCTTCAGCACTGCAGTCAGATTCTTTACCAGCTGAGCTACCAGGGAATTCTTTTACATTAGGTGCTCAAAGAGGAAAGTTTTTGACTCACCTGGCCCTCTTGAGGGTCTTTTATTCTATATCCTAGTTTTGACGACAAATGTACACGTGCAGCGGGCATGGCCTATGAAGAGCATGGTGACAAGGATGCTGATCTTTGTTAACAAGGGTCCTTGCCGCCCCACTATATAAATTACCCAGATTAACAAAGGGATGGACTGAACAGGAAGGAACCTAGATGTGGAAGCAAAGGAGGAAACGCTGGGACCCAGTTTTGACCTTATAGCCAGCTCTGTCTGTGGGGGTTATATTTTTTCCACAAGCCTTGTTTCTCATAAGTCTCCCTCCCTCCCACCACAGACCCTCAAGAATCCTAAGAAAGTTGATTTTATCACTTATACATATAGATCTAAGTGACATAAGGGTGGATTAGAATGGGTAATACGCTATAACATACAGGTCCACTTTCAGATTAAAGAAGTCATTCTCCTGGGAAATTGCTGTTGTCTAAAGCCCTCAGCTATCAACCACCTTGAAGATTTTTATCTTGTCTGAACCTCAGTTGAATCGTCTCTAAATACTAATGATCCCAAGATACTTCTTTTCTTCTTAACAGAGAGGGATACAGAATTAAAAGAACTCTTATTTGAACGTATTCTAATTTCCTTCACTTCAGTTCAATCCCTCAGTCATGTCCAACTTTGTGATCCCATGGACTGTAGCGCGCCAGGCTTCCCTGTCCATAACCAACTTCTGGAGTTTGCTTAAACTCATGTCCATTGAGTCGGTGATGCCATCCAACCATCTCATCCTCTGTCATCCCCTTCCCCTTCTGCCTTCAATCTTTCCCAGGATCAGGGTCTTTTCCAGTGATTCAGTTCTTCACATCAGGTAGCCAAAGTATTGGAGCTTCAGCAAGCGTGCTTCCAATAAATATTCAAGGTTTATTTCCTTTAGGATTGACTGATTTGCTCTTCCTCCTGTCCAAGGGACTCTTAAGTATCTTTCCAGCACCACCATTAGAAATTATCAGTCCTTCAGCTCTCAGCCTTCCTTATGGTCCAGCTCTCACATCTGTATATGACTATTGGAAAAACCATAGCTTTGACTAGATGGACTTTTGTTGGCAAAGTAATGTCTCCGCTTTTTAATATATTGTCCAGATTTATCATAACTTTCTTCCCAAGGAACAGGCGTCTTTTAATTTCATGGCTGCAGTCACTGTCTGCAGTGATTTTGGAGGCCCAGAAAAGAGAATCTGTCATGAATTTAACTTTTTTCCCCTTCTATTTGCTATGAAGTGATGGGACTGGATGCCATGATCTTAGTTTTGTGAATGTTCAATTTCCAGCGAGCTTTTTCACTCTCCTCTTTCATCTTCTTCAAGAGGCTCTTTAGTTCCTCTTCAGTGTCTGTCATTAGAGTGGTATCTGTATCTGAGGTGGTTGATATTTGTCCTGGCAGTCTTGATTCCAGCTTGTCATCATCCAACCTGGCATTTTGCATGATGTAGTCTACATAATTTAAATAAGCAGGCATACTTAATTTCTTCCTCTTTAATAAAAGGACCTAGTCTCTGAAAAAAGTAAGCATAAGTAACCAAGAGGAAGAAGAAGTCACTCAGATTTCTTCTATTACTACTTTTTCCCTTGAATATACAAGCACCTCAGGCAGGCACAGTTCTCTATACAGGTGGGGTCACCTTTCCCAAGTCAAATGCTTGAAATAAAACACATTTTTGTCAAGACCTGTACTTCCAATATAAGCTTTTATTTTTGGTCTAACAAAATGGCACTATGTCTTATTTTGTTTTTTTGCTTGTTTGTGTTTTAGTTGACCACTATCTTATAATTTAAAAAATAAAGATAGAACACCCAAAAGAAATAAAGAATGCTTAAAGTAATAATAGCATCAACAAAAACATTCTATAGTGAGTAAGAAGATTAATGTAATACCCACCTTCTTAAAAGCTCCAACTTTCCCATGACATTTTGACTCCACACATGTTTGAGCATATGGTTTTCCATTTTATTTTTCCTGAATGTTGCAACACTTTTCTAAGCTGAAGTGAATTTGAAATTATGAATATGAACATTGTCTCTTTCTGCACAAGGAAAACCATTTATATAAATGCTCAGTAGGAGATGTTTTGAATCAGGATATATAAAGGACCTAAGTCTTCCGTGTTTTTGTTTTTTTTTTTTTAAGTTTCTTAGTTATTATCTACTTAAGAGTCATTTGGCAAATACTAATGATAAATTGTTTAGCATAGTTTGGGACACTGAATGCAGCAATATTTTGATTTCTTGGTTTATTTACTCTCTTACTACCTTATATTTTTGTATTCTAAATTTAGAAAATTCCTAGACATTCAGATTTATGTAAAGTTAAGTCAGAATATAAAATTAGAATAACCCGCACCTTGCATATTCAGAAGATCAATAGGTTTTAATTATGTGATTTTGATTAATTTTCTCTCTGGACCTCATATTTGTTATGTATAAAAATACTTTACCTAATAGGAATTTCAACTTAAGAGTTCTGGATGCACATTAAAAGTCTTTAATGCTTATTCAATAAACATAACTAAAGTTTCCCTGTGTAAAATCTACATAAACTCCAAAGGAATTAGAAACATAAATAAAACCAGGCAAAAGTGAGCATTACACTGCATTCTATTGTTTCTTTACAATCTTTAAGCTACAGATTCAGAATGTCCTAGTGAAGACTCTGTTTGCCTATTTATTTATCTATCTAGCATGTTGTTTGGAGAAGGCAAAGGCAACCCGCTCCAGTGTTCTTTCCTGGAGAATCCCAGGGACGGGGGAGCCTGGTGGGCTGCAGTCCATGGGGTCACTGGGAGTTGGACACAACTGAGTGACTTCACTTTCCCTTTTCACTTTTATGCATTGGAAAAGGCAATGGCAACCCACTCCAGTGTTCTTGCCTGGAGAATCTCAGGGATGGGGGAGCCTGGTGGGCTTCCATCTATAGGGTCACACAGAGTCAGACATGACTGAAGCGACTTAGCAGCAGCAGCGACGTGATGTTAATAAATATGTCAGACACTTCTTTGTACTGGTCATGATTTCATGAGATTTTGAAGAGAAAAATATGAATTGCCTGTCAAAGGCTTCCAAGCTAGAAATATTATGGGATAGATTGATAATTGCCAGTTGCCTCTCAGTGTGCTTTTATCCATAGTGATAAAATTTAAGACACCTAAAGTAACAAACCAATATATCAACCTTCTTTGTAGCAAGATTTAAATATTTCAATAATTATCAATAGGACACAAATGTGGGTTTCTTCTGTCATCTTTTTAGAGCATCTTTAAAATACTACTGGTGCTTATTCTTTGCCATGTTTTCCCTGCCTTCTTCTCTATCTTCATTGAGCTGTTTAGGACACATATGCCATGATGGTGAACCACAAAGATAGGGACCATACCTAAAGTGTTGGAGGTCATTAAACTGAAATCCACAAGGACCTCACCTTTAGTTCTTCAATATTGTAATAGAGTGACTACTCACCTTCGTTGATGTGGGCATTAAATACTCTCCTTCCTTGTTTAGGCTATGAGAGTTTGGGGATTTTTCTCACACAACACTGAATGGAATATGAACTAATTCGCCTATTTTAGAAGTTTACCAGGTGACCCAAGTTAGTTTGCACTTACTATTTCCTACGTTATATTTTTATACAACATTAATGGGAAAAAAGAATAAAGAAAATAATAAAACTCAAAAGAATTAACACATCTTTCTTCCTTTCTCAATTTCCTTGTGACTAGAATTTGTATTTTTTTAAAGTATGGAATTCGTTAATAGACTATGCACTATTCAAGAATTACTTAACTGAGATCAAAAAAGCCATTTGGCCCAAACTCCTACTATAAAAAATTATAATGATTTAATAATTTATATTTTATAGGTGAATTCCTATGGCTATTTAGATGGTATTGATTGAATGAATTATAAAATCACTGAAAGGATGATGTTATTTGGGGACTGCAGATGGTAGATAGTGGAGTAACTCACGTTTTCTTTTTCTCAGTACTTAGGTTATTTTCCACAATTCAAATAAATCCTTAAATTGCAATCTCAATATTTGATGCCTTCCACAAAGATCAGTAAAATATCATTTGAATATTTTAAACAGAAAATGGGAGCGAGGCTGGTATCTATCTTCTTTTGCTTAGTTTTGCGAACAATTGTAACTGACTTTCTAAATCAAAAGTATTGTTTTTAAAAAAGAAATAACTTCTATGAAGCCAAATCTCTGTCTTGACTCTCAGAAGTCCTTGAAGAGTGTCCAAAGCTTGGCTACACCCAAGGTATTTCCTGCTTTCTTTGGTCAGGAATTTTCAATAACAAGTGTCTTTCTTCTCACATTAGTATTACTTTTAAGGGAACGTGTCAGTACAGGGAGGCAGCCAAATTCCTTCAGGAAATAACAGTCCAGTAGAGTTGTTATCTAAGCAGTCAATACATTCTGCCCTTTTCACAGCTGCAACCCTCGTCATATATTTTACCAAGCTGAATCTTAAGCAAAATGTCACTTAGATTCCAAACTTAACGAATTCTTAAATTTTTAGTGTGGTTTGCCATGCATATGTACAGGTTCAGGTAAAACAGAAAAAGGATTTTTCCTTCATTTTCTCACTCTCCTCTCTCCTCCCACAATATTTTCCTTTAACTGAGCACCAATCTTAACGACTCAATAGTGTGGGTTATCTTGCATGACTATAATCATCAAATGATGCACATCTACGTTCTTTCTTGGGTTTCTCCTCTTTCTTCATTTCTGCTCTTCGGCTCCCTGTGTATCTACATGTGCTCATACATGGGTGTGCACATTCAAGCAGAATGATCTATTTATTCTGGAACAGTCAGAGCACCATATTTGCCAATGTGAGATCATAGGGATAACTTCTGCTGATGGCTTCCACATGTTGGTTATTTGAATTCAAGTTTAACCAGTGTGTGCAATTTTTCAATTCCCACATATGCTAAGCAAGACTCTTACTTAGAAGACAGGGAATTGCCAAGTGTCTGACAATAGTATTCTGTGAAATCTTGTTTTATCAGAAAGAAAATGTGTCCTTAAAAAATTTGAGATCTCCTATTGTTAAGCTGTTCATATGTTAAAGTGACTTGGAATCATAATAACTTTTCCAGATTTCTTAGATTAATAACAGCCAAAGTTGAATAGAAAAAAAACCCATAATGTAAATAATTATATCATCTTTCCTTAGAGAAAAAGCTTAATGGAATTCACAAGGTATTAATAGGAATAATTGATAGGCAGAATTCTTGTCTCTATTTCTTGACTAATGTGGTCATTTTTTTGTTTGTGAATGGTCAGGAAGTGATAATTCTGAATTTTCATACATTTCTTCAATTGGATTTACTTAGGTTATGCATGAAATATCATGGGCCTTATTGAAATTGTCTATTTTTGTCCATTACCAGGTTGTTTGTAATTTATTTTATTCAGTTCTTTGTCCTGGCTATAAGGTAGTATTTTTCCAAGTGGAACGGTAACATTATCAACATATGGTAAATAATGATGAATTGAAATCTTTCGTGCTTTCTTGATTAAGGATAATATTATTGACAAGCAGAACAACATATCCTGGATGACTTTCTGTAACTTTCTCTTCAGGTTTTCATTGAACTTTCCATTGATTGCCAAAAAAAAAAAAAAAAAAAAAATGATGTTCAGTTTCTTTCTGCTTTACAATATCTCCTGATAATTCAGCTCACTGAACTTTTTAACCCTTGATCTTATCAGTGATAAGTTTAACCTATTATGTATTCTTGACTTTTATCTGTTAAGGTTGTACCAAGTTCCATTTGAATAAATTAGTTGGTAAAAAAGTGAAAGTGAGAGTCACTCGGTCATGCCTGACTCTTTGTGACCCTGTGGACTATACAGTCCATGGAATTCTCCAGGCCAGAATACTGGAGTGGGTAGCCTTTCCTTCATCCAGGGGATCTTCCCAACCCAGGGATTGAACCCAGGTCTCCTGTATTGCAGGTGGATTCTTTACCAGCTGAGACACCAGGGAAGACAGTTGGTAGAAGTGTGAGGTCATTTTCTGAAGTGATTTGATTGTAATATCTGAGGACTAGTATCATTTGTAGTAACACAATAGACAATAGAGGTTTTTCTAAATAGAAATACAACATTTGGGCTCTTGATAATATAAAGAATGTGGTCAACTTAATCAGGGTTATGGTAATCTTGGTCTATGAGTTTCCATATTTATCCTGCTGCTGCTTGAAATAGCAATACAGAGATTTTGAGTATATGATGAAGCAAAGTGAAATTTGTACTTTGCAATGAGTACAGAAGCTACCATGGCAGGCACTTTTAGGAATTAAAAATATTTAAACTTGTAAATCACTAAGAAAAGCAATGCTTATGATGAAACTGGTTATTTGTGAACTCAACAGATCTACACATTTCCCCTGTGTCACTAAAAAAAGTACCTCCGTGCCCCCATTACCAAAACAGAGTTCAGTTCAGTTCAGCTCAGTTCAGTCGCTCAGTTGTGTCCGACTCTTTGCAACCCCATGAATCGCAGCACGCCAGGCCTCCCTGTCCATCACCAACTCCCGGAGTTCACTTAGACTCACGTCCATCGAGTCCGTGATGCCATCCAGCCATCTCATCCTCGGTCGTCCCCTTCTCCTCCTGCCCCCAATCCCTCCCAGCATCAGAGTCTTTTCCAATGAGTCAACTCTTCGCATGAGGTGGCCAAAGTACTGGAGTTTCAGCTTTAGCATCATTCCTTCCAAGAAATCCCAGGGCTGATCTCCTTCAGAATGGACTGGTTGGATCTCCTTGCAGTCTAAGGGACTCTCATATGTATACATTAATATGCCCTTTTGGGGGGCTTCACTGATGGCTCAGTGATAAAGAATCCACCTGCTAATGCAGGAGATGCAGTTTCAATACCTGGGTCAGGAAGTTCCTATCAGAAGGAAATGTCAACCAACTCCATTACTCTTGCCTGGAGAATTCCATGGACAGAGGAGCCTGGCAGGCTGCAGTCCATGGGGTCACAAAGGGTAGAACATGACTTAGAGACTATACAATAACAGCATGTCTCTTATGATAAAGATACCTCTTAGATTTCTTGTGCTTTCAATGATAATGATGAATAGAAGTGATGTGATTACAGTCAATGAGGCTTTGGTAGCATAGCTTCAGTTAATCTTGTGGATGGGCAACTATTCAGTCTGGCATGTGTCTGTTAGTTCCCAAGTAGTGTCTGACTCTTTGTAACATGATGGCCTATAGCCCTCCAGGCTCCTCTGTCCATGAAATTTTCCAAGCAAGAATTCTGTCATGGGTAGCCATTCCCTTCTCCAGGGGATCTTCCAAACCCAGGGACTGAACCTGAATCTTTTGCATTGCAGGTGGACTCTTCACTGTCTGAGCTAACACATTCACCCAACGGATCATAAGATCATATGATGTTAATCATAACCCATTAAGATCATAAAGTTCATCACTACAGTACAAAGACAGCAGGAATCTTGTGAACAGACACCAGCATAGGCAATAGAAGAGTGCTAGTACTAAGTGACTAGGCGTATTATCTATCTTGTTAGTCACTCAGTCATGTCTGACTCTTCATGACCTCATGGATTATAGCTTGCCATGTTCCTCTGTCCATGGGATTCCTTGGGCAAGAATACTAGAATGGATAGCCATCCCCTTCTCCAGGAGATCTTCGTGACCCAGGAATTGGACCCAGGTCTCCTATATTGCAGGCAAGTTTGTTACTACCTGAGCTATGAGAAAAGCCAACTGGGCATATTATTAGGCTCTTCAGTTCAGTTCAGTTCAGTTCAGTTGCTCAGTCGTGTCCAACTCTTTGCGACTCCATGAATCACAGCACGCCAGGCCTCCCTGTCCATCACCAACTCCCAGAGTCCACCGAAACCCATGTCCATTAAGTCAGTGATGCCATCCAACCATCTCATCCTCTGTCGTCCCCTTCTTCTCCTGCCCTCAATCTCTCCCAGCATCAGGGTCTTTTCCAATGAGTCAACTCTTCACATGAGGTGGCCAAAGTATTGGAGTTTCAGCTTTACCATCATTCCTTCCAAAGAAATCCCAGGGTTGATCTCCTTCAGAATGGCCTGGCTGGATCTCCTTGCAGTCCAAGGGATCTCAAGAGTCTTCTCCAACACCACAGTTCAAAAGCATCAATTCTTCAGCACTCAGCTTTCTTCACAGTCCAACTCTCACACCCATACATGACCACTGGAAAAACCATAGCCTTCACTAGATGGACCTTTATTGGCAAAGTAATATCTCTGCTTTTTAATATGCTATCTAGGTTGGACATAACTTTCCTTCCAGGAAATAAGCATCTTTTAATTTCACGGCTGCAGTCACCATCTGCAGTGTTTTTGGAGCCCCAAAAAAGAAAGTCTGACACTGTTTCCCCATCTATTTCCCATGAAGTGATGGGACCAGATGCCTTAATCTTTGTTTTCTGAATGTTGAGCTTTAAGCCAACTTTTTCACTCTCCTCTTTCACTTTCATCTAGAAGCTTTTTAGTTCCTCTCCACTTTCTGCCGTAAGGGTGGTGTCATCTGTGTATCTGAGGTTATTGATATTTCTCCCAGAAATCTTGATTCCAGCTTGTGATTCTTACAGCCCAACGTTTCTCATGATGTACTCTGTATATAAGTTAAATAAGCAGGGTGACAATATACAAACTTGTCATACTCCTTTTCCTATTTGGAACCAGCCTGTTGTTCCATGTTCAGTTCTAACTGTTGCTTCCTGACCTGCATACAGGTTTCTCAAGAGGCAGATCAGGTGGCCTGGTAGGCCCATCTCTTTCAGAATTTTCCACAGTTCATTGTGATCCACACAGTCAAAGGCTTTGGAATAGTCAATAAAGCAGAAATAGATGTTTTTCTGGAATTCCCTTGCTTTTTCGATGATCCAGCAAATGTTGGCAATTTGATCTCTGATTCCTCTGCCTTTTCTAAAACCAGCTTGAACATCTGGAAGTTCATGGTTCACGTATTGCTGAAGCCTGGCTTGGAGAATTTTGAGCATTACTTTACAAGCATGTGAGATGAGTGCAATTCTGCTCTTCAGTTCAGTTCAGTTCAGTCGCTCAGTCATGTCCGACTCTTTGCGACCCCAACCCTCAGCCTTCTTCACAGTCCAACTCTCACATCCATACATGACCACAGGAAAAACCATAGCCTTGACTAGACGGACCTTAGTCGGCAAAGTAATGTCTCTGCTTTTGAATATGCTGTCTAGGTTGGTCATAACTTTTCTTCCAAGGAGTAAGCGTCTTTTAATTTCATGGCTGCAGTCACCATCTGCTGTGATTTTAGAGGCCCAAAAAATAAAGTCTGACACTGTTTCCACTGTTTCCCTATTTCCCATGAAGTGATGGGACCAGATGCCATGATCTTCATTTTCTGAATGTTGAGCTTTAAGCCAACTTTTTCACTCTCCTCTTTCACTTTCATCAAGAGGCTTTTTAATTCCTCTTCACTTTCTGCCATAAGGGTGATGTCATCTGCATATCTGAGGTTATTGATATTTCAGATCTCAGCATAGCAAATACACTATGATAATACTCTAATTCTCATGAAAATTAGATACTAATGCTATTTACTAACACTATTGACAAAGTTAATACTAATAATGGCACTTTGATTATCTTAGTCATATAACTTTGTTCATAAAAGCAATTATTTTCTTAGGACAAATTCTTTTATATAGGCTTCCAAGATAAAAAATATATATATATTGTGTATCCTTAGCAATGTTGATACATATTCTAGGTGGATTCCTATTTATCCAAATGTCTCATAATAATAATTTCCTTTATTGCTTAACTCACTTTCCCACTCTTTCGTTGTTGTTTAAAGATGAGAATAACTTGGCCCTTACTTTACTTTTAGCTTCAAGGTTTAGGCATTAATGGCAAACTTGGATGCAAATATTCTTGATGTGCACTGTAAAGTTCTGATATCCATATCATTCTCATATTTATCCAGGTGAAATGTCAATAAGACAGGGTATTGTTGATAACTGCGTAGGATATAGTAGATGTCTTGAGGGAGACATGATTATTTAAAGTCCATGTGCTTTTTCAAATTTTTATGGAGATGTGGGAATGTAGGAAAGACTATAGTGTGGAATGAAAAAAGCTTATTTTCCAGGGTAAATCTTGTCCCTACCAGATGTTATCCTCAGCCTCTCACTGTGCTGAGACAGGATACATGAAATTCATTTGCTATTCTTCCCCACGCTTGCCTCATCTATACAGGAGAAACCATGTGAAGTCCAGATCATACAGCCTCCAGTGAAATATAACACACATTGGTAGTTTAAGAAAATAGTATGCAGTGGGCTTAGGCTGTTTTTGGTTTACTTATTTTAATGACAGATGCTTCAGTTACAGATTATGGGATGGAGGGAGAAATATGGAATTTCAGAATAGACATACAGGCTCACTACTAATTACTGACAAAGGTATGAATAGTGTATGTGGTTTTAATATTAGCAGTTAAAACAATATACCACACTAATTTCTAGTTTTAAAATATTATAGTAATTACTGCTATTGGGTATCTACAATGGGAATAGAAAAAATGTTCTTAACTTAAGTCTATTTCATTAGATGGGCTTTTTTCCACAAAGTTTATGATTTGTTTGAATTTTTACATGGCTTAGGCTGAATCTTATTCATTTTCTCTGATAATTAGCTACTGAATAGAGTGGCATCTCTCTATGATATTAGAAATTTTATGGTTTAAAAGTTGCTAAGTAATTGTTGTTCATGGTACTTCAACAGAATGTAATGATCTTGGTTATAACTTTATTCCTCAGTTTGATTGAGTTTGTCTGGAGTCCTGTCTGAAAATCAGCAGCAAGGTAATTCAATGGAAGACCAGTTATCAGCTACATAATAAATGCACTATGACTGAAGTCATGAAATTAAAAGATGCTTGCTTTTTGGAAGAAAAGCTATGACAAATCTAGACAGCATATGGAAAAGCAGAGGCATCACCGTGCCAACAAAGGTTCATCTAGTCAAAGCTATGGCTTTTGCAGTAGCCATGTATAGGTGTAAGTGTTGGACCATAAGAAGGTTGAGTGCTGAAGAATGGATGTTTTAAAACTGTGATGCTGGAGAAGACTCTTGACAGTCCCTCGGACTGCAAGGAGTCCAAACCAGTCAATCCAAAAGAGTCAACCCTGAATATTCATTGGAAAGACTGATACTGAAGCTCCAATACTTTGGCCACCTGGTATGAAGAACTGACTCACTGGAAAAGGCCCTGACGCTGTAAAAGATTGAGGGTAGGAGAAGAAGGGGGTGGCAGAGGATGAGATGGTTGGATGGCATCATCGACTAAATGGACATGATTTTAAGCAAACTCTAGGAGATATGAAGGACAGGGAAGCCAGGTGTGCTGCAGTCCATGAAGTCACAAAGAGGTGGACAGAACTGAGTGAGCAACAAGAGTGTTATTGAATCTTTACGAGAGAGAACTAGAGGCTTTGCTTAGATTTTTCAATTTCATGTGGTCTGTAGGAACGTTGAGTGTTAAGTTCTGATGAGTGTACATTAGGCAAGGAAGGAACAGCTTTCCATATTAACATTGCCAAGTAGGGGCTGTGATGAGTCTGGAGCTGGAGGAACGGGGATGCTTTTCATATGTGGATTAATAAATGACTGTGGACACCATTTCCTGGAATGCAGTTGTTATTTTCATATTAAATTTTATTTTTCATCCTAACGAATCCTTTTCAGTGGTTTGATTATATAGATACATACACATACACTCATCCTCTTGCTGTTCAGTACTTGTTTGTTCATCACTGTCTTCTCGAATTCTGGTAGACAGGAAAAGAAATAAAACTGAAAAAAAGGAACGGGCGCTGGTGCTGCAGGTCTTTGCAAGAGACACGACATTAGTTCTCTAGAATTTCTCCCACTCCTGGCTCCCTATGTACACTTCTGTTATATAGACTAATGATACCACATTTTGTTTACTTCTTTATCTATTTGCCATTTAAAAAGAAGAGAGTTTTGAAAGCTGGGCTGTATGTTTGATCTCCATAAGCACTGTGTCTGATACACATTATACATTCAAGTCTGATAGAATTACATGAAACTAATATTTTGAGAGAATATGAATGGTTTTATTTCTCAGCCCTTGTTCAGAAATGAGCATTGTGTCGATCCTGAATGATTTATTTAACACAATATGGAGAAGCAAGGATGACTTAATTATATTCCATTTGGCTTGTTCAGGATAAGGAGCTTTGACTCAGTTGTCTGACACAAGATAAGAAGGAAGTGGACAAAAAATGATGTCACTACACTAATTGATTTTGTAAAGAAAGACATGCTAAGCTTAATTTCTTTTGTTAGATTCTTTGTAGAGGCCAGTACAACAGAAATTTAAAATAAACCCAGAGATTGGACATGACATATGGTGATATGGGTGAAGTTGCTTATCCATTTTAAGATGTGGGAACTGAGATAAATATTCAAGCTGTGTGCTTTATGGAAACTTCCCTGGAAAAGCACTATATTGCTATGTGTGTGTTATGGAGGACTATCAATCTCACTCAGTGTGATGTATTTGCTAATGTACCAAAAAATGTCATTAAAAGGTAGAAACCCTTTCAGTGATTATAGGGATGAACCCAACCTGAAGATAATTTTATGATAATTGCTAAAGGTATTTGGAGAAGTGAATTAATTGACATTTACAGCATAATGACTAATGAACAGAGTCTGACCAAGGAAATGAATGAGGATAAATATATATGTCTGGGTATCTATGTTGACATCAATTTCAGCCATTAACAGACTGTAATCTTGGATAAGATATTAACCAATCATTTCTTTCTGCTTTCTTTATCTGTAAAAATAAGTTGGCTCAGATAGCTTCCATGAATGGTTTTGTGAAGAACACAGTTACTATAAAATGCTAACAGATTTAATTTTCTGGTTAAGAAAGTTAAACACTTGTATATATTGCAGAATCACTCACAACCTTTATATGTTAATATGAAGTATGGCTCTCAAGACAGAGACAATAGTATGTAGCTCCAAAAGTTCATGATTGTCTCTGGCAATAAGCTAGACCTGGTTACTTTTCAAACCTAATAAATATAATTTTATAAATTTATGTAAAGAAGTATAAGATGTTCAAAGATTCTTGCAGACCTCAAAATCCTGAGTTGAGTGAAAATCACCATTTACCTACACTTTCAAAACAATAGGGTGGCATCTCCATTTATTAATAGCAATCTAGAAAGGTAAGATACATACTTGTTAGATGTGCCCAGTATATTAGTAATCTATATCAATATGTTAAGAGTAAAATTAGATGAGATTATTTATTGAATTTATTAATAATCAAAATTATTGGAGCTTAATTGTATGAGTTTTTCTTCACCTTGAAATATTTGCAAAACACTGAAATAGATCTCAATTATTTTATTATAATCTGCAGGCAAATTTCCTTGCTTTCCAGTCATATTATGAACCATAGGAAATGCAAAGGGCCAGAGTGGGTAATTTGGGACAAGGGAGATGTCTGAGAAGACCTGAATATGTTTGACAGATGGTTTATGGTTTAAGAAAGTACCGTTTTATCTAATGTAAAACTTAAAATGTCTTTCTTCATGCACACACAACAATAAACAACAGTTGAACAATGGAATTCAATGCTGACTGCCTAGTTAAAATGTTAAGAAAGGTGCTCCTTAAATTTTATTATTAATAAAAATATAAATAATGGCTTTACTTTTATGCCCTGACTTTAGTGCAGGGGGATATTTTGTAGTAAATATATTTCAATGACATTTCATTCTTATTAATGTCATAGAGGATGCTGAGGATGATGGACTAAAAATGAAGACAAAGAGTAAATATTTAAACCCAGGAAAAACAATGGCCATGGTGTGACCTTGTATATAAAAGCTATTGTCTAAGGAGGCCATTAGTCATTCTCAAGTTATAATATTTAATTTACAAGTATAAAATAGATTAAAATTAGTTGTCACAGAAAAGTTTTACATTAGACACTGAAGAAAATTGTACAGTAGGGCAATATTCCACTGAAGATGTAGAATCATTACTAATAATCTGTATTGAATACCAACAAAATTCATGGCATTACACCCCAAGTGATAGGGGAACAAACTAACTCTGGTCAACTTTAAACTTAGGAGAAATATTTAGTTCACGATCCTTGAATTAATTACTATCCCCCCTGGAGTTGGAAGAAGGATCTAGATAAATTGCACTTCTTCTCTGTTCTGACTCTACCATCCTTTTTTTCCTATGATTGGTGATATTAGCCTCTGGTGAACTATTTTCATTCCAAGTGAGTAAGTTCTTTCTAATACAATTCCCCTTGCTTGTAGGGCAATTCTTCAAGCATTCTCTGATTCTACAGAATGTTTTTAAGGAGGTTGTTCAGCCAAAGCCATTTTTCTCCCTGAATGTTGACTGATAGGGTCTCAAGAGTTATGCAATATTAAGGTCACATTAGGAACTTAAGAGAAATCATAGATAATTCTGTAACAGCAGTGAAAATGATGATCTTATTGTTCTTTAATGGGAGAATGTCCGCTTGGCCTTTCTCGCCATTCATTTCAGAGGTGGGCTTTCCCAGATCTGCTTTCATTAAATCCATCCCACCTCATCTTCATCTCAGATTACACTGCAAAACGTTGAGAACCATTCATTACTGTTTTAGGCTCAGTCATAAAAGAAATGAAAAATACTCAGTGACAACTATTTTTGAGTTGTTTGAATCTGGCAGATTGGTACTGTTCTAACGACTCAGAAAATTCACTCTTATGTCTTAAATTTAGGACATCGGTGAGAAGCTAGTTCTAGGAGAAAGGAGTGGGGTCATCTTTGGGATTAACTGCTACTGTCAACTGTGTTTTGCTCCAGACAGTTTAACTCTCTCATTAAATCAAACATAATTCATTACTTCATAATTACAAGCGTGCCTGAAAAGGCATGAATTAAAAATGCAACTAATTTCCAGGAAGTAGACTCAAAAATAAGAAAATTAACTTTCCAACTGTCTAGTCTTATAGGAATGTCAACTAAGAAGATGGGAACTGTTATTAAAACTTTTAAAGTATTAGCACATTATGAGTTCTGAAAAAATATTACCTAAAGCAACTATTGCAGTAATCAAGTGGCTAATGAAATCTACATTGATAAGTAATTGTTTGGGTTCCTCGGACAGCCAAGAGATTATAGCTAATCTTTGGTTTTATGAGGTCTATTTAATTGCAAAGGAGAAAGGAGCTTAAAGATTTCTTTAAGGTACAGAATCAACTAGGCTCATAAAAAATAACAGCTCCAAAATTGTTACTAGGTAGGATGAGCAAATATTTTAAATTAAGTAACCCCTTCTTTTTTATAATCATGCATGGTATTCAAGTTTTCCAAAACAAGAAATCAATAGGCAAACCAAACTGTGTGTAAAAACAATGTTGCCAAATTTAAGGTTTTAGCATAGTCAGCTTATTATACTTAGTAAATGTTCAATGTAAACATGTCTAAAACATTTATTAATTTATAATAAATCACTATCAAAGTTGGACATTTTTATTTCCTTCTACTTTCTATGTATTATGCATCATAATATAATGGTGCACATAAGACTGTGTAGCCTTCTTATAGTGATATAATATCTTTATCCATTTCTTTGAAAATTATAAGCATCAATTTTAATAGCTGCATAGTATTTCATGGTATGGATATGCTACAGTGTACTTAAATTATTCCTCTGGAAATGAGCATTTATATTGGGTGTAAGTAGTTTTAATTTATTTTTGTATAAACCTTGAAAAAATATGTTCCTAGGAT
>SJYT01001414.1:235205-257096 GCA_006410635.1 Cephalophus harveyi | reverse complement strand
TTTCTCATGATGTACTCTGCATATAAGTTAAATAAGCAGGGTGACAATATACAGCCTTGACGCACTCCTTTTCCTATTTGGAACCAGTCTGTTGTTCCATGTCCAGTCCTAACTGTTGCTTCCTGACCTGCATACAGATTTCTCAAGAGGCAGGTTAGGTGGTCTGGTATTCCCATCTCTTTCAGAATTTTCCACAGTTTATTGTGATCCACACAGTCAAAGGCTTTGACATAGTCAATAAAGCAGAAGTAGATGTTTTTCTGGAACTCTCTTGCTTTTTCCATGATCCAGCGGATGTTGGCAATTTGATCTCTGGTTCCTCTGCCTTTTCTAAAGCCAGCTTGAACATCAGGGAGTTCACGGTTCACGTATTGCTGAAGCCTGGCTTGGAGGATTTTGAGCATTACTTTACTAGCATGTGAGATGAGTGCAATTGTGCGGTAATTGGAGCATTCATTTCCCCAGTGTGCCTGTGTGCGTAATTTACAACCTCAGCACAGTTACAACAGACAGTAACTGCATTGGGTAACTAATCATTCTGATTGCAGAGTGACTTAAAAGTTACTTTGGGGAACCATTTTAATGTTACTCTCGAATCCTTACATTCATTTTGGCTGCTTATGTGTTTGGTTTCTTGCTAGGACAGATTGCACTGAAGGCCTCAGTTCTTCAGCCCCTCCATGTAAGATTAGCCCTTGCCCTGTGGTTTTGCAGCCCCTCCCGCTTTCTCCCCAATCCAGACTCAGTCATGTGACTTATTTTGACCAACCGAATGTTAGCAGACACGATGTTACTAGATAAGGCACTTTCCATGTGCAATTGGCCAATACATGGGCATGCCTGCGGCAGCCTGCTAGACTCAGAGGGAGGGTAAAGGATGTGTGAAGCTGACCTGCCCAGGTGTTCCCCAGCTAGAAGAGACAACCACATGCTGAATCCTGCAGATACATGAGAAATCAATTTCCAATGTTATATATTACTGAGATTTCCAGTGCTTTGTTACGCAGCATTAGCACCTACTAGAGCATTTTTTTTTTATTTTCGTGTCTTGCTGTACTCTGTGGCTCAGACACACAGAGTTGAGTAAGTCATGCCCAAGTGCATTGCTTTCCAGAGGGCCAAGCAAACATACACTATTTTCTGAGTGAGCTTAATTGTGAAGGACCATAGGCATGAGACTTTCTATGAGACACTTCTTTCTATTCCTTGTTTTTATTCCGATTATTCTTCCTGGAAGTTATGATCCATTGGGCTTTAGTCCTATCACTGAACGCAGCTGTGAATGTTTACTTTTTAATAGTAATGCTTTACGTAAGAAAGCTGTTGAATATATGGTCTTCTGGATCTCTTAGAGCAAATCCCCACTTCCTTGGCCTGGGACTGATAGCGTTAATGGCTGTTTAGGAACCGGACCACATAGCAGCAGATGTGCCATGGGGTTAGCAAGCAAAGCAAGGGAAGCTTCTTTAGCTGCTGCTGCTGCCCACGGCTCTCATCACTGCCTGAACCACCCCTGCACTTACCACGCCTCCTCCCCGTGACCCCTGCAGTCCATGGAAAAATTGTATTCCATAAAACTGATCTCAGGTGCCAGACAGGTTGGGGACTGCTATCTTAGAGTCATGGGAAGTAAACAAATGAGAGTTAAGGTCCTGTTTTTGATGGAGCAGCCTTAAAGAAAAGAAGGCAGAGAGAAGTTGTTCCTTTCTGACAGATATTAACCACGTGTCTGATTACGAGCCGAATCAGATGGTGTTCTACTGTGGAACTTTCTGAAATGGGATCAGATGATGTTCTATTGTAGCAGAATCGGACTCCAGAAGTAGCGAATATGGCCTGTGTGGCACCAACCACATTCATCCCACCCAGAAGCTGAGGGTATGTTGACCAGGGATCCAGGAGTGAGGGAACACGGTTAACAAACACGAGAGGACTGTTAAACAGTTTAGGACATGAGCCAGGAGAACCATGACTAGTAGATAATTTTGTTTTCTGACAATGGGGCCAGGTGGGAATTACATTTTTTTTTTTTTCAGGATTTTAAAATCAAGAATTGTACTGTGTAAAAAATCTAACAACTGGAAAGGATTTGTGCTCTTTACAATGTTATTAGACTGAATTGATTCTGGGATTCCCAGGTGATGCTGTGATAAAGACCACGTGCCTATGCAGGAGATATAAGAGACACAGGTATGACCCCTGGGTTGGGAAGATCCCCTGGGGTAGGAAATGGCAACCAGCTGCAGTATTCTTGCTAGGGAAATTTGAAGGACAGAGGGGCCTGGTGGGCTCCAGTCCATGAGATCACAAAGAATCAGACACGATTGAGCAGCTGAGCACCTACACAGGGTGTTGTTACTCTAGGCCTAAAAAGTGTCACATGATAAACTGCAATCTAGATTTGAGGCATCTTCTTTTATTAATCGGCAAAATAATTGGTTGACATCTAATAGATATAAGGAAGTATCATGGCATTTGGCATTAGAGAGGCTACAATTCAGATCCCAGATCTGCAATTTTCTGTATTGATTACTCTGGGTCTATTACTTAACCTCCAAATCATTAGCTTTATCAGCTATAAAACATTTTCTGATGCCATCTACCTCACAGAATTGTAGGATATGTATGGAGGATTTAGAAAGACCTTTAGGACACTGGGCTTCCCTAGTAGCTCAGCTGGTAAAGAATCCACCTCCAATGCCAGAGATCCCGGTTCAATTCCTGTGTTAGGAAGTTTCCCTGGAGAAGGGAGTGGCTACCCCCTGCAGTATTCTGGCCTGAAGAATTCCATGGACAGAGGAGTCTGGTGGACTACAAATCCATGGGGTCCAAAGGGTCAGACATGACTGATCGACTTTGACTTTTTACTTTTTTTTCTTAGGACATTGTATCACACTACTTCTAGAATTTTCTAAAAATAATCTTCTAGAATAAATACTTTATTTAAAATCTAAGATGGGCTTAAAAGAACAGACTTCAAAATGTATGAGAATTTGTGTTTTACCCTTTATAGATTTTTAAGTTTCTTGTCAAAATGAAATCATGAGTTATAAAAGCTTAAGATGGTAAGAATAAGCAATTGTATCAATAATTGAAAAAAAAAGTTCTCTTAATTCTGTATGTTAAAAGAGAAATCCAGGCACATTAAAAATGTTGAGTTTGAGCAAAAATTGATTCTATTTGGGTGGCACCAAACTAGAAGAGGTCAGGAACACTCTACTAACAGGGAAGGACTCCTACAGAGAAGACAAGGAAGCAAAGTAAGAAATTATTTGATTGGTTGAAGTGGCTGCCTTATTTGAAAAAGCTTGATTTGCTGTGATTGGTTGTCCTTAGGTTTCAATTTCCTAACCTTGAGGCACTTATAGGCTTAACTTTGGTTTGTTGTATAGGTGTCAATGCATGAGAACCACCTCAGTCTAACAGTCTCCTTGTTTAATCAACAAGTATATTCTTTTCCTTTACCTTTAAAGGACATATTTTTCTTCCTGTGGCATTAATTTTATTCACATCACATTATTTTCCTCTGGAGTTTAGGTATTTTTTTTTTCTTAGACTCTTCAGGAATTAGATTTTTTGGCCAGGAAGAAAACATGTTCATTGGCAGATTCCACATTCCTAGCAGCTGGTAAAGTAATGCTCAAAATTCTCCAAGCCAGGCTTCAGCAATACGTGAACCGTGAACTCCCTGATGTTCAAGCTGGTTTTAGAAAAGACAGAGGAACCAGAGATCAAATTGCCAACATCCGCTGGATCATGGAAAAAGCAAGAGAGTTCCAGAAAAACATTTATTTCTGCTTTATTGACGATGCCAAAGCCTAAAGTCTGAGTGAACTCCGGGAGTTGGTGATGGTCAGGGAGGCCCGGCGTGCTGCGATTCATGGGGTAGCAGAGTCGGACATGACTGAGCGACTGAACTGAACTGATAAGCTAGTATTAATGAAAACGTCTATTTTAATATGTATTTATTTTGGTAACCAATTTATTTTAGTTCAACAGCATTCATATTCAGGAGATGTATACCACGCTAATCTCGGAGAACAATATAATTGTTATCTCTTCTAGTGACTACAAGATAATTAATATCTAGTGATAGATACATTCAAAATTGCATTAATTATATTATTAATGCTTTTAATTAGGCTCCAATATACTTTCTCATTTACAAAACAAACTGAAAGGATTCCCTAGCTATCTTTTACTTCCCAGGAAGATTTAGCAAATGCTATAAAAGCTGTGAATTGGAATTAACTTGAGCTTTGTTTCCTTAGTTACTTTCCCCTGTCCTTACACCACCAATAAAATCTTAATAACAAAATAATTGCACACATTATTTTCAGTTATCTCTCTTTCATTTTCTAGTCTCATATTGAGACCAGTATTCACACTAAGGAATTACAAGTGTGGAGTTAGCTATCACCTTCCCTCAGATCTCTTAGAAAAAAATGCAATCCTGTTCAAAAGAGTTTTCTTTTGATATTGTAGTAATCAAGACCAAATTACTGTGGCATTGCTGTTTGTGTCACTTGGGGTAAAAAAACAGAAATACCCTCTGCTAGTCAGATTTCCATGACTTCCTTTAGAAGGAAGAGAATCATTTCTTTTGAAATGAAGTGAGCGTTAACCTAAGGGATTATGATAGCAGCTAGGCCCACAGATGGCTTCCTTGCCTATATTTATCTGATGTAACAGAGATGAAAAATGTAAGTGGAGTCCTGGACTCTGCAGCTGCTGCTGCTTCTACCCTCCCATTAATGCACTTTGAGGCTTTGGTCAGAAAATGGCAGGTTGACCAGAAAAAATAAAATATATATATATAGAGATTTATTGTATAATTTTTTGTAATGATCATATGGAAAAATATTGATGCTGTGAAAATGGCACTGGGTCTGAAGACCTATTACAGCTATCAGCTCAAAACTGTCATTCTGGGGACAGGAAATACTTCAGGCAGGAAATACTTCTGGCTTAAAGGTCCTCGTTTGTAAAATGAAAAACTTCAAGGTGACCTGTAAGATTTCTTCCACACCTAAAGTTCTAGATTCTTATCATCACAAAGACATGGGTTTTTCTCATACACTTTTAACCTAGTGTGTAAAAGATGTCTTCTTTCAAGAGATGAAGATGATTCCACTTACAAAAAAGGTTTTCCTTTTCATTATTTTTCTCATCTTTTCCTCTTGATTTCTGTTTGGATAAGCTCTGCGAGATAGATGCTATGGTGAAGTGATCAAGAAATCAGATTCTGCAGTCAAATTGCTCTTGCGCGTCCAGGCTTTCCCCTACATTGCCATGGACTTTAGATGAGATACTCAGTTGTTTCTGAATTTTTGTCAACAGAAATGAAGATAATCATAGAGTCTACCTTCTAGGGTCTCTCAGCATTTTGCTTGTATCAGTACATACCACTTGCCACATAGTAAGTGTTTCATAGATGCTAATGTTGGTTTCAGGACTAACGGAGTGGAATCCTCCTTTATTTTTTTATTTTCTAGTTTGTTTGTTAAAGGCTTGTTTTCTCCTAAGTGATTTGTGGCTGCACCGGGTCTTCCCGCTGCGCACGGGCTTTCTCTGGCTGTGGCAAGCAGGGGGTACTCTTCATTGTGGTGCATGGGCTTCTCATCGCAGTGGCTTCTCTTGTTGCAGAGCACAGGCTTTAGGCGCACAGGCTTCAGTAGTTGCAGCCCACAGGCTCAGTCATCGTGCCACACCGGCTTAGTTGCCCCTTGGCATGTTGGAATCTTCCCAGACCAGGAATCAAACCCATGTCTCCTGCACTGCAAGCAAATTCTCAATCACTGGACCACTAGAGAAGTTCATGGAGTACTCTTTGAGAGAATGCCTTTTCCAAGCACTCAAATAAAACTTTGGGTAACCATTCTTAATGTATCAAATCACTTTAACTGAAGGCACCCAACACTATACAAATGGAATTTCCCTTTTCTGCGTCTATGAGGACTTGGCCTCAGCACAGGTTAAAATGTACAGAATTTTTTGTTGGGTTGATATCTGTCACTTACCTCTCTACCTTCACAGATGTTAGCGGAAAATTCTGGAGGCTGGAGTTTTTTGTGCTTGGGTTTCCCTCTATTTTTAAAACTCACCTCTTAAAAATATCTATTAAAACTCTGATTTTGTAAGCATAGTGAAAATTGCACAATATCATTTGTCATGAAGGGATTACAAATTAAAGCAACAATGAAATACCACAGTGTACCTATCAGAATAGCTAAAACTTAAAAAAAAAAAAGAAAATTAGAGGGGCAATAGGAACTCTCATTCATTGCTGGTAGGAATTCAATATAACACAGCCCTTTCGGAAGTTTGCTAGAGTTTTACACACCTGAGCATAATCTTATCATATGATCCAGTAACTGTGCTCCTGGGTATTTATTCAATTCAGTTGAAAATTACATTTACACAAAAATCTGCTGTTGAATGTTTACAGGAACTTTAGTTATAATCACAGAAAACTGGAAACAACCAAAGTATCTTTCAGTCAATAAGTGAATAGTCTATAGTAAATCCATGCAATGAAATCCATGCAATCAGTGTTGATGGGACATGATTTAGCAAGCCACAAATAGGCAAGAAGGAAACTCAAATGTCTATTTCTAAGGGAACAAAAAAAGCTGCATACTGTGTGATTTCAATTATTTGACATCCCAGAAATGCAAAACTATTAAGAAAGTAAAATTATTTTTGGTTGCCAGGGGTTGGGGAAGGGTAGAGATGAGTAGGTGAAACACAGGGGATTTGGGGAGCAGTAAAACTATGATACCAAGTTGTTGGACACATGACATTGTGAATTTATCAAAACTCTCAGAATTTTAAAGCACTAAGAGCAAGATGTTAATATATGCAAATTGATGGAGTTAGGGGAGCCCAGGAAGGTACATGAACATGGCCAAATATCTAGCTGTATTTCAGATGTATGAGACAACCTCACCAAGGGCAGTGTGCAGGAGGCGCTGGCCCAGGGAACTTCACTGGCTACTAAGCTGGTGTGCCACTGCTGAGCCTGCGTGTTGCAGCTACTGAAGCCTGGGCACCTAGAGCCTGCTGCCAGAAACTACAAATGGGTAAAGTCTGCTAGACTGAAGGCCTAAAGTCAAAGGGAACTGCACATAACCACCGTACTCCAATTGATAAAGTCATATCTGAGGGAGTGGTAGTGGTTAACAATTCTAAAACTTTTATATATGTGTATATATATATATATGCATATTTACCTATTGAAAAATATAGGTAAATAAATGGCAGGTGGTGAGAACCAGCTATCCCACCAAGGGAACAGAAATTTGCAGATAAGCAAAAGAAGGAGAGTCTAGCATCATCTACAATAGGAGATCAGAGTTGTAAACTTCTTATGAAGTTTAACTTAATGTAGATGCATGTGGTTACATTTAGAAATATCAGAAAAATCAATCTCAGAAATACGATATATTTTACTTACTGACTTCTTGTCTATAAATTCCACTGGAAAAGAGGATTTGTCTGTTTTGCTCAGTACTGATCCCTTAGAAACTTGAATGTTATCAGCTAAACAATGGATAATATTTTAGTATAAGAATATCCCTAAATAGTGCGTGATAAATATTTAATGGGATGTTATGTTATAAAATAATACTCATTGTTTGAAATTCAAATTTCACTAAGCAGCCTGATTTTTTTTTTTTTTTTTGCCTGATTGGTCATTTTTTTGTTGTTTTTGCCAAATCTGTTACCCCTACATATAACTTATAGAACTTTGGAGACCATCTTAGCCCCTTTGGGTTGTTAGTTAATATAATCAATGAATGAATATTGATTGAGTGACTTAAGAACAAGAGAAATTTATTTTCCACAGTTCTGGATACTGCAAGTCTAAAATCAAGTTTCCAGCGTTGTTGTCTCTGGTGAAGGGCTGCTTCCTTGCCAATCCCTTCTCTCTGTGTTCTCACTTGGTAAAAGATGCTGGGGAATCTCTCTGGAGCCTCTTTTATAAAGACATTAATCCCATTTACAAGGTTCTACCTTCAAGAGATTCTACCCTCATGACTTAAGCGTCTCCCAAAGATCCCACCTCCTACTACCATTATCATTGAGGGTTAAGATTTCATCACATGAATTTTGGTGAGGACCCAAACATTCAGATCCTAGCAGAGACCCACTTTATAACGAATGTGAAATTACAGATCAAAACATTTTTATGCAGCCCAGGAATGACCCATGCAAATGAGGATATCAAAACTTAAGCTTAATTAGCTTCATGGAATATCTGCCTCTACAGGAAAACATTGCCTTTCTCTAATCCAGATGGAGTTTGCAGAACGCATATCACAGCAATTTCACCACTCCCTCCTGCTGCCATTGATAAAAATTTCTAAGGAGCCTCAGCACATCAACTCTTCAGGAGCCTTTGTTTTGACACATGGTAAATTAAGTTCAGCTGCTCTCACCATGGGGTCTATTATCTCTTGAAGATCACTTAACTCCAGTACATTAACAGAAACTAGGTGCATTACTATTAGGAGGACAAGCCTCCTTAAAGGTCAATTAGTCTTTAGAGAATAGGGCCAAACTGTGATCTCATTGGCACAAAACAAGTTTTCAAATACTGGTAACTGTCCACAAAAAGTTGGTAGAGAATTTCAAAAGAAATATTCTATAAAGAGATACAGAAACAAACATTAGCCTTGCGAAAGACTCACTGTCTAAGGTGTAACCTCCATTTTCCTAGAAACAGCAGCCCGCACTGCCTCCTGAGAGAGGTAACGGTAGCAGAGGATGGGAAGCAAGACTCAGGAACAGGGGAACGCATGCGTGCTACACAAACCCTGGAGGACAAAGAAGATGCCTTCCGGCCAGCTTCTAAAGACTTGGGCGGGGAGGATCTCCTCCTCCTCTTGGCATTACGCCCTCCTCTTTGGGCCAATTTCTCTCTAGCATCACATCTTCCTTCTCTGACTACTACACAGTTTACAGCTGGGAGACTTGCCAAGGAACCTATGTTATAACCTGATGTGTGAATCAAGATTGCTTGGACAATGGAAGATTACTCTGTGCGTGCATGTGTGTTTAAGAACTGCTTCACACCTGGGAAGCTACTAGAGCTCAAAAGGAAGGAAGGACAGAGGTAAGCATGTCCCCATCTTAGGTGTGAACCCGTTCTCATGGATCCCTATTTTGAGTTCACAAGCGACTAATTATTTGAAATTTGAAGTTCATGCTATAGAGTAAAACTTTGTATGTCCTTCCGACTTACTCTTTCCCTTCATTCTCCATCCTTTTCACCTCCTCAGTCTTCTTTTTACAATTGACTTTGAGGGGATGACCTGAAGCCTTAGCATTAAAAATATAAATCAATCAGTTAAAAACGTCTTCTTTCTATATGGAATGTCAGATGGGTTCACGGAAACCCAAAATGAGGAGTGTTTTAGAAGCTGCTACCAAAAAGATGTATGTGCTGGGGGAGGAGGGGCGTCTGGCTGCTCACTGCTCAGAAGCCAATGAGCAGGCCAGGCTGGTGGAAGGGAAGTTTGCTTTATTTCAGAGGCTGGCAAGTGCAGGGGAGGGTGGCAGATATTTGTCCAAAGGCAAACCCCCACCCCCAACCCTGGCAAGCAGCAGGTGAGAGCTTTTATAGACAAAGTGTGGTGGGGCGGGGGGAGGGGGTGGGCGTTACGTGAAGAAGCGGCACAGTCATCCCTAAGCGGCGCAGTCATCCCTAAGAGTGCTCTTCAGTTGGCCTTCAGTGGCATGACTAGCATCACCTTGGTTGTTTTCAGGTCACTTCAGTCGCTCACTCATGTCCAACTCTTTGCGACCCCATGAACCGCAGCACTCTGCATATAAGTTAAATCAGCAGCGTGACAATATACAGCCTTGACGTACTCCTTTTCCTATTTGGAACCAGTCTGTTGTTCCATGTCCAGTTCTAAGTGCTGCTTCCTGACCTGCATACAGATTTCTCAAGAGGCAGGTCAGGTGGTCTGGTATTCCCATCTTTTTCAGAATTTTCCACAGTTTATTGTGATCCACACAGTCAAAGGCTTTGGCATAGTCAATAAAGCAGAAGTAGATGTTTTTCTGGAACTCTCTTGCTTTTTCAATGATCCAGCAAATGTCGGTAGTTTGATCTCTGGTTCCTCTGCCTTTTCTAAAACCAGCTTGAACATCTGGAAGTTCACATATTGCTGAAGCCTGGTGTGGAGAATTTTGAGCATTACTTTACTAGTGTGTGAGATGAGTGCAATTGTGCAGTAGTTTGAGCATTCTCCGGCATTGCCTTTCTTTGGAATTGGAATGAAAACTGACCATTTCCAGTCCTGTGGCCACTGCTGAGCTTTCCAAATTTGCTATCATATTGAGTGCAGCACTTTCACAGCATCATCTTTCAGGATTTGAAGCAGCTCAACTGGAATTCCATCACCTCCACTAGCTTTGTTTGTAGTGATGCTTTCTAAGGCCCACTTGACTTCACATTCCAGAATGTCTGGCTCTAGGTAAGTGATCACACCATTGTGATTATCTGGGTCGTGAATATCTTTTTTGTACAGTTCTTCTGTGTATTTTTGCCACCTCTTCTTAGTATCTTCTGCTTCTGTTAGGTCCATAACATTTCTGTCCTTTATTGAGCCAAACTTTGATGAAATGTTCCCTTGGTGTCTCTAATTTTCTTGAAGAGATCTCTAGTCTTTCCCATCGTATTGTTTTCCTCTATTTCTTTGCATTAATCACTGAGAAAGGTTTTCTTATCTCTCCTTGCTATTCTTTGGAACTCTGCATTCAAATGGGTATATCTTTCCTGTACTCCTTTGCTTTTTGCTTTCTTTTCTTTTACAGATAGCCATTTTGCTTTCTGCATTTCTTTTTGTTGGGGATGGTCTTGATGTCACAAACCTCTGTTCATAGTTCATCAGACACTCTGTCTATCAGATCTAGTCCCTTAAATCTATTTTTCACTTCCACCGTATAATCATAAGGGATTTGATTTAGGTCATACCTGAATGGTCTAGTGGTTTTCCCCACTTTCTTCAAAATTGGATTAGGGGGGAGGGTGGTGGCAAGGACCATATGGTCCTGCTCCATTTCAAAGTCAATTCTATTTCAGTTATTTAAGAAGTTTAAATCATCATATTGTGAATCATAAATCTTATTATTATTATTATTATTTTTACTATTATACCCTTTGCTTTTTGGCCTGCCTCTTTCTTTTACATTCTCTTTTTCTTTCCCTTCCACTATTATTATTTTGAAATTTCCTCTATGCCCAGGAAGCTATTTTTATCTCCCTATCTTTTCTGTTTTAACTAGCTAGACTGACAGTAAAAAAGTTGAGATTCATGGTCATGAAAAATATTTCCATCTGCCTAAAATTTCTCATTCTTGGCTTGTGGCTGGTTTCTCCAGAATCAGTACCAAAATCTGGGTCTGGGTGAAATTTGGAGGCAAAAATTTCTCAAACTTTATAAAAATTAAGAAAACAGGAATCTGGAGAGTTCAAACCAGATAAAGGAAAACAATGTGGGCTAAGCACATGTGGGGAAATTAGCAAGATGGTGCCCCACACTCTCACGCCCTCTCGGCCCATGTGCCGGAAACAGTGACTTTGCAAGGCTGGGTAACAGCTGAGATCGCTGTGGCAGTGCACATGCGTGTCACAAGGTACTCGGCCACTGGCTACTTCTGCTCTGTAAGTAAATACAAGCTTCACCCAGAAAAGCCCAGAAGGGTTGTGTGCAGTTATGTTGTGTCATGTTATGTCTGCTGCTACGGCTACTGTGCCAGCCAGGAGAGAAAACATGTGTCTGCAGCTGCTAGGGCTCCTTGCATTTTCTCCCAGCCTCTTAGCTTGCACCCAACCTACCATGGGTTCAGGCAAAAGTGCACACAGTCAGACACACCAAGACAGTTGGCACTGTGAGCAGGATCAGCAATACAGCACAATACCCTGAAGGAAACAAGCCCTTTTCAGTTCTATCCACAAAATTGTAAATATCTGACAGGATGTGTGTCTGATTCAGTATATGATCGTGTGAGGTCCTATGCATCCAAAGACAGAAGTAGCACTCATGGCCTCACCAGGTTTGGATTTACTTTCCATTGACCACAAGGTTGGTAAGTTTTGTTTTTGTGTCTTCAACATGCAGAATTGTACTTTGCTTTTCCCTATTCACCTAGCGGCATCCTTACTAACTCCACGAGCTTGACTACCTCTGTGCATCATTGCAATCTTAGTCCAGGCTCCTCATTTAAGATTATTTTCAAGGCAGCCAAGCTAATTACTGTGCACTTTAAGTGGCTGAGTTAAAATTAACTGCAGCCAAATATTTACCAACATTGAGTAAACAAAATCTTGATCATTTTTCCCCTTTACATATATATATTTTTCTTCTCACCAATAAAAGGAAGCACAGTGTAGCTAAATAAGAACTGCATGCATCTTGAAGCAGGGTGCACTGGTTTTGAATATTCTTTCTACAATTATTCACTAAATGGATTTCTGATAAACCACCTATTTAATATTATTTATAATATTAACTTATGATATTATATATATATTATTTATATAATAGCCCCTGAGAAGTGTTTTAAAGATAAGAGTGCCCAGTACTGAGTTGATGCTTAAAAATAGTCACTATGTGTGAAGTTAGAAGTGAAGTCGCTCAGTTGTGTCCAACTCTTTGTGAGTCCACAGACTGTAGCCTACCAGGCTTCTCAGTCCATGGGATTTTCCAGGCAAGAGTACTGGAGTGGGTTGCCATTTCCTTCTCCAGGAGATCTTCCCAACCCAGGGATCGAACCCGTGTCTCCCGCATTGGAGGCAGACGCTTTACCCACTGAGCCACCAGGTTACTATAATTGATTCTAATTCATTCTCTCCTAATGATGTCTCCTTTGTCACCTTCTTTTCAATCTGCTTTGATTTGTAGCATCCTTATTCCTTATTAGGAAGGGATTTCCTTTCTCGAACATTGGTTAAGGACATTAAGAAGGGGCTTCCTTTTTAAGTCAGTGGTAAAGAATCATCTGCCTGCGATCACAGGAGACCTGGGTTTGATCCTTAATCCGGGAAGATTCCACATGCTGCAGAGCAACTAAGCCCCTGCACCGCATCTACCAAGCCTGCGCTCCGGAGCCCAGGAGCCGCAACTGCTGAGTCCCACTTGCCTCGAGCCTGTGCTTGGCAACAAGGGAAGCCACGGCACTGAGAAGCCCACACATATGACAGCTAGAGAGGAGCATCTTCTCGCCACAACTAGAGAAAAGCCTGTTGCAGCCACAGAGACACAGCACTTTCAAAAATACAAGGAAATTTTAAAAATAAAGCCACCAAGAGCAGAGCTGAGTCATGCTGCAACCCTGTCCAAAGAGGGCTTTAGCACAACCTGTAGTCTCTCAGGCGCTGTTCCTGGTCAGGTGCCCCCTTAGTTTTCATACTACACTCTTTTCTAAAGCCTCTCACTTACAGTCATCCCTCTGGGGAGCCGGAGTACCAAGGTTGGAACTATGGTAATAAAGTTTAATTATTATCAGTGATGATGGCATTTAATAATTGTGTTCTCACTGGGAACACATTTCCTAGAAAAGACTTTTTGCTTCATTGTGATATGTAAATGATGAGATTCACAAAATCTTACATGAGAAATTTTGGACTCAAGGATGGAACTCTTCCCAATAAATGTTTACTACATTTATATACGTCATGGGAACCTTCTGCTTGAATCAGAAGAAGGCAGTGGATTTTGGTCTTTAAGATCACAAAAAAATATAGTCAGTTCACACAGGGAGTCAAGGGTGGATCAGTCTGTCCAAAGAGTCAGGGAAACGGATTCATTTAACCAGGAAGTAAAGTTGAAGAAGGATGTAGTTGGATATAAACTGGTCTTAAATTTGAAAAAAAATAGTCTTCAACCTTTGAACTTTTTCCCATATTAAATATCACTGATTTTTTTCTCTCTTTATTAGAATGAATTTTAGCCATGGACGGTTGTTCCAATTTAACATGAAGATTGAAAGTGAAAGTGTTATTTGCTCAATGATGTCCAACTCTTTGCGACCCCACTGACTATAGCCATCTAGGCTACTCTGTCTATGGGATTCTCCAGGCAAGAGTACTGGGGTAGATAAGCCATTCCCTACTCCAGGGGATCCTCCCAACCCAGGGATTGAACCTGGGTCTCCCCCTTGCAGGTGGCTTCTTTACTGTTGAGCCACCAGGGAATTCCTGAAGATAAAAAGTATACCAACTAAAGAGAATGCCATCAAACCAGATTTTGAAGAATTTAAACTTATTTCTCAGTAGCAACATTAATGCTTGGGCCTATCTTAGGAAGTAAGATTCAACTTAATTTTTCCAGTTATTTTCAGGATTACTTGTAACCATGATAATTCTGGAGTGTTCTGGGAGTAATTCCAAGTGAAAGTTTGTACGGAATGGTTGTGTGAGTGCAATTTTAAATAATGCATATAAGAAACACTATGTCAAATTTGCCTTGAACCTTTCCCCATTTTTATTGTTATCACCCTTGCTTTGGGAACTGCATTTTGTTGTAGAATGGAGACACAGGAAAGTGCAATGTCAGAGTTTTAATTAAGATTAAATATGTGATGAAAACAGTATTATAGATCATTACAGTCAGACTGATGATAGGTAAAAAAGTATCACAACTTTAGTTATCATTACAGGCTTTTTTTTTTTTTTTTAATTTTTTTCCTTCTCTTCAAACTAAGAAAAGGAATGAGCCTCAGTTGGTAGAATGACAGGTGGATTCTAAATACTTTCTGATCTTCAATAATCAAGATCTATTCTGCAGTGCCATGCTTAACAAGTGAATTGTGCCTTTAAAAGCGGTAGAAAAAGTCTGGAAATCAAAGCCAAGTCACATCTCTAGGTAGAAGATGACCTTCACTGCCAAGAAGTTCTTTCAGTTCAGTTCAGTTCAGTTCAGTCGCTCAGTCGTGTCTGACTCTGCGACCCCAAGAATTGCAGCATGCCAGGCCTCCCTGTCCATCACCAACTCCCGGAGTTCACTTAGACTCATGTCCATCGAGTCTGTGATGCCATCCAGCCATCTCATCCTCTGCCGTGCCCTTCTCCTCCTGCCCCCAATCCGTCCCAGAATGAGAGTCTTTTCCAGTGAGTCAACACTTCACATGAGGTGGCCAAAGTACTGGAGTTTCAGCTTTAGCATCATTCCTTCCAAAGAACACCCAAGACTGATCTCCTTCAGAATGGACTGGTTGGATCTCCTTGCAGTTCAAGGGACTCTCAAGAGTCTTCTCCAACACCACAGTTCAAAAGCATAAATTCTTCAGCACTCAGCTTTCTTCACAGTCTTTGCTAAGTCACTTCAGTCGTATCTAACTCTGTGCGACCCCAAAGACGGCAGCCCACCAGGCTCCCCCGTCCCTGGGATTCTCCAGGCAAGAACACTGGAGTGGGTTGCCATTGCCTTCTCCAATGCATGAAAGTGAAAAGTGAAAGTGAAGTCACTCAGTCGTGTCTGACTCTTTGCGACCCCATGGACTGCAGCCCACCAGGCTCCTCTGTCCATGGGATTCTCCAGACAAGAGTACTGGAGTAGGGTGCCATTGCCTTCTCCACTTCACAGTCTTTGGGTGGTTGTACATTTAATGTTTTTAAGTGGCAACTTGTAACAACTGCTTAGTGAGAGTTTAACCACTCTCAGTTTCTCCTTGTGCACAATTGGCTGCAGCTGGTTTGACAGATGTACCCAATGGGAATATCCTCAAGAATGACTTCCTTAGAGGTATTTCAGAAGTCTTCTCTTCTTTAGGCAGTCAGATCATTATTTTAGACTGATACGTTTCATTTAATTTTTTTCTTTAAAGAGAGGCTTGAAAGGGATAGTATTACAATTAGAAATAAATATTTAATAAATTTTAAAATAAGAAGTGATTGCATAGTCAGTATTTTCTATTCATAATGCAGCAAAATTAGAAGTATTAACAGAACTGGAAACAAAATCAAAAGAAAAAACAAAGTCTAAAATTTTATCATGTGGTAGGCTGCCTGGGGTGTGATACTCTTCTGCCCCTGGGAAATCAACCACTGTATAAAAGATGTGTATAAGAGACAGCAAAATATATGATTTTCATAGAAATAGGAATTACCAAAATTTACCCTATGGGAGGTAAAAATTCTAAAGCAATCAATCATTACCAAAGAAGAAATAGAAAAGAAATAAAATGCCCATAATTCTTGAGTAAATTCTAAGAATTTTCATCACAAAGAAATTTTTTTCTTTTTCTTTTCTTTATATCTATATGAAATGATGGATGTTTACTAAACTGTCATAATCATTTCATAGAATATATGTCAAATCATTACACTGTACACCTTTAACTTACATAGTGCTTATGTCAATTATATAATTGACACCCACTCCAGGAGTGCCAACCCACTCCTTCTCAATAAAACTGGAAGGAAAAAATTTTAGAAAGTTATTTTTTTAAAGTATTTCACAGTCAATATGTCTTCTATAGTTTACTTAGTTAAGAAACGACATGTGTAATGATCCCCTCTGGGGCTTCCCCAGTGGTTCAGTGGGTAAAGAATCTGCCTGCCAGAGCAGGAGATGCAGGAAACACAGGTTCGATCCCTGAGTTGGGAAGATCCCCTGGGTAAGAAAATTGTGTTTCACTACAGTATTCTTGCCTGGAAAAACCCAGGAACAGAGAAGCCTGGTGTGCCCAAAGGGTCCCAAAGAGTCAGATACTACTGAGCACACGTTGGGCTGGAATGATCCCCACTGAGTCAGTGGGTGTTATAATAAAAGATTCTAGACAGTTAGGTTGTGGTGAATAAAGGGAAACTTTAAAAATCTGTGGTAAAACTGTCCATGGACTATTACGCAGCCTTTGAGTAATATGCTGCTTATGTACTTAAAGGAACTAAAATTCAAACTGCACACTTTAGGACACGCTATCATTTGTTTAAAGGATAAGAATAAAAATGAATATTGCTGGGCAAAAATTGTATAAGATAAAAGAAACAAATATGCATGGAAAATTATAGAAGATAAGATGTACTACAATAGCTTTAGAAGAATTTTTTTTTTTTTTTAAAAAACAAAAGTGGTCCTTGGAGGAAAACTTGGATGAGGACTACTAAGTACAGCTACATTAGATAAGTTCAGTGTGTGAATGTTATAGTCACAAAAAGAAATTTAGAAATGTAGAGTTCAGGAGTTCATTTCTGTAATTTTATATGAGCTCTTAACTATATAAAATTTATGTCCCCCCAAATTATAGTAACAGCCCATACTATTATTGCTAACCAAGATGTTAAATCAAAACAAAAATTATTTTAGTCTAAGTTTCAAATCAACTGTGACTTAGCTCAAACAAGTCAGTCCTCATAAATCTCACATGTAACTTGTGAATTCTTTTGGAAGCTTGAAAAGACCTATTGGGGATTTTAAAAAAAATAATATGAAGACCACAGATATCTGTTACTTATGTGTAGTTCTCATATGCAAGAGACATAAGAGAGGCGGTTTCGATCCCTGGGTGGGGAAGATGCCCTGGAGGAGAAAATGGCAACCCACTCCAGGATTCTTGCCTGGAGAATCCCAGGACGGAGGAGCCTGGAGGGCTACAGCCCATAGAGTTGCAAAGAGTAAGACACGACAGAAGCGACAGAATGAACACATAGAAAGAGGCAGTCCTTCTAATTAAAGAAAGAAAAATGACCATTTCAAGAAGCTGAAGAATTTTCCAGTATAGAATACAGCTATGAAGAACACATTTAGTGTGAATCACTGCTGGACAAGTAAACAGAAAGATAAAGCGTTCTTTAGCCTGGCAGTATCACCGTCTAACAATAGGCCCTAGGCAGTACCAAAATAGCAAAAATTCTTTATAAAGTGTTACACCTGCCAAAAATTTAATGGAAATCAAAAGTAGAAGCCTATCACAACCTCAAAGTCTTAAAATAATCAAAACATAGCATGACGACAGTAACCTTTGGGGTCCCATGAGCCGGACTCAGTCCCACAGGGAAGAATTTGGTGGAAGTGAAGAGTGACAAGTGCTTAGTCCCACTGGATCCTTCACTCTTCTTCAGGAAGAACATTCCAGTTCGGAGAGGCCACATCCCGGGCCAGCCAGTTGAAATCATCAACGTCGTTCCAGTTATTTTTGTTCTTGTCTAAACCAGAGCCCTCGAAGTCCTTGTCGATGCCAGGGGAGCTCCAGGTGTAGGGGATGGGCAACAGAATACAGCAGAAGTGAAGTTATTCCAACTCCAGGCCTAAGCCTTTTAAGAAAGTCTGGTAGCTCCTGCTTGTGTGCTTTTGGGATACCTTAGGTGCCATGCAAAAGACCTGGTTACCCTGCTCAAGAGAACATGTAGGGATACACACGCCTGGCAGTGAAGAGACCCTTAGACTCCACAGAGAGGGAATCCCAACTTTCCCTCTATCCCCGTATTTGCACCAGACACGCCAGATCATCTGGAACGCTCCAGCCTACTCAAGCCCAAAGACTGCTCCAGTTGAGCCCAGGCGTGCTACAGAATCATGAAGAAAACAAACAGACAAAATGCTGTTGCTTAAATTTNTAGGGATACACACGCCTGGCAGTGAAGAGACCCTTAGACTCCACAGAGAGGGAATCCCAACTTTCCCTCTATCCCCGTATTTGCACCAGACACGCCAGATCATCTGGAACGCTCCAGCCTACTCAAGCCCAAAGACTGCTCCAGTTGAGCCCAGGCGTGCTACAGAATCATGAAGAAAACAAACAGACAAAATGCTGTTGCTTAAATTTGAAGCTACCGAGTCTCAGTTTGGTTTGATAGCAATAGATTATTGAAACTCATTAAGTTTGAAAGCTTGGAAGTCGCTAGATCTTATTCATTATCTCATTTTAAAATTGGGATTCTAATAATAACACTTAGTTCATTGGGTTGGTGTGAGTATTAAATAAGCAAGACATGAAAAGCTCTTGGATCCACATTTAGTGTATAATAATCTTCATAAAATATTTGTTATTATTCCTTTATTGGCTTTTAATAGTTCTCCAAAATTTTCAGCCCATTTGATAGCACTTGGTTGGCTTGGTCTTATCTTCATTCTCTTGTTCTATGTAGTGTTTAGATGACAACAATACCTATGAAAGCCGGAATTTACATTCTGATTTAACCATTTACTATTTTGGGAAATTTCTTTGATCTATTGTGGGAAATTTCTTTGATTATTGTCTGCAGAATGGCCACACTAACACCTGTCTTTGATTACATGTAGGAGGTTTGAAAATGTTAATATATGTGAGGAATTAATAACTTAAGAACACAGCAGTTATTACATGGGCACACGTGCCAGTTTTAGAACAAACAGCATCTCTTCTGTGAAGCCTTCACGTGTTCCTACATGCAGGATCCTTTCCTTCTAACTCTGTGATACCAAAGTGATCTGTGAAATGCCTCATGATATCTAAAAGAATTTCATGTTTTCATCTGTTGGTATAAGTGCCTATTCAAATGAGCTGTGAATTTCTCAAGGACAGAGTCATCATTACTTACTCTCTCTGCATAATGTGATCATGTTATAGAATATTCCAGTAATTAATGTCTGCCTTTTTTTTTTTTTTTTTTCCGGCTGCCTGGGGTGTGATACTCTTCTGCCCCTGGGAAATCAACCACTGTATAAATATTGGTGGAAGGCAGAAACCCACTTCTCATTTTAAAAACAATAAATGCAATAAGGCAATGGCAACCAAATTCCCACCACTCAGTCATCTACTCCTGGAAGCAAGGGGATGAACGTGATTTCACCAGCCACCATGCCTAGAGTAAGCCAGGGAGCCCATAGACAAAATCAGGTGAAGTTGAACTGGGGTCCTTGACCCTTAGGTACTGCCAAGCTTCCAGCAAAAAGAAGCACCACTTTGCAAACCACATGAATGAGCTTTATTGAAAGTGGATTGCCTAACAACATGGAACAGAGTGAAACATTCCCCCAGTCAGCCCTGCCCAAATTGCAGAATCCAAAGCTAAAGAAGTGATCATAGGTTTAAGTCTCAAGTTTTGAGATTCCTTGTCTTACAGCTACAGATAACCAGCTACACTGAAAAAGAACAAGATAGTTAACCAAAGCAATATCCTTTTGTATAGTGACCTTCTTTGTATGTGTATGTGTGTGCGTGTTTGTATGTTTTAAATACATCTATACTTGCTCACAGTGTAACTTTGGAGAATAACGTATGCCTCCAGAGAGTTGGTTCCAACTTCAGAAATCTGAGACAATTGTTGACATGGTCTACTGATGGTTCTGAACTACACAGCATATTAACAGGTTCTGGTATAAAAGATATAAGGGCCAAGAAAGAAAGAAAGTGTGTTCAAGAACCTGTGCTTTAGAGTTACTGGTATTACTGGCTCATGGACATGAGTTTGAGCAAACTTTGCGAGATAGTGAAAGGCAGGGAAGCCTGGCATGCTGCAGTCCAAGGGTAGCAAAGAGTTGGACACGACTTAGCAACTGAAAAATATATTCATGATTTTGACCCTGAAGTAAGTGAACCAAAGAAGAATAGAAAATTCATTTCAGGGCGGGCAACAGGGAGACTGAGGCAGACAGGGTCTAGAGTCTGCAGTGTGATGGTGAGAGTCACGGGCGTCCTGCAGTGGTGACAAGGGTATCCTGACCTGATTCTCCCTGTGAGTGAAAGGGCCGTGGTGCTCACCGCTTATCTTAACAACCTGATTCTCCAGTCTTCCTTTAGTGCCTTTGAGACTTTTGCTAATCTCTTCTAAATTCTTTTATTTTTTCTTAACCTCCTAGAAGTAACTTCTGCTATTTGCAGCCAAGAACCCTGACTAGTACATACCCTTGAGAAGAGAATCCTTGGAAGAGTGTCAATAATAGGAATCTGTAAAGGAGAAAGTTAGCAACATTGTGGCTAATGAAAAAAATAATTGAGAGAAGAGGACAATATAGAAAATAGTCACAGTAGGAAGATGAACAGCAAATTTGGGAAACTCAGCAGTGGCCACAGGATTAGAAAAGGTCAGTTTTCATTCCAGCCCCAAAGAAAGACAATGCAAAAGAATGCTCAAACTACCACACAATTGCACTCATCTCACATGCTAGTTAAAGTAATGCTCAAAATTCTCCAAGCCAGGCTTCAGCAATACATGAACCATGAACTCCCTGATGTTCAAGCTGGTTTAGAAAAGGCAGAGGAACCAGAGATCAACTTGCCAACATCTGCTGGATCATCAAAAAAGCAAGACAGTTCCAGAAAAACATCTATTTCTGCTTTATTGACTATGCCAAAGCCTTCGACTGTGTGGATCACAATAAACTGTGGAAAATTCTGAAAGAGATGGGAATACCAGACCACCTGACCTGCCTCTTGAGAAGTCTGTATGCAGGTCAGGAAGCAACAGTTAGAACTGGACATGGAACAACAGACTGGTTTCAAATAGGAAAAGGAGTATATCAAGGCTGTATATTGTCACCCTGCTTATTTAACTTATATGCAGAGTATATCATGAGAAACGCTGGATTGGAAGAAACACAAGCTGGAATCAAGATTGCCAGGAGAAATATCAATCACCTCAGATATGCAGATGACACCACCCTTATGGCAGAAAGTGAAGAGGAGCTCAAAAGCCTCTTGATGAAAGTGAAAGAGGAGAGTGAAAAAGTTGGCTTAAAGCTCAACATTCAGAAAATGAAGATCATGGCATCCGGTCCCATCACTTCATGGGAAATAGATGGGGAAACAGTGGAAACAGTGTCAGACTTTATTTTTTTGGGCTCCAAAATCACTGCAGATGGTGACTGCAGCCATGAAATTAAAAGACGCTTACTCCTTGGAAGAAAAGTTATGACCAACCTAGATAGCATATTGAAAAGCAGAGACATTACATTG
>SJYT01001414.1:221733-235130 GCA_006410635.1 Cephalophus harveyi | reverse complement strand
GGCTCTAGATGAGTGATCACACCATCGTGATTATCTTGGTCATGAAGATCTTTTCTGTACAGTTCTTATGTGTATTCTTGCCATCTCCTTTTAATATCTTCTGTTTCTGTTAGGTCCGTACCATTTCTGCCCTTTATTGTGCCCATTTTGCATGAAATGTTCCCTTGGTATCTTTAATTTTCTTGAAGAGATCTCTAGTCTTTCCCATTCTGTTGTTTTCCTCTATTTCTTTGCATTGATCACTGAGGAAGGCCTTCTTATCTCTCCTTGCTATTCTTTGGAACTCTGCATTCAGATGCTTATATCTTCCCTTTTCTCCTTTGCTTTTCATTTTTTGTAGTTAAAGGTGTGGATTAATTGCAAATGTTAAGTCCCCTAATACTTGAAAGAGAAATTGCGGCACTGCCACAAGATGTGCTTACATTTTAACTCAGCATAACATTCTGTGTATAGTGTAATTAAAACAGAGTTCAGTATAACTCAAAAGTTCAAGTGATACATGTATATGTATGCATACTGTTGAGGGATAGGCAAGAAAATGAAAAAGTAGGAAATATCCTCTTGGAATCTCTGAGCTTAATTGTAAAATTTTGTTCATATAGTATTGCTTTGAGTGCCCAAATCCATGTTAGTCAAGATTCTCCAGAGAGATAAAAATTAATAAAATATATAAATAGACATACAGAAAGAGATATATTACCAGGGTTTGGTTTACATGATTATAAAGGTAAGAAGTACCACTATCTGCCTTCTGCTTCCTCGAAATCCAGGAAAGCTGGTTATATAATTCTAGGTCAAACCTGAAAGCTAGGAGAGCCAATGTCTGAGGGCAGAGAAGAAGGATGTCCTAGCTAAAGGAGGGGGAGCAAATTTGTCTTTCCTCTGCCTTTTTGTTCTCCCCACCCCTTGTTGTATTGGGGTATAACATCGTGTTAATTTATGGTGTAAAATGTGAGAACACTTAAGATCTACTGTCTTAGCAAATTTTAAGTATGTAATGCAGTATTGGATATATATATATATATGTAAATGCATTACATATTATATGTATGCATACATATATTATCATATACATGCATATAATAATATATTAATTATATATATATATATTTTATATATATAATATGAGCTTCTCCAGTGGCTGAGCAGGTGAAGAATCCACCTGCAATGCAGGAGACTAGAGTTTCATCCCTGGGTCAGGTAGATCCCCTAGAGGAGGGCATGACAACTCATTTCAGTATTCTTGTCTGTAAAATCCCATGGACAGAGGAGCCTGGTGGGGTACAGTCCATAGAGTCGCCAAGAGTTGGACACAACTTAGCACACATGCATAGTATTTTTAACAATGTTTGTGTGCTCAGTCACTCAGTCGTGTCCAACTCTTTGTGATCCCATGGATTGTATCCTGCCAGGCTGCTCTCTCCATGGAATTTTCCAGGCAAGAATATTGGAGTGGGTTGCCATTCCTTCCTCCAGAGGATCTTCTCAACCCAGGGACTGAACCTGCATGTCTTGCTTCTCCTGTATTGGCAAGTGGATTCTTGACCACTGAGCCACCTAGAAAACTCCATTGTTAACTATAGTCATCAGATCTGTAGTCAGGGAGTGAACAGATCTCCACTTTTAGGGTCAGTTATTGTAGCTTTATTGGTTTCCTTTGCTGGTTTCTGTTACTTTTGATCCTTGTCATCTTGCACTGGTCCCTGTTGATTTGAGGACCTCTTCTAGTCTTTACAGATTGACTTTGGCAAGGAAAGCCCATCACCACTTTCTAAGTAGACTGTCTGATATTGCCATTGGGTAGGCTTCCTGCTACAATTCTCTGGCAGGCAATCCTGATGCCAGATCAGCAAGTGACAGGCTTGGTACTTGGGTCCATGGGGATGGACCTGGAGCCTGAGATCACCAAGGTGGTCCTGGCACTAGCAGTGATGGATCTTGCACATGGGTTTATATGGCCTGGTCTGGACTCTGGGTCTGTTGGGGCTGAAAAGGCACTGGTGACCACTGGGGTGTACCTGGAGACCACGTTCATGGAGGCCAGCCTGGTGTCAGGCAGCGCAGAAGCCTTGGTTTGCAGGAGTTGGTCTGGTACCTGGATCCTGGAGCCAGCTTGGAGGTTGGTTCTACAAAAGGCTGGGAGCCTTTTTGTTCCGTTCAAGCCCTCAAAGGATTAGATAATGCCCACCCACATTTAGTGAAGGTGATCTTCTTCATCTGCTGATTCAAAACTTCTCTCTTTTAGCAACAGTCCCATAGGTTTATCCAGAAATAACATTTCACCAGACATCTGATCATTGTTTAACTCAGCCAAGTTGACACATAAAATTATCCATCACAGTACTTCTAAAATCAAAGATGCAGTCTCTGGTAGCTGTGGGCAGTGATTGGATGTATAATGAGGGGTAGAAGTAATGGTTGCTTGAGATTTTCAGTTTTGTCTTATTCTTCATGGCCACACCTGGATATTTTTATTCATCCATAGTAAGCACAGAAATATAAGTTTATTTTTAATCCATTTAATAAAAGTTTATGTGCATGGATGCTATATCAGAAACTATGAGAAATAGGAAAATAAAAAGCATACTTTCAGACCTATAGGGGACTGGAGTGCTAAAGTAGGAAGTCAAGAAACACCTGGAGTAACAGGCAAATTTGGCCTTGAAGTACGGAATGAAGTAGGGCAAAGGCTAATAGAGTTTTACCAAGAGAATGCACTGGTCAAAGCAAACACCCTCTTCCAACAACACAAGAGAAGACCCTACACATGGACATCACCACATGGTCAACACTGAAATCAGATTGATTATATTCTTGCAGCCAAAGATGGAGAAGCTCTATACAGTCTGCAAAAACAAGACCGGGAGCTAACTGCGGCTGAGATCATGAAATCCTTATTGCCAAATTCAGACTTCAGTTAAAGAAAGTGGGGAAAACCACGAGAACATTCAGGTATGACCTAAGTCAAATTCCTTATAATTATACAGTGGAAGTGAGAAATAGATTTAAGGGACTAGATCTGATAGATAGAGTGCCTGATGAACTATGGACAGAGGTTCGTGACATTGTACAAGAGACAGGGATCAAGACAATCTCCATGGAAAAGAAAGGCAAAAAAACAAAATGGATGTCTGAGGAGGCCTTACAAATAGCTGTGAAAAGAAGAGAAGTGAAAAGCAAAGGAGAAAAGGAAAGATATAAGCATCTGAGCGCAGAGTTCCAAAGAATAGCAAGAAGAGATAAGAAAGCCTTCTTCAGCGATCAATGCAAAGAAATAGAGGAAAAGAACAGAATGGGAGAGACTAGAGATCTCTTCAAGAAAATTAGAGATATCAAGGGAACATTTCATGCAAAGATGGACTCAATAAAGGACAGAAATGGTATGGACCCAACAGAAGCAGAAGATATTAAGAAGAGGTGGCAAATATACACAGAAGAACTGTACAAAAAAGATCTTCATGACCAAGATAATCATGATGGTGTGATCACTCATCTAGAGCCAGACATCCTGGAATGTGAAGTCAAGTTGGCCTTAAAAACATCATTATGAACAAAGCTAGTGGAGGTGACGGAATTCCTGAAAGATGATGCTGTGAAAGTGCTTTTGGGATGGCTTCCCTGGGGGCTCAGATGGTTAAAGCATCTGCTTACAGTGTGGGAGACCTGGGTTCGATCCCTGGGTGGGGAAGATCCCTGGAGAAGGAAATGGTAACCCACTCCAGTACTCTTGTCTGGAAAATCCCATGAACTGAGGAGCCTGATAGGCTACAGTCCATGGGGTCGTGAAGAGTCGGACACGACTGAGTGAATTCACTTCACTTCACTTCACTTCTTTGGGATTGGAATGAAAACTGACCTTTTCCAGTCCTGTGGCCACTGCTGAGTTTTCCAAATTTGCTGGCAGATTGAGTGCAGCACTTTCACAGCATCATCTTTCAGGATTTGAAATAGCTCACCTGGAATTCCATCACCTCCACTAGCTTTGTTCGTAGTGATGCTTTCTAAGGCCCACTTGACTTCATATTCCAGGATATCTGGCTCTAGGTGAGTGATCATACCATCATGATTATCTGGGTCGTGAAGATCTTTTTTGTACAGTTCTCCTGTGTATTCTTGCCACCTCTTCTTAGTATCTTCTGCTTCTGTTAGGTACATACCATTTCTGTCCTTTATCGAGCCCATCTTTGAATGAAATGTACCCTTGGTATCTCTAATTTTCTTGAAGTGATCTCTAGTCTTTCCCATTCTATTGTTTTCCTCCATTTCTTTGCATTGTTCACTGAGGAAGTCTTTCTTATCTCTTCTTGCTATTCTTTAGAACTCTGCATTCAGATGCTTATATCTTTCCTTTTCTCCTTTGCTTTTTGCTTCTCTTCTTTTAACAGCTATTTGTAAGACCTCCTCATATAGCCATTTTGCTTTTTTGCATTTCTTTTCCATGGGGATGGTCTTGATCCCTGTCTCCTGTATAATGTCATGAACCTCTGTCCATAGTCATCAGGCACTCTGTCTATCAGATCTAGTCCCTTAAATCTATTTCTCACTTCCACTGTATAATCATAAGGGATTTGATTTAGGTCATATCTGAATGGTCTAGTGATTTTCTATACTTTCTTCAATTTAATTCTGAATTTGGCAATAAGGAGTTCATGATCTGAGCCACAGTCAGCACCCAGTCTTGTTTTTGCTGACTGTATAGAGCTTTTCCATCTTTGGCTGCAAAGAATATAATCAGTCTGATTTCGGTGTTGACTATGTGGTGATGTCCATGTGTAGAGTCTTCTCCTGTGTTGTTGGAAGAGGGTGTTTGTTATGACCTCTACATTCTCTTGACAAAACTCTATTAGCCTTTGCCTTGCTTCATTCCGTACTCCAAGGCCAAATTTGCCTATTAATCCAGGTGTTTCTTGACTTCCTACTTTTGCATTCCAGCCTCCTATAATGAAAGGGACATCTTTTGGGGGTGTTAGTTCTAAAAGGTCTTGTTTATTGACTATGACAAAGCCTTTGACTGTGTGGATCACAATAAACTGTGGAAAATTCTGAAAGAGATAGGAATACCAGACCACCTGNACATCTGCTGGATCATGGAAAAAGCAAGAGAGTTCCAGAAAAACATCTATTTCTGGTTTATTGACTATGCCAAAGCCTTTGACTGTGTGGATTACAGTAAACTGTGGAAAATTCTTCAAGAGATGGGAATACCAGACTACCTGACTTGCCTCTTCAGAAACCTGTATGCAGGTCAGGAAGCAACAGTTAGAACTGGACATGGAACAACAGACTGGTTCCAAATAGGAAAAGGAGTACATCAAGGCTGTATATTGTCACCCTGCTTATTTAACTTATATGCAGAGTACATCATGAGAAACGATGGGCTGGAAGAAGCACAAGCTGGAATCAAGATTACTGGGAGAAATATCAATAACCTCAGATATGCAGATGACACCACCTTTATGACAGAAAGTGAAGAGGATCTAAAAAGTCTCTTGATGAAAGAAAAAGTTGCCTTAAACTCAACATTCAGAAAATGAAGATCATGGCATCTGGTCCCATCACTTCATAAGAAATAGAGGGGAAACAGTGGAAACAGTGCCAGACTTTATTTTTTTGGGCTCCAAAATCACTGTAGATTGTGACTGCAGCCATGAAATTAAAAGACGCTTACTCCTTGGAAGAAAAGTTATGACCAACCTAGATAGCATATTCAAAAGCAGAGACATTCCTTTGCCAACAAAGATCTGTCTAGTCAAGGCTATGGTTTTTCCAGTGGTCATGTATGGATGAGCTTCCCTGGTGGCTCAGATGATAAAGCATCTGTCTGCAATGCGGGAGACCCGGGTTCGATCCTTGAGATGGAAAGATTAACTGGAGAAGGAAATGGCAACCCACTCCAGTACACTTGCCTGGAGAATCTCACAGACAGAGGAGCCTGGTATGCCACAGTCCATGGGGTTGCAAAGAGTTGGACACGACTGAGCGACTTCACTTTCCTTTCACTTTCATGTATGGATGTGAAATTTGGACTGTGAAGAAAGCTGAACACCAAAGAATTGATGCTTTAGAACTGTGGTGTTGGAGAAGACTCTTGAGAGTCCCTTGGACTGCAAGATCCAGCCACTCCATCCTAAAGGAGATCAGTCCTGGGTATTCATTGGAAGGAATGATGCTAAAGCTGAAACTCCAATACTTTGGCCACTTCATGGGAAGAGTTGACTCATTGGAAAAGACCCTGATGCTGGGAGGACTGGGGGCAGGAGGAGAAGGAGATGGCAGAAGATGAGATGGCTGGATGGCATCACCGACTCGATGGACATGAGTCTGAGTGAACTCTGGGAGTTGGTGATGGACAGGGAGGCCTGGCGTGCTGTGATTCATGGGGTCGCAAAGAGTTGGACACGACTGAAGGACTGAACTGAACTGAACTGAACTGATGGACTTTGAGGCCTATGGGTTTCAAAAGACATGCATAAGAAATAGTTAGTCCTAGTACTGGAATATGCTGAATTGAGTCCACAGTTTGCACAACTAAATTTGAGTGATCTTGAGTCTAAAAGTATCTGTCAAATTTATGGTTCAGATTATTTGGAATATAAAATTTATTAGTCTAGTTATAACTAAAAGTCATTTTAAAAACTAAGAAACAAAAAATATCATTTTTCTTCATTTATGCGACTGACAGCTGCTCATTGTTGCTGTTAATGAATAGAAAATAGATAATATAATATTCCTACCAACTGAATAAAGCTGAATTTTTTAAAGTTTATCTACTGATTGTGCGTGCATACCCAATCATTTCAGTCATGTCTGATTCTTTGCAGTCTTATGAAATGTAGCCTACCAGGCTCTTCTATCCATAGCATTCTCCAGGTAAAAATACTGGAGTGGGTTGTCTTGCCCTCCTCCAGGGGATCTTCCCAACCCAGGGAATGAATCTGCATATCCTGCATTGTAGGTAGATTCTTATCTGCTGAGTCACCAGGTAAGACCCATCTACTGATTAACCTGATAACGGGCTATCCTATTGTTTGTACTGGAGTGAGTGAGGTAAATGTAGGCTTTTCATCTGCCATCAGAAAAGGCTGACATTGAAAGCTGCCAATGAGAACTACTCTTAGTCAGAATGAAATAAGGATATAAAACAGCAAAAATAAAATGCATATTTAGAACTTAAGATTTTCAATGGTGATTAAATTGAAAAAATCACATTTTGCATAAAGAAAATGAGGACGATGGTACTAGGTTGGCAAAGAATTTAAAAGATGAGAAGAATGCTACTGTCAGGATATTCATGGGGTTTTCATGTTTAGTTCCTTTTCCTTTCTAATCTAGAATCAAGTTTATTAAGTGGGGAGCTTTGTCTCTATAAGAGAATGTTGCTCTGAAATAGTCATGTTGACTTCAAAATAAATTCTCTTGAGTATTTAAAAGCTACATAGTTACTTAAAAAATTACATCCTTCAGTAAATAATTTCAATTATTTTATTGGGAAGATTGGTTCTACTTAGATGAGTTAAAGGTATGGAAATGTAAGACACATGGTAAATTTTCAATAAATATTAATTGAACAAAATCATTATTGTTAGTTATGCTAATAATAAAAGTTATTAGTGTGTGCAATATGGCACATGTTCCTGAATTGATATTAGACATTATATAATATGAAAAGATTAATTTGCCTTATGTTATAAAATAGAATTTTTCATGAATTAGGAATTTTGTGCATGAATTCAATGCCTTTGACTACAGGAGTAAAGTGGCTATATTTTTTGAAGAGCTGAAGAACCTAGGTGAGGTGAGGTGAAGTCGCTCAGTCGTGTCCGACTCTTTGCGACCCCATGGACTGTAGCCTACCAAGCTCCTCTGTCCATGGGATTCTCCAGGCAAGAATACTGGAGTGGGCTGCCATTTCCTTCTCCAGAAGAACCTAAGCTACTCCATTTTGTTAACAGAAAAACTCCATTTTGTAAGGTTCCAGGACAAGAGCCTTTGGAAATCTCCTGACCTCACCCCACCACCCACGAGCCAATCGGACCCCAGACCAGAATCTCCTGACGTTCAGAATCTCCTCTAAGGTTCAGGAACTTGTGGTCTACCTAGGTAATAGAGACCAATCAGAAACCAACACACAACCCTTTGAAAGAAAGTGACCAATCAGACGTCCCCCATTTCGAGACTTGGGCATAACAAGCCATTATTAACAATAAAGGGAAAAGCTTATGAGATTGTATGAACAGTAAATTCCAGCATTAAAAGAATCATAATCTAATTAATTGAATCTTAGTATTTTTGTATTTAGTATGCTGCTCCTTTTCCCTTTTGTCTTAAAAAATGAATCTAGGGATCACCTCCTGCCCCTCCACTCACACACAATTTCTGGAGAAGGGACAAGTAATAAATCTTCTAGCCACAAAATGGAAGCTGAGCAGGAAATCCAGGGGGCTGGTGAAATAGAGATCAGTTAGCTTCAAATTGACCGATTTCTTATGTATTTTTATATGGGATAGACCAGTGGGAATTGAGATACTGTTTAGATGAGAAGATATGTTTACTGAGTGGAAAATATTCTTAATAAATTTATAAATATGCTCCTTATCCAGATTTGGTCAAAGTTTAACCTTAAGTGTACAAAACTTTCATGAGTTGAAGTGATGTGTTAAAGTTAAAAGAAAATAGCTCTTAGATGCAGTGTGCTCTTAGAAACTATTGGTTAGAATATACACAATTTTTGATACGTTTTAAATAGTCATGGGAGACTTATTTAAGTTAGGAACTTTAATCAGTAAAAAATTGAGATCTAAAATTAAATCTACTCAGATATATTCCTCAGAATGAATGGAACTATTTAATGGTGATGCTAATTTGACTAAAGAAAATGCTTTTTATCACCAAAATCATTTTGGGAATAATACTATTTTCACTCAGATAGAAATGAGGAAGTTTAAGGTGATTAAAATTACAAGATTTTTAACAGTCTAATTATCTTAGTTTTCTATACTTTGTGATTTTGCTAACAGCAGCAGAATATTTCTTGGAAAACTTTTGGTAGCTAGCAATATGCTGAAATGTACCTTGGCCATGGGTGTCCCAGGTGGCGCTAGCGGTAAAGAATCTGCCTGCCAGGAGACTAGGGTTCTATCCCTGGGTAGGGAAGATCCCCTGGACAAGCATGTGGCAATCCACTCCAGTGGTCTTGCCTGGAGAATCCCATGGACAGAGAAACCTGTGAAGCTACAGTCCATAGGGCCACAAAGAGTCGGACACACTGAAGTGATTCAGCATACATGCATGCACCTTGGCTATATTTGCCTCATTTAACAAGTAAAGAGGACAATATAATATCTACATTTCTGATGTTTTTATATAATGACATTTTTTTAAGTTAGGCTTTTAACTGTCATTTGAGACCCAACTCTCAGGTTACAGAAATAGTCTGAAGTATATATGGACTTGAAAGAACTATTTTTTTAATTAACTAATTTTTTGTTGAAGGTTAATTGCTTTACAGAATTTTGCTGTTTTCTGTCAAAGCTCAACATGAGTCAGCCATAGGTATACATATTCCCCTCCCTTTTGAACCTCCCTCCCATGTCTCTCCCCATCCCACCCCCCTAGGCTGAGACAGAGCCCATGTTTGAGTTTCCTGAGCCATACAGCAAATTCCTGTTGGCTATTTTTTTTACATATGGTAGTGTAAGTTTCCTTTCCATACATCTCACCCTCTCCTCCCTTCTCCCCATGTCCATAAATCTATTCTCTATGTCTGTTTCTCCATTGTTGCTCTGTAAGTAAATTCTTCAGTACCATTTTTCTAGATTCTGTATATATGTGTTACTGCTGCTGCTAAGTCGCTTCAGTCGTGTCCTACTCTGTGCGGTCCCATAGACGGCCTCCTACCAGGCTCCCCCGTCCTTGGGATTCTCCAGGCAAGAACACTGGAGTGGGTTTCCATTTCCTTCTCCAATGTGTGAAAGTGAAAAGTGAAAGTGAAGTCGCTCAGTCATGTTCGACTCTCAGCAACCTCCTGGACTGCAGCCTACCAGGCTCCTCCATCCATGGGATTTTCCAGACAAGAGTCCTGGAGTGGGGTGCCATTGCCTTCTCCAATATATGTGTTAGAACATGCATACTATCTTGTAAGAATGAAGCACCAGCCTATGTTCGATACAGGATAAAGGATGCTCGGGGCTGGTACACGGGGATGATCCAGAGAAAGGAAATGGGGTGGGATGTGGGAGGGGGATTCAGGATTGGGATCTCATATACACCCATGGTGGATTCATGTCAATGTATGGCAAAACCAATACGGTATTGTAAAGGAAAATAAAGTAAAAATTAAAAAAAAAAAAATTGGATGTGGGAGGGGGATTCAGGATTGGGATCTCATATACTCTCATGGTGGATTCATGTCAATGTATGGCAAAACCAATACGGTATTGTAAAGTAAAATAAAGTAAAAATTAAAAAATAAAATAAAATAAAATAAATAAGCAGAATGAAAAAAAAAAAAAAGAATACACTATTCATCTTTGGACTTGAAAGAACTATTAAGCTTCAACTATTTGAGTAAGTAAGGCCCACCTGTAGTTATTTTAATTGCTTTTATTAAAATTTGAAATTATCTATTTTAAAAATTAAGTTCAGAAATAAGACATTAATTAAATGGAAATTTTATTAGAAATTTACTAAGGACAATTTAAATGTCTGTTGTTGACTTTATCTAAGCTAGTTTATTTTCTTACAAAAACAAGAACTCTGGTCTGAGGCTGTCGTGATTGAGAGCACACATTTTTGTACTAAATGACTACTAGAAAAAAAATTTGTTCGATATAGGAAAAGGACCACAGCCTGAAATAGCCACAGTTAAATCCAGATTTGGAAAGAGGATTTTGAATGAGGCATGTTTAGAAGGTCCTGGGATAAACGGAAATGAGAAAGAGGATAAATAGTGGGATTGAGACTGAGCAGTGGAACGTTTGGCTCATGTGGAAAGAAAAGTGCTGGTATAGGATTTTTAATATCCTAAAGCCATTATCTCTGCTTCCCTTTCTAAAAAACTAATGGGTACTAAATATACGTGTGGTTCAAGATATAATTCAGATTGCTTCATACAGTATTCCTCCAGAGAAGAACGAGTCCTCACCTTCTTGGCTAATTTTATTTTTACTTTTCTGGTTGTTTGTACTTTTAAATCTGCATAGTGCTGTAAGTAGGATCACCAATCTTGAATTCTATGCAGCCAATTTAAAATATCTATGCTAGAGCCAAAAGCAAAAAAATGTAAAATCACCGCTCTGTTCCAAAGCTTCTGATATTCTGTACACTTTACTTTCAGGTAATTGTGAATCATTCTAGTGGTCTCTGAAGCTTATATGAGCTGAAGAGAAACATACAAGTCGGGAATTTTGTAAGTTTTGATTCAAAGAGTATCAGATTTATGAATGAAAAATGTTTTTACATATGAAACTAAAATGCTTAATCTCTTTCACATGGCAGACCCTTAATAGACGTGACTAAGTGAAAGAATGAATGAGTAAAAAGTAAGGAGGCATAACGGATTCTGAAGAATTAGAATTCAAGAAATATTAGGAACTCATGTATTGTGAGGTTATATTATGTTGTGAGAAAAAAATAGACAAACGTGTATAGAAGCAAATACATATGTACTAATGACTTAAGAGAATCTGATGGACTTTTCTTAAGAGATACATTTTGAAGCCAGTGAAATAAGCAGAGATTGGCTTAGAGTTTTAAAAATTTGTTTTGTCAGAGAGGCTGGAGGAGTTGAAAGTGAACAAATCAATCATAAAACAACTCAGTGGATGAAATCGTAAGACTCCTGAATGAAAACATGCATGGTAAACTCCATTAGTCTTGGTGATGATTTTTTTAATTTGACCCAAGGCAAAAGTAAACAAGAGGGACTTCATCAAACTTAAAAGCTTCCGCCTATCAAAGGAAACTGTTAACAAAATGAAAAGGCACCCTACTGAAGGGAAGAAAAGACTTGCAAACCATATATCAGATAAGGGGTTAAAATGTAAAACATATTAAAAAAACCAAACAAACTCATAAAACTTAACATCATGTCAATGTATGGCAAAACCAATACGGTATTGTAAAGTAAAATAAAGTAAAAATTTAAAAATAAAATAAAATAAAAGACCAAACTACTCCATGAAAAAATGGCCCAAAGACTTGAATAGACATTTTTCCAAAGACAAAACAGATGAGCCAACAGGCACAAAAGGATGGTCAATCATCAAGGAAGTGCACATGAAACCCACAATGAGCTTTCTTCTCACACCTGTCACAAAGGCTTTCACCAAAAAGATAAGAAATAGAATATTGGCCAGGATGTGGAGAGAATGAAACCCTTGTGCCTTGTTGGTAAAAATGTAAACTGGTACAATCACTATGGAAAATAATATGAAGTTTTCTCGAAAAATTAAAAACAGAACTACCATCAGTCAGTTCAGTCACTCAGTCGTGTCCGACTCTCTGCAACCCCATGAATCGCAGCACGCCAGGCCTCCCTGTCCATCACCATCTCCCGGAGATCACTCAGACTCACATCCATCGAGTCAGTGATGCCATCCAGCCATCTCATCCTCGGTCGTCCACTTCTCCTCCTGCCCCCAATCCCTCCCAGCATCAGGGTCTTTTCCAATGAGTCAACTCTTCACATGAGGTGGCCAAAGTACTGGAGTTTCAGCTTTAGCATCATTCCTTCCAGAGAAATCCCAGGGCTGATCTCCTTCAGAATGGACTGGTTGGATCTCCTTGCAGTCCAAGGTCCCAGCAATTCCACTTCAGGGGATTTATCTGAAGAAGCAAACAAAAAAAGTAACTCAAAAAGATACATGCAGCCCTGAAAATAATCAAGTGTCCATTGACAGATGAATGAGTGTGCTACCTATGCAATAGAGTATTATTCAGCCATGAAAAGAATGAAATATTTCCATTTGCAGTGACAAGGATGGCTCTTAAGGGTAACAAAGACAGAATTGTATAATCTCACTTATATATGGAGTATAAAAAGAAAAAAATACCCCTCAAAACCAAGCTCATAAATACAGAGAACAGATTGGTGGCTAACAGAAGTGGGGGCTGAGGGTGGGCAAAATGGGTGAAAGGAGTCAGAAGGTACAAAATTCTAGTTATAAAATGAATGTCAAGAGTTTGTAATGTGCAGCATGACAATTATAGTTAACACTGCACACATATTTGAAAGCTGAGAAGAAAATAAATCTTAAAAGCTCTAATCACAGGAAAAAAATTCTGTTAATAGTATGGTAGCAATATTAACCAGACATATTACAGTGATCATTTCATCCATTCATATATATATATATGTGTGTGTGTATATATATATGTATATATATGTGTGTGTGTGT
>SJYT01001414.1:191306-221657 GCA_006410635.1 Cephalophus harveyi | reverse complement strand
AGTATGGTAGCAATATTAACCAGACATATTACAGTGATCATTTCATCCATTCATATATATATATATGTGTGTGTGTATATATATATGTATATATATGTGTGTGTGTGTATATATATATATATATATATATGGAGAGAGAGAGAGAGAATCACTGTATTGTACTGCTGAAACTAATATGCCATATGCCAATTGTTATTTAATTGCTAAGTCTTGTCTGGCTCTTTTGCCATCGCATGACCTGTAGCCAGCCAGGCTCCACTGTGCATGGGATTTTACAGGCAAGAATACTGGAGCTGACATTTCCTTCTCCAGGGGATCTTCCTGAGTAGGGATTGAACCCGTGCCTCCTGTATTGGCAGGTGGATTCTTCACAGCTGAGCCACAGGGAAGCCCATCATATGTCAATTATACCATAAGAAAAGGACATTGAAAAGCCCACGATGTATTTTTTTCATGCTGTCAATTGACAGAAGAAGCCGCTCCAATTTTCACCTCTCGGCAAAATGCTAAGTAATGAAACTAAGTTACAAGTTTACTGAAGTGAAGTGAAAGTCGCTCAGTTTTGTCCAACTCTTTGCAACCTCATGGACTATACAGTCCATGGAATTCTCCAGGCCAGAATATTGGAGTGGGTAGCCGTTCCCTTCACCAGAGGACCTTCCCAACCCTGGGTCTGAACCCAGGTCTCTCACATTGCAGGCAGATATAAGTTTACTAAAATAATCCTAATTACATGATTTGGCTCTAATTTTTTATGTATGATATGAGATATTGAATAATCATACTGTTAAGTTATAAATGTACTTTCCAAAATCTAATTAGATTATTTGGATTTTTTACTTTTTTGGTACTTTCTATAGAGACTAAAATATCAGTCTGAACACTGTTTGAACAGACTACATATTGCCATCTTCATATTAAATTTGAGATAGAACAAGGGATCTGGTATAAGATAGCATCTCAGATAAGTTGTAGGTCAAAGATTAAGGATTATATGATTCCAAAGGCAGTGCTCTTTTTACTTACAAAAGTCTCCTGGCATTCAGTCAGGGAGGAAAGCTTCACCTGAAAAATACACACCACATTTATTGATAAATGTGAGGATAGGGCAAATAGAAGTGATGTTGTTGGGTGTCATATTTTAGGATGACTAGGGAGAGCTCTCTTAAATGAAGTGAAATTGTAGAGCAGTCTAAGCAAGGTAAGCAAAACTTCCCAGGATATAAGGAGGGTAGGAGGAGAGCGTTCCAGGCAGAGAGAAGAAATACAGATGCACAGAGCTGACATGCTCAGCTACTTGTGGAGAAGTCAGTGTGGCTGGAGTTCAGATACCCAGTATTAATGCTTATTCAAAAACCAAGTGATAGTATTAGTTTAGAGGACAGTTGGGGCTGGTAAAATATTGCAAGACATCAATTTATTAAGGAAAGATAAAGGCATAGAACAGGATTAAGTCACCAATAGAATATGGCAATTACAAATGATGAGGTCCAAAGATTGAACTTTGGAGCTCTCCAAACTTCAAAAATAAAAAATTATATCAGAATGGCTGCTATCAAAAAGTCTACAAACAATAAATGCTGGAGAGGGTGTGGAGCAAAGGGAACACTCTTACATTGTTGGTGGGAATACAAACTGGTACAGCCACTATGGACAACACTATGGAGATTCCTTAAAAAACTGGAAATAGAACTGCCATATGACCCAGTAATTCCACTGCTAGGCATACACACCAAGGAAAGCAGAATTGAAAGAGACCCGTGTACCCCAATGTTCATCGCAGCACTCTTTACAATAGCCAGGACATGGAAGCAATCTAGATGTCCACTGGCAGACGAATGGATGAGAAAGCTGTGGTACATATATACAATGAAATATTACTCAGCCATTAACAAGAATGCATTTGAATCAGTTCTAATGAGGTGGATGAAACTGGAGCCTATTATACAGAGTGAAGTAAGTCAGAAAGAAAAATACCAATACAGTATATTAACGCATATATATGGAATTTAGAAAGATGATAATGATGACCCTATATGTGAGACAGAAAAAGAGACACAGATATAAAGAACAGACTTTTGGACTCTGTGGGAGAAGGCAAGGGTGGGATGATTTGAAAGAATAGCATTGAAACATGTATATTATCATATGTGAAATAGATGACCAGTCCAGGTTCAATGCATGAGACAGGGTGCTCAGGGCTGGTGTGCTGGGATGACCCAGAGGGATGGGATGGGGAGGGGGGTAGGAGGGGGGTTCAGGATGGGGGACACATGTACACCCATGGCTGATTCATGTCAATGTATGGCAAAAACCACTACAATATTGTAAAGTAATTAGCCTCCAATTAAAATAAATTAATTAAAAATTTTAAAAATATATAAAAATAACCATCCAGGAAAAGAGCTCAAAAAGAGGAGAAAATGAAGGGAAAAAAAAACAAGAATATGTGTTGTCCCAGAGGTCAAGAGGAAGAAATATTTCAAATAGGATTGGTCAGTTCTTTCAAATGCTGGTCCCATGAGATAATGAATAACTATTGACCATTGGAGAGCTCTTTGCGGGTAGAAGGAAATTTGGATAAAGTAGTGGAGAAGAAAACCTATTTACAGTAGACTGAGAGTGGAAATTAAGTAGTAGTAATATAGAGCAATAGTAAATCATTTTAGCAGTTTTGTAGAAAAGCAGAATAGATGAAAAGATCATATTAGTTGGAGAAAAAATGTATCAAAAGAAAGTTCATTGCTATGATAGGAGATATTACAGTATTTATATATGACAATTTTTCAGAAATCAATGAGAAAAAATTTTGATGATCTAAAGGGGTAGGAATGCAGAATAGTCGGAGTGAAATCCTAAGGTAGGTGAGAGGCATCTATTCAATGGGCATAGCTCTTTTAATTTAATTTCTCCTAAACTACAGCATGAGTGAAAATCTTGGTTGTGTATAGTTTCTTTAGAAGATGTTTCCTGTAAGCAGAAATAAGTCATGAGATGGATATAGGAAAAAGAAAAATCCAATAAAGTTTGCATTATTGAGGACATGGTCTCCACAAAATAATATAGAATCTGTCCAAAATTTTTTAGTCACTGACCTTACTCCACTTTAATCCTCTGATTTTCATATCCCATTATTTAAGGGTCACCCCAGGGCATGATATAATAATAATAATATGCTGGGATGACCCAGAGGGATGGGATGGGGAGGGGGGTAGGAGGGGGGTTCAGGATGGGGGACACATGTACACCCATGGCTGATTCATGTCAATGTATGGCAAAAACCACTACAATATTGTAAAGTAATTAGCCTCCAATTAAAATAAATTAATTAAAAATTTTAAAAATATATAAAAATAACCATCCAGGAAAAGAGCTCAAAAAGAGGAGAAAATGAAGGGAAAAAAAAACAAGAATATGTGTTGTCCCAGAGGTCAAGAGGAAGAAATATTTCAAATAGGATTGGTCAGTTCTTTCAAATGCTGGTCCCATGAGATAATGAATAACTATTGACCATTGGAGAGCTCTTTGCGGGTAGAAGGAAATTTGGATAAAGTAGTGGAGAAGAAAACCTATTTACAGTAGACTGAGAGTGGAAATTAAGTAGTAGTAATATAGAGCAATAGTAAATCATTTTAGCAGTTTTGTAGAAAAGCAGAATAGATGAAAAGATCATATTAGTTGGAGAAAAAATGTATCAAAAGAAAGTTCATTGCTATGATAGGAGATATTACAGTATTTATATATGACAATTTTTCAGAAATCAATGAGAAAAAATTTTGATGATCTAAAGGGGTAGGAATGCAGAATAGTCGGAGTGAAATCCTAAGGTAGGTGAGAGGCATCTATTCAATGGGCATAGCTCTTTTAATTTAATTTCTCCTAAACTACAGCATGAGTGAAAATCTTGGTTGTGTATAGTTTCTTTAGAAGATGTTTCCTGTAAGCAGAAATAAGTCATGAGATGGATATAGGAAAAAGAAAAATCCAATAAAGTTTGCATTATTGAGGACATGGTCTCCACAAAATAATATAGAATCTGTCCAAAATTTTTTAGTCACTGACCTTACTCCACTTTAATCCTCTGATTTTCATATCCCATTATTTAAGGGTCACCCCAGGGCATGATATAATAATAATAATAATAATCATGATGATAAGATTTTAAAGCAGAGTTGAACATAGTCTATGGACTCATAACTGATGAATTTATTCAACCACTGATATAAAATGAAATTTTCTTTCAGAAGCCCTAAATAATTATCATTCAATTGATAACTCCATTTAGTCACTGAGAACATTAAGCAAGGTAGAAGAAGAGGCATTTTTGTATGCATGGAGGCATCTATATATATGCCCAATAGGAGAAATTTTACATCTTGCAACTCTGTTGAAAATTACTTGGCAACAGGCTAGCTAGTGTCTAGATACACTTTACTGGAAAGAGAAAACCTATATTTTAATATTTAAACACCTAATAAGAATCATGTCAAATTGTTAGTATATGAAGGATATTTGTGGCCCTGTCTGAGGACTCTCTTATAATGCCATTATTTGGTAGTTGCACATGGATATGGATTTATTCTGAGAAAATTAGCACTGTTAGAGAATCTCACAATATGTCTGTGGATTTGCTTTTTGTCTTCACTTTTACTGAAGTACAAGGAGGTTAAGTGACTTGCCAATGAACATCAAACATGAAGGTAAAAAAGCCAAGAATAGATCTTACAATTTTGAACCCAAGTTATTTATGTTGCTGTATTTATCGACTTTACCTTCTGCTTAGTCATTTGTTGGGCATATTTATGATAAATATAATGAAAAGAGATACTGTAATGCTTTAGAGGCTGTACTATATACCACGGAAGGATGAAAGCAGAATAAGTCTGTGAGGCCTATGGATTTTTGACTGAAGTTTCAGAATAACCAATTGACTATTCAGTTAACTTTTTAGGTTAGGGTCTCATTTTCCAGATCCGTAAAATTGATGCAATAGTTTCCTAGGTTCTTTTTAAGAACTACCTTCTGTTTTTCCAGGAGATGGTAATTGAGGATTTGGTCATTTTAACTTCATGTGTATGTATGGGGAGTGGCTTTACCATGCAGGCTTCCTTACGCGTGTGTGTGTACTATGCTGCCTCAGTTGCATTCGACCTTGTGAGCCTATGGACTGTAACCCACCAGGCTCCTCTGTCCATGGGGATTTTCCAGGCAAGAATATGGAGTGGGTTGCCATGCCCTCCTCCAGGGGATCCTTCCTACCCAGGGATCAAGCCCACATCTTCCACATTGCAGGCAGATTCTTCACCGGCTGAGCCACCAGGGAAGCCTTAGGTTTCCTTAGTCTTCCTGATTTTTGTCAGGGATTCTTAGGGATTCTGTCACCACAGGCTCCACAGGGAAGTCTGTAGTTAGCCATGTCTTTCTCCTAGAATGTTAGCCAGTTTGGCTTCATGGACATAGTCGTTTGCCCCATACACTTTCAGTAACACCTTTGGCACAAGGCCCATGGTGAAAGTACAAGGCAAATAATAAAGTTACCAGATGCCTTTTAGTATTTCTCATTACCCCTCTTCCACTTTAAGTCCTAATCTTCAGAAATCGTCTCCTTTAATGTTTTGTTTGTTTTTAGTTTCTATAACTGTTGCAGCAAATCTAATTAAAATGCATTTACCTATATTTTAGGTCATCAATCTCTAAGATTTGGAAAATGGTTTCCCTATAGGAGATTGTACATCTATATACTTCCCAAAGTTTTTATTTCTGGTGATACTAAATTCAAAACTTTTTCTAATGTTTATCTCTATTTATTTATTTAAAATATAAGTATATAATATAATGACTCACAAATTTGGAAGGTTGTGCTCCATTTATAGTATTATAAAATGCTGGCTATATTACCTGTGTTGTATAATATATGCTGTGGCTTATTTTATACTTTAAAGATTGTACCTTTTAACCACTACCCCTGTATTGCTTCTGCCACCTCCCCTCTCCCCACTGGTAACCACTAATTTGTTCTCTATATCAATGAGTCTTCTTTCTTGTTATATTCTCTGGTTTGCTGTATTTTTAGATTCCACATAGAAAATGATCTCATACTGTACTTGTCTCTCTCTGTCTGACATTTAGCATAATGCCTTGGTGGCTCTGTCATAAAGAACCTCCTGCTTTGGGAGGAGATGTGGGTTCGATCCCTGGGTTGGGAATATACCCTCGAGAAGGAAATGGCCACTCACTCCAGTATTCCTGCCTGGGAAATCTCATGGATGGAGGAGCCTGGAAAATTACAGTCCACAGGGTCACAAAAAGAGTCAGACAAGATTTAGCCACTTAACAACAATCTCCAATCCCAATCTCTGTTTATTCTTAGATCTCTATTTTTATTCCAAATCTTTTTCATATATTTTTATTCTACAATTTAAATATAATTTTTTTCTCATCTTTGCTTCACAAAATGAGGAAATTAGCATCCTTATCTACTGTCCTTTGCTGCTTCTAATTCTCTACACTCAAACTTTGCCACGTCATTCATTTTACAATATGAAGGAATTATGGTTCTTTGTTGTGACTCAGGTGGTTCTTTGCTCCACCATTATGAACATTTCTTTCCATTGCAAGGAGATTCTGCTCAGATTTTGCAAATAGAAGCAATTAATGGGAGGAGGAAGGGATAAGATATATTTTTCTGTTCCTAGTAATCAGGTATATCGCTAGGTATATCTTTTTCAACATTTCACTTTTAACCTATCTGTGTTTTTATATTTAAAGCACACAAAGTTGACAGTATATGTTTGAAACTTGTTTTTTTATGAGTCTGACATTTGACAGTTTTTGTCCTTTAATTATAATAGTTAGCTCTATTTATATTTAAAATAATTACTGATGTGATCGAGATTTAATCTACCACTTTCCTGTTTATTTAGTTTTTGTTTCATATGTATATCTTTGTTCCTTTCACTTGGAATTAATTAACAATATTTCAGAATTTCATATAGAATGTTTACTTAATTTCTATATGCTTGGTAACTTCTGGATAACTTTTAGGTATTGTTTTCTAGTTTAAATTTTGTAGTCAAAGAGCATGCTTTGAATAATTTTTTTTTTTAATTGAACATTTGAAAAAGCTGTGTTCAGCTGTTACCAGGTGACATGTTCTGGAAATATCAGTTTGGTTGATTATCATTTTAATGTCCTTTAAATATTCTACAGTTTTGCTGATTTTCTACGTGCTTATTCAATGTAAAACGAAGAGATTTGAAAACGTAAAATACGATTATACTTCTTCTTGCCTTCTAATATTCTAGTATCCTAACATTTCTTCTAGGAAATACACATTACTTCTAATACACATTACTGTTATAGTGGTCACTGAGGCCTTGTTCATCTTCTCCCCACTTTGCTTCATCATGGGTATTTTCTATTTTTATATCTTAATGTACAGCAAGCTTCCATTCTGCATTATCTAATCTGCCCTCAAGCTCACTCAGTGAATTTTCACTTCTGATATTGTCATTTCCATATCTAGAAAGTGCATTTAGTCCTTTTTATACCTTCCATTTTCCTTTTCAGTAGTATATTCATGTTTTCTTTTAAATACTTTTACACAGATAGATATTTTAATGCTCTTGCCTGTCAATGCTATTATCCCTCTTCTTTCTAGGTCTGTTTTATTGACAGGTTTTCCTTGTCATATCATTTTCTTGCTTCTTGCTATGTTTAGCATTGCTTTATTTAAAAAAAATAAAAAGATGTTTTGATGTGGGCCGTTTTTAAAGTCTTTATTGAATTTGTTAGACTGTTGCTTCTGTTTCTTTTTATGTTTTAGTTTTTTGGCTGCAAGGCCCATGGGATCTAAACCACATCCCCTGCCCTGGCAGACAAGGTCTTAACCAATGGAATGCCAGGGAAGTCCTAAGCTAGCATTCTTTTAAAATTTAACAGTATAACTCTGATTCTGGGTTTTGAATTTTAACAGTAGGCAGTTAAATTACTAGTGGTACTATTTGTTTCTTTTGAGATTTGCTGTTAATATTTATTTGGTAGATCTCAGATGGTCTTTATTATGTAAGCAATTTAGTCCCACTGCTGCTGCTGCTAAGTCGCTTAGTCGTGTCCGACTCTGTGCGACCCCATAGATGGCAGCCCACCAGGCTCTCCCGTCCCTGGATTCTCCAGGCAAGAATACTGGAGTGGGCTGCCACTTCCTTCTCCAATGCATGCAAGTGAAAAGTGAAAGTAAAGTCGCTCAGTCGTGTCCGACTCTTAGCGACCCCATGGACTGCAGCCACCAGGCTCCTCCGCCCATGGGATTTTCCAGGCAAGAGTACTGGAGTGGGGTGCCATTGCCTTCTCCTACTACTTAGGTGGTTTTCCTGTGGTCTCTACTAAATACGTATGGTTGGTAGGGATACCCGTCTCTGTCTCTGGTAGACTGTAATTTTAGTGTTTTCTTGTGTGCTCTCCGGATCAACTCACATCACTTTTGGCTGCTCAACCTCGTAGACATTCACCCAGTGCATGTGTGTGTTAGTAGATGTGATGGCTAATTTTATGTCAACTTGGTTAAGCTGTGTGTGGGTGGTTGCTGAAGTCGCTTCAGTTCTGCCCGGCTCTGTACCGCCCTGTGGACTGTAGTCCTCCTCTAATCCCCTGGAGTAGGAAGTGGCAACCCGCTCCAGTGTTCTTGCCTGGAGAATCCCATGGAGAGAGGAGCCTGCAGGCTACAGTCCATGGGGTCACAAGAGTCGAACACAGTTGAGCGACTAAGCAGACACAGCACACACAGCTAATGTTTACAATTAGTTGACTTTAGGTCAAAGAGATTGATAATGTAGGTGGGCCTCATCCTATTAATTAGAAGTCATAAGAGCAAAAAAAGTTTTTCTGGAGATAAATAAATTCTGCTTTAAAGTTGTAGCATCAAATCCTGCTTTAGTTTCCAGCTTATCAGACTGCCAAGAGTTTCAGACTTGCCTGCCCCCAGAATCACATGAGCCAATTTGTTAATTCCTTAAAAATGTCATCTATCTATCTATCTATCATCCTTCTAACTATCATCTATTTCCTATTGGTTCTGATTTTCTGGACACATCTGACTGATAGAATAACCTGTGAATAAATGTTAAAGGGGGTGGCATATGGGAATTTCTGAAACTTTTTTCTTTGCAATTCTGTTCTCTCTGGAATTCTGTTCTACAGCTTCCAGCTGATTCAGCATCCATGAAATCAGCCTCTGTTTCCTCTGTTAAACAAGATAGTATGCTCTGCTTAGCCTCTCCTTATTCACTGGTTTGTCCAGACAGAATTCTGAGGCAATCGTCAGATCCACTTCACTTATTTCTTCTCTTCCAGTGATTGTGGTCTTGCACTGCCTGTTGTAACCAAAAAATGTCTTATACATTTTGTCTTTTTTTCTGTTTATAATAGGAAGTTAAATTCAGTCCCTCCATTTTAAAAATTTTATTTATTAAAAAAATTATATCATATTGAGGTATAGTTGATTATTAATGTCATGTTAGTTTTAAGTGTCTATCAAAGTGATTCTGTTATACATATACATGTATCTATTGTTTTTCAAATTCTTTTCCTATTTAGGTTGTACACATGCTATATTTAAAATAAGTTACCAACAAGGACCTACTATCTAGCACAGGGAACTCTTCTCAATACTCTGAATGTCAGTCCTTCTTATCCCATGTTGACTGGAAACTTGTCTTTCCATCTTCAACATTAGCCAGGCAAAAATTAAATCAATTAAGAACCTCTATTTAAAAATCATATTGGAAAAAGCTATATTTCATAAGGAAATAGACATTTACAGTTCTATTTTCAGTAAACTAGAAATAGAAAAATTTCATATATAGGCACTCTCCTTGCAAGTTTACTTTGCAATTTATTTTCACAAAGAGATTGTCTTCCATTTGATCTCAGCTAGTGTATAATCAACCTTTTCTCTGTTCGTACACTGTCTTGGTGGGGAGTTGGAGTAAACTACAGGTGCATTGAAAGGCCATGATCAGTGATTTGTTTAATATATTATTTTATATTTGCTCAGAACCATGATTTTAGGGCTTTCTTAACAAATGTAAATAATAGACCTCTTGTCTCTGCACTGTGATAGGACTGGTCAGCTAATAATTTTATGGATTTCTCTTATTGCTTTGGGACATCAACTGGCCATAACATTGAAAAAAAAAAAGAAGGAATCCTCTCTGAGTCTAATAGTATAATTCCCATTCCATCCCCTTCTTACTATTTTTCTGGACTAATGAGTTTATTCATAACTTTTCCTCCTGTGTTCACAAACTGCTACTTCTTTTCTTTTATTGATTCATTTCAGGTCTAGTATAACTGGAAAATTACTCCTTTCACAGCATTAAATTTCTGTATTGTTTTTTCCATTTCAGTAACTATATGATAGATATAAGTCTTAGTTTCCTTTTCTGTAATAATGATTGAGGTGCATATAATGGACAAATAGAAAATGTTTTATATAAAATGGCCTAATGGAAGCACTTTTCCTTGTTTAAAAAACACAGTATCTTCCATTTTTATGTCTATTTGATGCTATTTCTCAACTCTCAATTTAGCTTTCCCTGGTGGGAGTCATCATTACTTGCTCCTAGCAAGCAGAAAAATTGCAACAAAGTCATTTGGTTTCTCCCATTTTCTTTATTCCATATTTTTGAAGTCACCTCTGTAATGAGATGGCTGTAAAGGCTATTTTGTTTGCATTCTCCATTGCTATTTTTTTTCTCTTTCTGCAATATTATCCTATGTACCTTGTACTCTGTTTAAATCCTGGGTTAAGACTTAGTTTGTATGTGTTAACTAGATGTATTTTCTCTCAATCAAGACTAAAGTAGTTGTATTTTGAGTAACATTTATGAATCTTGAAGAATATGTTAATTGTATGACTCTGATTTTTATAATATTAATAACTTTGCTAATTAAATTGAAATTATTAAAACATAAATAAGTTAATGTGAGTTCAGATGTCATCATTATCTAATGTATTGCTTTCTTTTAAATGTTGTGGTTATCTTATTAGAAAAAAAATAATTAATTGAGGATTTTCAAAGAACATTATTCAAAAAATGTTTACTTCGTTGTGTTCCTTCAGCACCAAGGAGAGTGAAAGATAGAAACTGTTCAATAAGTAGTATTTGCAATCGATGAGATCATTTAAAGTAGTTTTAATAGCATGTTGGAAATAGTTTGCTGTGAATTTAACATATCATCACACTAAGTAATAAATATTTTATAGCTAGAATTGTGCCAGTCAATTTTTTTTCTTTACCATGCAGCATTTCACTTGGCTGTTATTCCTTTTAATACAAAATCTGAAAGTATTTCTCTCTGAAACTTTGTCAACATTAAATTCAGGACTTGTATATATATTGCTTAAAACAAATACCTCACTCTTGTAGATGAATTCATTTTGATTAGGTGGTCACTGGCCATAGGGGAAAGCAATAGTATTTTTCATTTTTCAATATCTGATCTAAATTATTAAGCTTAAGTAAAAACTATGAAGTCATGAGGATCAATACTACCAATTTTTAAGTATAGAATACCCATTAGAGCTAATTTAAGATAAAATTGTCCCTTTTATAAAATGCAATCTTCTCTACTACTTCCTGCTGCTGCTGCTGCTAAGTCGCTTCAGTCGTGTCCGACTCTGTGCGACCCCACAGATGGCAGCCCACCGGGCTCCGCCATCCCTGGGATTCTCCAGGCAAGAACATTGGAGTGGGTTGCCATTTCCTTCTCCAATGCATGAAAGTGAAAAGCGAAAGTAAAGTCGCTCAGTCATGTCTGACTCAGTGACCCCATGGACTGCAGCCTATCAGGCTCCTCCGTCCATGGGAGTTTCCAGGCAAGAGTACTGGAGTGGGGTGCCATTGCCTTCTCCCTACTACTTCCTACCTCCAATTTTATCTATAACAATGATTTGGATATTTTTGTTTTAAATCTTACAATCATTGTATAATTTTAAAAATATTTTAAAGTACATGGAAAATAAATAATTGATTTTTATATTATTTTCATGATATTATCTGAAAATATTTATTGTTATACAGTCAAAATTCAGCTATTGTTCTTAATGCTGATTTTATAAGCAATTTTTCCCATATTCCTTTTTTGTTTCCCAAAGGTGATCATAGAAAAGGTAGCTAAGGAAAAATAACCTGAAAAGATAAAATGTCTAAGATATTGTTTTATTAGTACAAATTTTAAGAGAAATTTGCACATAATATTCCTTAAATTTAAGTACACAAAAACATTTTTGGTATAAGTACACAAAAATATAGCACCTCCATCACCCTTTTGAAATGCATGTTATTTCACATCTGTTATCTCATCTGTGACTCCCATAAGCTCCCATAAATTGTACTTACTAAATATCAGTAACATTGCAGACATCTATAGACCTCTAAATGGTATAATTTTTATATGACTATTTCTATTTTTTTATCTTTTGGCCACACCATGCAGCATGAGAGATATTATTTCCCTGACCAGGGATCAAACTCATGTACCCTGTTTTGCAAGTGTGGAGTCTTAACCATAGGGCCACCAGGGAAGTCTCTTATATGACTATTTTTATGGTCAGATATCTAAGGTCATTAAGTCTATTTGCAGGCTTTTTTAACACTTGATTTCTGACTTACCTTTTTCTGATGTTATTTACTTAAGTACAAATACTGATCTTAATTTTAGAGATTGATAATAAAGCACTACAGTTAATCACATGCCAAATTTCTAAAGATGCTTATGGGGAAATTGTACCTTTTTATAGATATTGCATTACTTTGTTTAGAAGCAATATTTTTTTTCTGTTAAATAATTTTTGTTCTCTTGCTAAATCCTTTGGGATGGAAACACAACAGGCACAGTGGGAAAAAAAAAACAAACAAACACAAAAACTAGCCTACCCTAACCATTACTCTTCTTGGAAATTTAATAAACATTTAAACATTTCTGGTGTCTTTCTTTGATACAATGAATTATTGGACTGAATTGTCTCAAAGATTTTCAGCTTTAAATTTCTAACAGTCTAGCTTTCTGTTTCACATATACAGTTAATTAGAAGTTGCATAAAAGCAATTTTGGTCAGATGAGAAAAGATTCATTTTGGTTAAGCAGGTGATCACTGGCAGAAGGTTAAAATGGAGCTTGTTGCTGTTGTTCAGTTGCTAAATCTGGACAACTAATGTCTGAATCTTTGTGACCCCAGGGACTGCAACATGCCAGACTCTGTGTCCTCTACTATCTCCCAGAGTTTGCTCAAGCTCATGTAGATTGAGTTGGTGATGCTATCCAGCCTTCCCATCCTCTGCCACTTTCTTCTCCTTTTCCCTTCAGTCTTTCCCAGCATCAGGGTCTTCTCCAGTGCTTTTGCTATTCTCATCAGGCGACCAAAGAATTATAGGAGCTTCAGCTTCAGCATCAGTCCTTTCAATGAATATTCAGGGTTGATTTCCTTTAGAATTGACTGGTTTGATCTTGCTGTCCAAGGGACTCTCAGTTCAATTCAATTTAGTTCAGACGCTCAGTTGTGTCCGACTCTTTGCGACCCCATGAATCGCAGCATGCCAGGCCTCCCTGTCCATCACCAACTCCCGGAGTTCACTCAGACTCACATTCATTGAGTCAGTGATGCCATCCAGCCATCTCATCCTCTGTCTTCCCCTTCTCCTCCTGCCCCCAATTGCTCCCAGCATCAGAGTCTTTTCCAATGAGTCAACTCTTCGCATGACATGGCCAAAGTACTGGAGTTTCAGCTTTAGCATCATTCCTTCCAAAGAAATTCCAGGGCTGATCTCCTTCAGAATGGACTGGTTGGATCTCCTTGCAGTCCAAGGGACTCTCAAGAGTCTTCTCCAACACCACAGTTCAAAAGCATCAATTCTTCGGCGATCAGCCTTCTTCACAGTCCAACTCTCACATCCATACATGACCACAGGAAAAACCATAGCCTTGACTAGACGGACCTTAGTTGGCAAAGTAAGGTCTCTGCTTTTGAATATGCTGTCTAGGTTGGTCATAACTTTTCTTCCAAGGAGTAAGCATCTTTTAATTTCATGGCTGCTGTCAGCATCTCTCAAGAGTATCTCAAATACCACTGTTCAGAAGCATCTATTCTTTGGCACTCGCCTTTTTCATGGCCCATCTCTCACATCCGTACATGACTACTGAAAAAAAACATACCGTTGACTATACAGATCTTTGTAAGCAAAGTGACGTCTCTGCTTTTTAATGTGGTTTATCATGGCTTTCCTTCCAATGACCAAGTGTCTTTTAATTTCATGGCTGTAGTCACTGTCTGCAGTGATTTGGGAACCCAAGAAAATAAAATCTGTCATCATTTCCACTTTTTCCCCTTCTATGTGCTGTGAACTCTTGGGACCAGATGCCCTGATCTTAGATTTGTAATATTGAGTTTCAAGCCAGCTTTTTCATTCTTCTCTTTTACCCTCATCAAGAGGCTCTTTAGTTACTCTTCCTTTTTTGCCATCAGAATGATATCATCTGCATATCTGAGGTTGTTGATGTTTCCCCTTGAAATCTTGATTCCAGCTTGTGATTCTTCCAGCCCAGCGTTTCACATGATGTACTCTGCATATAAGTTAAATAAGCAGGGTGACAATATACAGCCTTTCCCAATTTTGAGCTAGTCAGTTGTTTCCTGTCTAGTTCTAACTGTTCCTTTCTGACCTGCATACAAGTTTCTCAGGAGACAGGTAAGGTGGTCTGGTGCTCACATTTCTTTAAGAATTTTCATTTGTTGTGATTCGCACAGTCAAAGGCTTTAGGATAGTCAACGAAGCAAAGCTAAAGGCTTTTTGGCAATTTCCTTGCTTTCTCAATGAGAAATGGAGTGATATTAACTAGAAATAATTACACTAAGTTTCCATACAGGGTCATGGTTATTACATAAATTATCTGTGATTACATTTCCTCTGTACCCCAAGTTTGTTCATAATCTATTCCCTGTGAAAGATATTGCTCGAAATCCTGGCCTTTTAGTTCTCTGGGAAATTTTATTCTGATCGCTTTATCTTAAGTTTCATCAACTTTTCCTATGGCCAAAGTCATACCATAACACTCCAATCTTGGATACTGCTCTACCCCCAAAACATGACAAACATCTCAACGCAATCTCCAGTTTTTCATTTTCCTTCTCATTTATTACTCCAGCAACTGTTCTCTGTATATGTTGGTTCCTAACACAGTATCTCATTGGGAATTCTATCCTTCCCATTTATAGGCCTAAATTCTCCAGTGAAACCGAAAAATGTAATGGTGGCTTTCTTCATGGGTTGCTGAGCCTTGGATTGGCACCTCAGTACTAGACAGTGACAGTACTAATCATTTATAGTCCTGTGCATCAGTGACGCTTTGGCAGCTTGGGCAATCAATTACTTGTGTCAATATTTTTCAGCTTTGTGAAACTTCCCATTTCTTCCATCAGCAGAAATTTAAATTTTCTGTTCAGACAGAAAAGAATTGATCAATATCTCAAATTCCAACTACTAATCTGTGTGTGCATGCTAGGTTGCTTTGGTTGTATCTAACTGCTTGTGACCCCATGGACTTTAGCCTGCCTGGCTCCTCTGTCCATGGAATTCTCCAGCAAGAATACTGGTGTGGGTTGCCGTGTCCTCCTCCAGGGGATCTTCCCGAAACAGGGGTTCAACTATGTCTCTTACGTCTCCTGCACCATCAAGTGAGTTCTTTGCTGCTGAGTCACCTAGGAAGCACTTAACTACCAACCTACAAACTAGTATAAATTCCCACCCTTTCCCTATTCTTTCTGCCACAGTATTGCAGTTGTCATTCTTCCCTTCTTAAATCAATCTTAAAGTTGGCCTTTAAACAATTTTGTTCTATTTCCCATTAGAGTCAGTATCTTCAGATTTTTCAACTGTATTATCTTTGTCCATATGTATTTATACATCTTAGAAACACTCCAGTATGAACAGAAAATGTCTTTTTCTAAAGGACATTTAAAGAATTAGCTATAATTCTATTTTTTTTTTTTTTTGCATTTTGCAGTCTAACTCTGAAAATAAGTTTTAAAAATCTTTATTCCTATTTCACCATCTCTCATTTGTACACCTAAGGGTTCAGTTCAGTCGCTTAGTCATGTCCGACTCTTTGCTACCCCATGGACTGCAGCACACCAGGCCTCCCTGTCCATCACCAACTTCTGGAGTTTACTCAATCTCATGTCCATCAAGTTGGTGATGCCATCCAGTAATCTTGTCCTCTGTCATCCCCTTCTCTTCCTACCTTCAATCTTTCCCAACATCAGGGTCTTTTCAAATGCTTCAGTTCTTTGCATCAGGTGGCCAAAGTATTGGAGTTTCAGCTTTAGCATCAGTCTTTCCAATGAATATTCAGGACCAATTTCCTTTAAGATGGACTGGCTGGATCTCCTTGCTGTCCAAGGGACTCTTGCCCAGAATGCTACTGGAGATCAGTGGAGAAATAATTCCAGAAAGAATGAAGGGATGGAGCCAAAGCAAAAACAACACCCAGTTGTAGATGTGACTGGTGATGGAAGTAAAGTCCGATGCTGTAAAGTACAAGAAGGCATAGGAACCTGGAATATTAGGTCCATGAATTAAGGCAAATTGGAGGTGGTCAAACAGGAGATGGCAAGAGTGAACATCAACATTTTAGGAAACTGAACTAAAATGGACAGGAATGGGTGAATTTAACACAGATGACCATTATATCTACTACTGTGGGCAGGAATCCCTTAGAAGAAATGGAGGAGCCATCATGGTCAACAAAAGAGTCCAAAATGCAGTACACCTAATGCAGTTTATGTGAAACCACCTTGGCAAATGGCATCAGTGATTTCCAAGACACTGCAGTCAGTGGCCATGCCTTAGTCTTCTTGCTTAACCTCTCATTACCCTTCCCAATAAGTAACACTCTCTTTTTAAACACTATCTTCTCTTCAAATTTTATTGTATTTTCTCCAGGTATTTTTCCTACTTTTTCAATTTTTCCAGTGGTCTGTACCATCTTTGAATGTTGAATTTCCTCATGACTTTCCTCTTCCTCAATTCAATTTTCAATTTACTCTTCCTCTTATATATTACCAGAGCTCACCAAAGCCTATAAACACACATTTCTAATACCCTTTTTTGAGCTTTAAATATGTGTGCATATTTATTAAGTATCTGTTTATCTATCTATTCCTTTGTCTATCATCTACCATCTCTCTAGACCACAATTTAAACTCAAAAGCAAAATATCTGTCTATCTGGACCAATTATCCATCCCCCACGAGGTGCCAGATGTGTGAATTTCTTCTAGAATAGCAGTCTTGTTCCCTCTCTAACCTCTCAATCACTCTCTGATTAAAGAAGAAGCTATCTGATTGAGTTTTGAAAAAAGAGCACAGCATGCTTAGCTCAGTCCCCCCCGCCCCATGTCATAGCTACTCCATCAGTATGCTGCCTTTTATTTAATCTTATGGTGTATTCAGTTGCTTTAATTAGAAAGATAAGAGATAGAAGTGGATTTCATCTTCTTTTTCCTTATGCTCTTCACCCTTACACATCCAACCAACCTTGTATTTCTCCAAACTCTCATTGTTGCTGTTCTGTTTCTGCCTTCTCTCTCTCCTGAGTACTCCAGTGGCATTCTCTCCTCACTTCTTGTATTGTATACAGCTCCAATTATCCTTTAAAATGCATAGCTATTAATGTTACTATATCACTTAAAAATACTTTCAGTATTTGTAGCTATCTACAGGAAAAAATCCAAACTTTTAATCTGTCTAAAAATTGGTGTACAACTGGATCCTTGTACTTCCCTTTCTTACTCACTATCCACCAGCTTGTTCTTTAAGAATTAGCAGTAGTCTTCTCAGAATTCTTCAGCATGCTATATATTTTTACCAACTCAGAATTTTTATGCATCCTATTCCTTTTCTCTGAAACAATCTCAACCTTCTCCATTTGAACCTATTCACTTGGATAATATCTATTATTCTTTCAGATTTTAGTTCTCAGTTAATAGCTAATTCTCATGAAGTCAGTGAAAGTCACTCAGATGTGTCCTACTCTTTGCAACCCCATAGACTATACAGTCTGTGGAATTCTCCAGGCCAGAATCCTGGAGTGGATAGCTGTTCCCTTCTCCAGGGGGATTCTCATGAAAGCTGTTTATTGATTACTGAAATAGAGTAGGAAAACAATTGTATGCTCTGTATTGCACTCTGTATTGCATTCTGTATGTTACAGTGCATAATGGAAATTCTAACTCTAAGTTAACTATTTATAGTGATCTCTGTAGTGTTGTCTTCCTTGATAGACTATAAACCTATAAGGGCAGGGGCTATCTTTTCTCAGGGCCACGATGGACTCTCCAACATATTGAGTTCAGTATTAATAGCCAACAAAGAGGTAGGAATTTCCCAGAAAACTATGACAAAAAGAAGGCAAGGAAAATATGGAAATATGAATGGTTACTTTGCATCTGGTGGAATTTAAGTAAGAGAGCAAGTATGAATATCAATGGGATTGAAATAACATAAAATAGAAATTTTGTGACTACTGGAATATTTAAATGATGTACAGTTACAATGTTTCTTTCTTTTCAGGCTACTGTAATTATGAAATTTAATATAAATGATAGTATCCCATCCAACTACATAATAAAACCATGATCTGAAGTTCCATTTTTAACTTAATAGAATAACTCTTAAGTCAGTTATTTAAAGGTGAATATTTATTGTTGGATCTGAAAAATATTTGAGCGCTAAGGAAGAACACAATACAAATTAATACATTATTTTTGGAGCACTTGTAGTTTTAATGTAAATATCGATTTCTGCCTTAATTTTATTGTCAATATATAACAGATTGATAGATTGATACATATCATATCATTATTGTAAAAGGCGTTTTACTTTTCTTTGTTAATTCAGGAAGAACATCTTAAAACAAACAGCTTAAAGTTTGACTATCTACCTCATTTTAAATCTGTTTGTCTCTTCTTGGGTGTTCCTAATTATTATCCATAAATAATTACTATTACTAGTAGTATTGCTATTACTACTGTTACTAATTTAGAGGGACCTGGTAGACTACAGTCCATAGGGTCACACAGAGTTGGAAATGGCTGAAGTAACATAGCACTCATGCATATATTTATATACTGCTACTGATAATATATATATACATTGTTGTTGTTGCTCAGTCGCCCAGTCGTGTCCGACTCTTTGCAACCCCATGGACTGCAGCACTCCAGGCCTTTCAGTCCCTCACCAACTCCCAAAATTTGCCCAAGTTCATGTCCATTGCCTCAGTGATGCCGTCCAGCCATTTCATCCTCTGACGTCCTCTTTTCCTCCTGCTCTCAATCTCTCAGCATCAGGGACTTTTCCAATGAGTCAACTGTTCACATTCGATGACCAAAATACTGGAGTTTCACCTTTAGCATCAGTCCTTCCACAAGTATTCATGGTTTATCTCCCTTAAGATTGACTGGTTTGATCTCCTTGCTGTCCAAGGGACTCTCAGGAGTCTTCTCTTAGCACCACAGTTTAAAGGCACTTTTAAAAAGTTCAATTCTTTGGTACTTCAAATAATTATATATATATAATTATTGTACACTTACATCCTAGGGCATATTTACAGAAACTTTAGCAGGTAGGTCTTGAGATACTATTATTTCCTCCCTTTTCATATGAGGAAAATGCAAAACAGGAGATTATGTGACTTGACCAGATCTTGCTGCCAGTAGAAGCAGCGCTGCTTTACAAACTCAGGAATGTGGCTGCAGAGCCCATGCTGTTTAGCACTATTTTATAATCTCAGGCACTGTAGTGCCATCTCTGCTTTCATCTGTTCCAGTCCTGCTTCCACAGTCAGTCCTGATGGAGCTACAGCAACAGCTGTGCTGTGTGCAATAGGAAGAGCACATGACTTGGAATCCGACAGACCTAAATGGAAAGAATAAATCCTCCCCCTGGAGAAGGAAATGGCAACCCACTCCAGTACTCTTGCTTGGAGAATCCCATGGAGGGAGGAGCCTGGCAGGCTACAGTCCATGGGGTCGCAAAGAGTCGGACACGACTGAGCGACTTCACTTCTTCTGTGCCTTCAGGGTGCCATGGGCTTCTCTGAGGCCTGGTCTTCCCATCTGACAAGAGGAAATAGTAGCATCAAATCTACATAGCCCGCAGCTTTATCTTAAGATAAAGATTCCTTCCTTAAAGAAGGAATGAGATAGTTAATAAAAAAGTTTTTGTAAGCCACTCTATAAATGTAAGCAATATTGATATATAACTCATTTGCCTTAGCACCTTGCTGTTATAGTGAACAATGAGAACTAGCTGAATTCCCGCTTTGAAACATAGTTATCCTAACATTAGTTATTCTATCAAATTCACTATCTGCGAAATGGAAATAAAAATTGCTTGTCTCATACATTAAGGTATTCTAGATATTTGTAAGATGGTTTATACATGACAGTAGATATATATTAATTCCTCAGTAAATGTGAGTTCCCTAATACTTTCCCTCAGTGCCCTAGGATTCAGTAAACCAAGACAAGATTTTTGGCTTCCTTTTTATGTTTGCTTAGTTTTCTCAATTCTTATCTGTTAGGCCCTAGAGCTTGGATTATTTTAGCCAAATTATAGTTCTCTCTTTTCCAACTTTGGAATGATTGAACTGGACTGATCTCTTTACAAGATTCTTGCTTTTAGTTTGGCTAAAAAATTTGTTCAGGTTTTTCGGTAAGATGCTATGAAAAACCCAAATGAACTTTCTTTGCCAACCCAATACTTTGTTCTTCCTGATTATACACCACTGCTTTATAAATTCTCTTTAGGATTATGATTTAACCCACTTTTGAGATGGGAAAGAGTGGAAACAGTGGCTGACTTTATTTTCTGGGCTCCAAAATCACTGCAGATGGTGATGCAGGCATGAAATTAAAAGACACTTACTCCTTGGAAGGAAAGTTATGACCAACCTAGAAAGCATATTAAAAAGCAGAGACATTACTTTGATAACAAAGGTCCATCTAGTCAAGGTTATTGTTTTTTCAGTAGTCATGTATGGATGTGAGAGTTGGACTATAAAGAAAGCTGAACATCGAAGAATTGATGCTTTTGAACTATGGTGTTGGAGAAGACTCTTGAGAGTCCCTTGGACTGCAAGGAGATCCAACCAGTCCATCCTAAAGGAGATCAGTCCTGGGTGTTCATTGGAAGGACTAATGCTGAAGCTGAAACTCCAATACTTTGGCCACCTGATATGAAGATCTGACTCATTTGAAAAGACCTTGATGCTGGGAAAGATTGAGAGCAGGAGGAAAAGGGGATAACAGAGGATGAGATGGTTGGATGGCATCACCAACTCAATGGACATGGGTTTGGGTGGACTCTGGCAGTTGATCGGAGAAGGCAATAGCAAGCCACTCCAGTACTCTTGCCTGGAAAATCCCATGGATGGAGGAGCCTGGTAGGCTGCAGTCCATGGGGTCGCTAGAAGTCGGATGCGACTGAGCGACTTCACTTTCACTTTTTGCTTTCACACAATGGAGAAGGAAATGGCAACCCACTCCAGTGTTCTTGCCTGGAGAATCCCAGGGACAGGGGAGCCTGTTGGGCTCCTGTCTATGGGGTCGCACAGAGTCTGACACGACTGAAGCGACTTAGCAGCAGCAGCAGCAGCTGGCAGTTGATGATGGACAGGGAGGCCTGGTGTGCTGCAGTCCACGGGGTCACAAAGAGTCAGACACCACTGAGCGACTGAACTGAACTGACCTGACAGAGTGCAATGATATCATTACTCTACATAATTTATTTAGAGTATCCCAAAATATCATTTTCTAAAACTGCCATTGAACTTGCTTATCTACTAATTTAAGTCTTTCAAAGGTGGTGGAAAATCTGGATGCTTCTCTTCCATTTGATAATTGCAGCGGCAGATGTACCATTGCTAGGAGGCACCATGAATTCTTTGCCTGCCCTTTTCACTGTCAAAGCTTTGTGATCTTGGAGTTGCAGAGCTTTTCCATCTCTTTTAACTGATGAAGACATTCTTTATTCTAGGAATATAACTTGTCATCTATATACCTAATGATTTTGTTACAATTGTCAAGAAATTTCAGTTATCCTCTTTATCAACAGATGAAGTTCCCCAGGTTTCTTTGTACACTTTGTTAAGGTAGAATTTTAGGAAAGGGTTCTTTATGATTCTTTGTATCTGCCTGTTTGTTTCTTCAGCTTGGGGGACAGCTAGCAGTTTTCACCATGACCTGAACCCTCTAATGGAACTAAGAAGAGTTGTTGATTTTCACCTTGTTCAGTTTTTTTTTTTTTTTCTTTGTTGTGAGAATGAGGGTAATGAGGTCCAACCTCCATTGTTATTAAAGTACTATTTTGTTTAACCATTCTTCTATTGGAGGGCATATGGGCTGTTTCTAGCTTTTGGCTATTATAAATAAACCTACAGACATTTATGCATACATTTTTGTATGACTGTAAGTCTTCACTTTTCTCAGATAAATACCGAGGAGTGCAATTACTGGGTCTTAACAGCAGTTGCCTATTTCTTATTAACAACAATTACAAATTATTTTCAAAAATGTCTTTGCCATTTTGCCATTTTACATCCTCATCTGCAGTGTGTGAGTGATCCAGTTTCTCCATGTTCTCACCAGGATTTGATGTTTTCACTATTTTTTAAAACCATTCTGTTAGTTATTTAGTGATAGCATACTGTGGTTTTGATTTACATTTCCTTGTGGCTAATAATATTAACATCTTTTTGTGTGTTTATTTATTATCTGTATATCCTCTTCAGAGAAAAACCTCTTTATGTCTTTAGCTCATTTGGTAATTGTATTGTTTGTTTTTTTACTGTTGACTTTGAGAATTCTTTATATACTCTAGATATGAGTTCCTTGTTGGATACGTGTTTGCAGGTCTCACAATCTATAGCTTATCTTTTTATCCTCTTGCCAGGGTCTTTGCAGCGCAAAAGCTTTTAATTTTGAGAAACTCTAATTTTTCAATTTTCCTCCAATGGAATGTGTTTTCAGTGTCGGTTCTAAGAACTCTTCGCCTAGTCCTATCCTCCAGAAATTTTCTATTTCTGGGTTCTCTATTCTGATCTACTGAGACGAATCTATCCACTGCTCTGGTGTACTGTCTTGATTGTTTTACCTATATAGTAAACCTTACTATCAGAGTGATTCTTTCTACTTTATTTTTCTTTGTCAAGTTGGCTTATCTTTTTACAAGTTTCAAAAGTAAAATATAAAGGCACTCTTGTAAAATATTTCAAACAATAATAGATTCATATATTTTGGGGGGGAATATATTTTAGTAACTTTTAAAGAAAAATTCCCTTTTCAATCACAGAGGAGGGTATATATTTGTTTCCCAAATGCTTATCCTTGGTGATGGGCTTGATGCTTCTAGCTCTATATAATGGCTGAAATGACTAATGCTTTACATTGTGTAACTGAAAAGACTTGAACTAAAAAAGTGGCCTTAGGTGGACTTCTCACTTTGTAGTGGTAAGATCATGCTGCTTTGCTTCATCAAAGCAACACAGAATGGCCAGGGGCCTAATCTATTGTGTGGTGTGACTGGGAAGAAGCTTGGAGCAATTTTGAAAAAGCAGCCTTTTGAACAGTGTTATTCCTAGATACTTAGAGAGGGAATTAACCCTAGCCCCACGTGTTTGATTTCTCTGGTGTCAGAAAGACTCATGTTATGCTGATATCCACACAAATTTGCAGATAAAGTGATTAAACAGAAGTGTTCCTGAATTATCATTTCCAGAACTGTATTAAATTATTATACACAGGATATTCCTAGTACCAGGAAATAACACATCTCTCTTTAGCTTATTTCAAGCTGGAATTATGTCTCACTGCCTAACAGGGACTAAATGACCCTCTTACTGATCCATATTTGGAACTCCTTGGCAGGAAAATTGCTTCATTAAGGGGCATTGCATCCTAGAGTAGGCAGCATTTTGTGTAGTGGATATTGGAGGAAAATAACACTTTCTGTGGCAGCAATTTGGGGAGATTTTATGAAAAATAATAGTTTCAATAAAAGTCCAAATACATTCCCTCTGGTACATCATTTGGCTTCACAAACAGTATATGAAAAGACAGGGAAATATGCCTTAGAGTAAAAAAGTTTGTAACAGTGGAATCAAGAAATTTAATCTAATTATTTCTGTTAAATAATTGTAGACAGAAAGACACTTGAGAAGGTATCAACTTGATCTACATTTTCCAAAGTGAGATATATGTAAGAAAGTTACCAATAGAAGAGAATGTCATTGACTTTTATCACTCAGAATCCTCTTTGCACCATTTCATGTGGAGAGATACTTCTCTGCTCATTTAAATCATAAGATTCTGGTAGAGACTATTGATCACAATGCTCTTTATCCTTGACAATATTACCCAGTTAGGCCAGTAACAGAATTTCATGCCCCACCTATAACAACGTTTCCATTATGAGCTAGATTGATCAGGCTCATTTTCTAGAACTTTCAGCTGAGACTGACCGATAAGTATCTGACAGGTAGGTCTGCATACTTGGAGTTGGTATGCTAGACTCTTAGGGAAAGTAAGTCTGAAAAAACGAAAGAGACATGATTCTTTGGATCTATTTTTCCCTTGAGATTAGTCATACCTTATTTTATTTTTTGTTTGGTTAGTCTAGCCAGAAAATGCTTTTAAGGAGTGTTCCTCAAAAAAAGCTCTTAGAATCCCTTTAAATAATGAAACCACACTTGTCAAATGGGTTGGACCTGCTGCAAATCAGCTGTAAAGAAATTGATCCCGTGGGTCACCAGGGAGGTTTCAGACTCAAACATCACATCATAAATCCCACTACTTTAATCTTTCCTTGAGTTGAAAACCAGATGTCCAAGAGTCCTAGGATATAAAGACTGAGCTTTCCCAGTCCAGCTGTTAATCAACTGTAGTTCCACATCACTAATATTTTATTTTAAAAGACTTTATCCTGTTTGCGCCTGTCATATAATTCTATGACAGTTTGTCTCTGAACTTGTAGGGGAAATTGTGGAACAGATTGCTGGGTGCTTGGTTTCAGTGCTAGTATTCTAGGGATGGAACTTTCTTCCAGAACTTTTTTGTCCTGGTCTTGACATGCAAAGCATTGCTTAGCATCTTATTCAATAACCACAAGAATAAACATGTAACTCTCTTATTCTAAAGCATTACCTCTGTGGTCAATGTGTGTTTTGAGAAGCACCGATGAGGGCAAAGAAGCAGAGTAGTTGCAGGTCAGATACTAATAGTTCTATCTGACTTTTTTTTCAGCTATTGTATTATTTTAATAAATATTTTATTTTAGAACTGTTTCAGATTTACAGAGAAATTAGACAGATGGTTTTGAGAGTTTCCATACTTTTTAGGCTTAGTTTACCCTTTTATTAAGCGTCTAATTTAGCGTGGTGCTTTTGTTATCGTTAATGAATCCATATTTATAAATTATTATTAGCTAAAGTTAAGAGTTTATTGTGGCCTCTGATTTTTCCTAATGTCCTTTTACTATCCCAAGCTCTCAGTCATGATAGCACGTTACGTTCAGTCACGCGTCATCTTAAACTACTCTTGAATGTGACTGACCGTTTCTCAGCCTTATTTTATTCTGATGATCTTTACAGTTTTGAGGTGTGTTTGCCAGATATTTTCTGATATGTTTCTTTACTGAGATGTATATGATATTTTTCTTACAATAAGACAAAAGTTGTATGGTTTATGAAGTCAGACCACAGAGTTAAGTACCATTCTCATCACATTATGCCATAATTACGCACTACCAATATGACTTAGCACTATTGGTGTTAACCTTGGCATCTGGCTGAGGTAGTTTATCAGATTCCTCCATTGTAAATTTAATCTTTTCCCTTCATTTCCATGCAAACAGGTATAGTCAATTTATTTTGACAACAGAGCAAAAACAATTCAATGGAAATCTTATAATCCTTACAGTGAATGGTGAGGATTTGCATTTATCTGGCTAAGAGTTTGACTGTGTGTAATACTTTCATAGCTACATGTGCTAGAGGCTTCAAAGTAATTTAAGTATCTTTGCTTCCAAGTCCCCTTTGACTTTGGGTTTCCTTAAAAAACTGCTCCTAGGAGGGATTCTGAGTCTTGTCTTTGAACTATAATCCACTGTTACAATGGAGCCCTGTTGGTGTGGTGGAAAGGTATAGGAAAGGGATGTATTATAATCTTTTGATTAAATCTCTGTATTTTTGTGATCTTGTGTCTCTGTGCTGTAACCTTCATAAATGTTTCTGTAGTAGTATAGCTTTTTAAAAAAGTTCTCCCTTAGATGAGATAGGAGATTAGAGGAGGCTGGAGTCTGAAAAAATCATGTTCCCAAACTGGGATAAGGATTTGTTAATTTTTTTCCTCCTTGGATAATAGACAATACTTACAGAGAACATTCTGAGAGTATCTGACAATAATTTCCCTTCTCTCTTCCATATCAGAGTCACAGGGGATCTTTTTAGTATATTACCTCAAAAAACTCCTAGAGGAAAACATAGAACACACTCTGACATAAATCACAGCAACATTTTTGATCCATCTACCAAAATAATGGAAATATAAAAAAAATTTAAAAATGAGACTTATTTAAAAACTATTGCACAGCAAAGGAAACAATAAATAAAACAAAAAGACAACCCACTGATTGGGAGAAAATATTTGCAAATGATGTGACCGATAGATTAGTCTTCAAAATTTACAAACAGTTTAAGATACTTTACAGAATCAAAACAAACAACTCACTCAAAAAATGGGCAGATCTCAATAGACATTTTTCCAAAGATTACATACAGATGGCCAACAGGCATATGAAAAGATGTTTGACATTGCTACTTATTAGAGAAATGCGCATCAAAAGTTCAATGAGATATCACCTCACACCAGTCAAATGGTTATCATCAAAAACCCACAAACAACAAATGATGGGGAGGATTTGGAGAGAAGGGAAGTCTCTTACACTATTGGCGGGAATGTAAATTGGTACAGCCACTATGGAGAACTGTATGGAGGGTCCTTAAAAAAATCAAAAATAGAGGACCACATGACCTTGAAATCCCACTGCTGGGCATATATCTGGAGAAAAATATGAATCAAAAGGACACATGTACCCCAATGTTCATCGCAGCACTGCTTAGAATAGCCAAGACATGGAGACAATCTAAATGCCCATCAACAGAGGAATGAATAAAAATGATGTGCAATGGAATACTATTCAGCCATTAAAAAGAATGAAATAATGGCATTTGTAGTAACATGGATGGGCCTAGAGAGTGTCATACTGAGTGAAATAAGTCAGACAGAGAAGGATAGATATAGTATGATATCCTTTATATGTGGAATCTAAGAAGAAATGAAACTAATGAACCTACTTACCAAACAAAAAAAAGACCCACAGACTTAGGAAATGAACTTATGATTGCCTGGGGATACTTAGGGAGTTTGGGAAGGTCATGTACACACTGCAATACTCAAAATGGATAACCAAAAAGGACCTATTGCACATGGAACTCTACTCAACGTTATGTGCCAGCTGGATGGGGAAGAGGTTTGGGTTTGGGGGAGAATAGATACATGTATATGTATGGCTGAGTCCCTTTACTGTTCATCTGAAACTATCACAACATTGTTAATTTCAGCTATACCCCAAAACAAAACAAAAAGTTTGAATTCTGAGAAACAAACAAGCAAAAAGTCATTTTATTTATATTATTAGTCATAGAAATAAAAATTACTATATGCATATTAAAAGACGAAACAAAACATAATGGACTTGCAAAGTGTGGGGTTCTTTCCAAGATTATGGATCCCAGGTTTCTTATTGATGTGCTAATGCATCTGTTAGTTGCTCAGTCATGCCTGACTCTTTGTGACCACATGGACTCTAGCCCGCCAGGCTCCTCTGTCCATGGAATTCTCCAGGCAAGAATACTGGAGTGAGTAGCCATTCCCTTCTCCAATATCATCACCCAGGGACTGAACCCGGGTCTCAGCATTGCAGGCATATTTTTTACTGTCTGTGCCCCAGAGAAGCCCAGTCCACACTAAGCTTCCAGCAATTCTTCAAAATGACAGTGGAAGCATTTCTGTATGTGTATGCTTTCTCCCTTGATTTGCTTGCTCTCTGAATTTCATAGTGGCAATTTTCCTTGTAATCTTGGTTATCTGATTAATTCAGTAAAGGTCATTAATTTTCATTTTGTTCTTCTCTTGCTTGTTTTAAAGATGGGAGTGACAACTTCAAAGTTCTTCTTGATGAGAATGTAGCTGAAACCAGAAATAGCCACCCATTAGATTTTTAAGTTCAAGAATGATGAATTGATTTCTTATTCCTAATCTGTTTTTATTCTTACCAATGAATCAATTGTATTTATATTAAAGTTATCACAGATAACTGTGATATCTAAATGAGCTATTTTTTTCTTTAGTTTTTGCTAAAGCATACCTCATCATATTTTATTTAATGCTAGATATTGTATAAGAAAAATCAAAGAAGCTCTGGATGGTGTTTTCTTCCTCAAAAAGGGTTAAATATTTTTCTGGAGGGCAAATAGAATAGAGGCTAACTCCCCTGATTCCACAGAGGATTCATTTTAAGCTTTTTTTTTTTTTTTTTTTCTTTCAGAAAGAAAACATTCAACTTTGGCTTTACTTCTAAATCATCCCTTACCCCTGGACTATGCTCCTCTGAGGTCTTAACTACAGGTCAGAGTTGTTTGCTTGTGTTCTTTTTCTTGGCAGCTCTTGAACTCCAACCTGTCTCCCTAGTATGGCATTGCTGATGAAATCTCTGAACTTCTTTAGCTTCCCAGCTGCTAGTTTCTGTACCAATTATTGTAGTATCTTTCTGAACATGTTCATCTTAAGAGTTGACAAATGCCTCAGGGGGCTTGCACTCCAGTACTTGGGTTCACTTCTTTCTATGACTCTTACCTCTCCTGAGAGATTTTGTCCTACAAGTCTAATCACTTTGAAATTTGCAAATTCCAATCTCAGAATTAGCATAAAAGTCAATTACTTTAACTGGAGTCCTAAATATTTCCATTATTTTTATTTTCTTGAGCTGTATCAATATATGTCTGTATTTGAAAGGATATTCAACCATGTTTTGCATGATATTTTATGGTCTTGGAAAAACATCTTACACAAAATATGGAAAGTGTGTGCACAATAGTAATCAAGAGAAATGCTTGTTAATTCCAGCATTTTTAAAAACATTTAAGCAATAGATCTCTTAATAATTTTAGATACATTTTATTGCCTTGAGCTTTCTATTAGGGCTTATTTAAATTATGTGATATTTTGGGGATTCCACTTTTTAAAAAATGTAGTATTAACAAACTGAGAAATAGTTACCCTAAAAAGATTATATATGTAGCACCTTTGAAATAAGGATAATAAACAAATAAAAAGAGAATTTTGAAAAAAGTTTCTTTGCTATACTATTTCCATGTGATACTGTATAGTTCAGTGTAGTGGAATGGTGTGAAGGTAGGTAAGTGGGGAAAAATGTTAGTTCAATACTACTTACCTATTAAATTCATTTTCTTTCCTTAAATTCCTTCAGTTAAAAAAAAGACCCATGAATCTAATCTGTATTAGATTAATTTTATATATTAAGCTTTATTTAGAACCCAATTTAGACTGCATACATTTCTAGTAATAATGTACATTTATTTGAGATTTATTTATTTATACATGTCTTATGGTAGAAAGCCAAGAAACACGCGGAGTCACAGGCAAATTTGGCCTTGGAATGCGGAATGAAGCAGGGCAAAATAGAGTTTTGCCAAGAAAATGCACTGGTCATAGCAAACACCCTCTACCAACAACACAAGAGAAGACTCTACACGTGGACATCACCAGATGGTCAACACCGAAATCAGATTGATTATATTCTATGCAGCCAAAGATGGAGAAGCTCTATACAGTCAACCAAAACAAGACCAGGAGCTGACTGTGGCTCAGATCATGAGCTCCTTATTATCAAATTCAGACTCAAATTGAAGAAAGTAGGGAAAACCACTAGACCATTCAGGTATGACCTAAATCAAATCCCTTATGATTATACAGTGGAAGTGAGAAATAGATTTAAGGGCCTAGATCTGATAGATAGAGTGCCTGAAGAACTATGGAATGAGGTTCGTGACATTGTACGGGAGACAGGGATCAAGACCATCCCCATGGAAAAGAAATGCAAAAAAGCAAAATGGCTGTCTGGGGAGGCCTTACAAATAGCTGTGAAAAGAAGAGAGG